>JARQST010000554.1:229310-294947 GCA_030142225.1 Pachycephus smyrnensis | reverse complement strand
GACCGTGTAAAACAGGGAAACAATCTCTGTCCAATATCGAACCGAAATCGGGACGATATTGGTTGCAATCTTGGCCCATGTAAAATGGGCTTTATATTGCGGCCAATGTGTATTATGCAATGCAGCGTTGGCATCCAATAAATCTAAACTATGGTTAATGACTACAGATTATTCATCTTTTGTCATTGATAGTGAAATTTTTGGTATCATTTTCATTATTGTCATCCTGTTTATGAAAACACTTTTTAACTTTAAAAACACTTTTGGTTTTGAGTTTCTAGACAAAACTCTTCCTAATTCTCAATTCTGAACCTAATAAAATTTGAATTTATGATCGAATTAAATGATAGCAATAGTTATTAGTCGTTGGATACGCTCGACATACATGGCAATATGACTCCCAAAATTTCATTGACTTACACTTTAATCTCGAAATAACTTTTATGTCTGAAGCATTAAAATTATCTTTTCCAGTTGTGATATCGCTATTTAAAGGACTGCACAACCGTTCCGGCCATAAAATACACGCCTTGCTACTGTACACTTAAAACAAATCTTGTTATTGAATTTATCTCAAGTGTCCTCGTTTAATATTACATGAGTACTTCGATCTGTATATAATAATGACTATGCATTATTATACTGTTACAATCTATACTACCTGGAATGTCACACAACTTTTTAAAATAACCTGTTATCTGCTTATAACTTTTCTTTTATATAACAGTTACAATTTACCGTTATATGTTATTATGGGGTAAATGATATACAACAGCACATATGTATGGTGTAACATTCGATCCATTATTTGTTGCATGGGGGTTGTTCGGTAATTACGGTCTGCATTTTACATTCTCAGCTGATATGGTATTCAATGTTCTGACTACAGCATCGTTAGATTTTATCTTAACCTTCAGAATTGAAATTTATTGATTATCTCCCTGGACAGAGATTGAAACTATACTTATTACTGTATTAGTACTTGATGGGAATATGCATGGTACTCATTGCGATAGTAAATCTTCCTGCTAGATGGCAACACATGCTGCAATAACGTGTCCTGGCATCAAGACTGATATGAACAGAGTACTTAGACTGAAATGGTGTATTACATGTGTACGCGATTACTTTGTATTTGCGTTTTATATGATAAAAATGACTGAGATATTTTGGGGAATATTTTATTTGATAACATTGAATATGATTTCGGAAAGAAATATTTACCAAGGAAGTAATACCGCATATATAATAAAGAGCATATAAAAATGTCATATTTTTGAATATTTGTTTGCGATTAGATAAAAAATTAATGCAAAAAATCATTGCAAATTCAAAAATATATTCCAGTATTTATTTCCTTTTAATATCGGAGATTCTTGTAATATATCAAAATGGTATGACAAGTTTCTGACTTTGCAACACAGATGGCAGCATGTGAGCTCTCATCGCATTTCGTATTCAATTTAAAGCCCATTTTACGCGGGCCAAGCTAGAGCCAATATTGGCCCGAGATTGTCAGTACGGAAATTGTTACTCTAAACTATTCACGTAGTTGCGTCTTGTTCCGCTTTGGCGCTTAGAGTATTTGTCCGCGTTATCGAAAGTTCTCGATTATACTGAGAGGGAGTAACACTGGTGGGATCAGGGTATCTTTTTTCATTGTAACGAAACAGATACCACTGCTTTTATAGTATTACTGTTAAAATAACAGTTTTTCTTTTATCAGTCTCCCTTCCTTTCGGCCAACGTGCTAGAACGGTATACATATTTCCTATCGTATGATAAAACAGTAGAAAAGATTGTATGCTGTCGATAACAAGATCACTTGGACCGTATAAAACAGCGAAATAATCTCTGTCCAATATCGAACCGAAATTTGGACGATATTGGTTGCAATCTTGGCCCGTGTAAAATGGGCTTAAAGTACAGAATAGGGTGTAACTCAATTTTCGGTAACGTAACAAATTCTTTTGAACTAAAATAGACTGTAAATAAATTATCACTGTAATTAGTAGATGTTTCAGTTCTTTTTTTTACAGAGACTTAATTTCATTGAATCTTAATATCTCACAAAATAATATTGTGTGCTTAGATGAAAGTGTACTTATATATAACATTAAATGTAGGCATTTTAATTTTTACAGATTATATGTTAATCAATCTATTTAATAGTTATTCAGAATAGGACAGTTCCATTAGAGTTACTGTACTGGATTAGTATTAAACAACGCGTATCTATTACGCGTAATCAACACAGATAGTTATTCGCTGTTATTTTATAACTATTTCTAACTGAAACCTAACACTTCTATTAATCATAAGCAATGTACAATATTGCTAAAGAAAATTATGAGCTTAGGGAGAAATAGTGACATTTAAAAGGAGTAGTAGACGTTATTTCGCCACTTAAATAATGAATGATCTATGGCGTTGAATACTGAGTCATTATATTCTTCATTAATAAGTAATTTAATGGTTTTGATAATAAAGTGTTAATTGACTTATAATATTAACAGAATGATTTATTTGTTATAATCAAAACGTGATATACAAGAAATAGATCCTAACCTAGAAATGTTATACCATCAACCTTTTTACCATCTCAAACTAATGAATTATTTAACTATAAAACCTAACTACAATGTTCGCTACATTTTGTAATATTGGTGTTCTATTGATCCAATTCTAAAAAGGTCAAAGATATTACGAATTATTGCAGTAAAACAGTTTATACAGACAGAATTTTTACTTAACCGACAAATTGACGGACATTTGAATGAACGGACAAAAATGAATGATTAAAAATTGTTTAACTGAGAATTTGTTATCGAAAACAGAACACCCTCTACCACTTTTTAAAAATTTATGTATTATTTTGGTACAGCGCGCATAATAATTTGGTTTATATCTACCTTATAGGGTTATTCAGGAGTATTGTGCTAACTGAATTAGTTCAGACATTTGATTTCTATGGTAGAACCACCTTTAGGTGATACAATATTCCTGAATAACCCTATATATTTATTTATTTACATATGGCATGCTTGATTTGCAATATCGATTCATATTCAAGAACGCTATCTTCACTTTTCATACTACTTTGTCCTAACCAGAAAAGTGACGTTCTTCAAATTGTCACAACATAACCTCCATAAACTTTGAAACACAGAGTGACCATAAGAATTAGATGAAAAATGCTTCACTCAAACCACGAATGTGAGATCAACATGACCCACAATGAAATCCTGTTTCTTCCTGGCAAAGGACCTTTTCGAAAACTGCGTATGGCTTTACGTCGTTCACTTATGGCATCACAAAAAAATCCAAGTGCCTATAGATACTTACGAAGCCGCTCCTCCATCCTCTTTGAAAAACGACGACATTTGAGAAACTATAAGCATGTTATTCATCCATTCAGTTTGTTTAGGTAAGTTGCACCGTTGATTTGAAAGTAAATAACTATATAAAACAGCAGGAAGGTAATAGGTACTGAGAATATATTTTGTTTATTTAGAATTTGATGATTAACAAGATGTTTTGTAGACATTGGTGGGACTTTGTGATGATATTGGCAATAACCGGAGGGCTACTGGCTATTCCGTATCAAGCAGCCTTTGTAATGACTGAAAGAACCTTATCATGGACCTGTTTAAAAAATGCTGTACTTGTATTGTGCTGGGCGGATATTATCGTAAACTTAATGACCGGGTAAGTATAATTGAAATTACTATCAATTATTGATAGTAATGATGTTTTACAGAAAAGAAATGTTTGCATCCTTAAGTATTACGAAGTCTATAGACGTGCAGATACATCTGAACCCCTTTTGATACTAGGCATCACAATGCGCTATTACGAAAAACGATGTTTTCAGATTCTACGATAAAACTGAGCGAATCGTTCATCTCGGAGAAAAGGAAATAATATTACGTTATGTAATTCGCGGTACCTTTTTCCCGGATTTTTTGGGATCAATACCAACGGACTTATTTTATATAGGCACATGGAACAGTTGGATCGTAGCACGGGAATTTTCATCTTTAGTATATATATTTCGAGTGTTTTCCATATACTCTTACATAAGTAAATTATCGCGTACATACGAAATATCTCGTGTCTTCTACGAGCTTTGTAATACGATATTCTGGCTAATGATTGCATTTCATTGGCAAGCATGTATTCACTGGATCATACCTGTCATGGTAACGTCATTGACGCTTCCTACGCAACCTCCAGAAGAATCCTGGATAAGCAGCAGTAAACTTTGGGATCGTGATAGTCAGGCACAGTACATCTCAAGTTTGCTTCGCTCAGTAGCCGTTTTCACTTGTTCCGGATATGTCCAGAGGGCGCCGCGGACCATCGAGGATCAATGGCTGATGATAATAGTGAAAGTTATAGGCTTTCTGACGTTTTGTCACGTGGTAGCACATGGTATGCAACTCTTCAAAGGTAGCAACAGTTCGAAGCTGAAGTATCACGCAACAATGGCTCAACTTAAACAATACATGAGACACAAACAGCTTTCTTATCAAACTCAAAAACGCTTTGCAACTTATTACGAATTTCGATTTCATCATCACTTCTTTCGTGAACCCGAGATTCTGAATAGTCTGTCTGCGCAGATGCGACAGGAAATAGGGATGCATTCGTGTCGGAAGCTGGTAGAGAATGTAACGTTCTTCAACAACTTACCTATGTCAGTATTGGTCCGCATAGTGGCGCTGCTGCGCTCTGAAGTGTTCCTGGCGAACGATGTCATCGTTCGTGCCAATCAACCTGGTGATTGCATGTATTTCATTGCCACGGGAACTGTTGCAATTTATACGAATTCGGGAAAGGAGGTCTGCCACTTGGAAGATGGCGCTCATTTTGGGGAAATCGCACTAGTGATGCCGGATGAACGCAGAGTTGCGAGCGTTGTGGCTGTTGAGGTTTGCGAGCTTTACAGGCTCGAAAGAGCTGATTTTGCCAGGACGATTCATCCTTATCCGATGCTGTGGGAACGTATCAAGAAGATCGCTGTGGAACGACATGAGAAGACGACTATTCTTAATGCGCAATAAACTACAGCGTAATACGTTTACAGTGTAGCAATAAAACGATTAGCTGATTCAAGTACGAAGGATATAACAGTGATCTTTTTTTTTAATGGTCGTTTGCTCCAATAAAAGATGGTCCAGTAGAATGAATTTAAGAAACTAGTAACATTTAATGAGAAAGTAATTAATGTGTTCTGCGTCGACGATACGCCGCTTCCGCTATTATACGTTTAGTAATAGAAGTGAGTTCAAAAAAAAATTCATATGAAAAGAACTAGTAAATTAAAATTGTGATTACATAAAATTGTCTACAACCAATTGACTTCAATATAATACAATTGACTTTAAAATGCCATGTAACTTAGCAAAATTTATACTGAACTAAAAGAATAAGAAAAAACGCTCCTAATCAATGACTTTTTTATCAGATAATACCCCTCAATTATAAATATACCTAATGACGCAAAATTAATTCCGTTACGAAAAAACATCATTTTTATGCTCTCAAAGTAAAAGAGTCATAGCTACCAAGGAGTTTTGGAATTATAAATGGTAGTTGGTGCCGTCGGGAATTCCGATGGCGGTGAGAAGTAGTAGACGCACGCCCATTCGGCAAAACAATGGTTTGTGCGCATCGACGCATGGGCAGAGCGCAGATGACAATGGAACGCTTAGTAGGGTTGGGCATTGTAATAGGTCGGCGATGCGCCTGCTTGGTAGGAAGTTGGAACACGCGCGCGAGCGTACGCACTCAGAGGCCCAAGCCGCCCCAGCCCCCACCCCACTGGGCGCCTCGTGCCGCCTATTGTTATCAGGAGGGTTCCAGCAGAGGAGAGGGCACCGAGAGGGCCGTTTGTGCCTGCTTGCTGGCTATGGTTATGTGCTGGCCACACCCCGCGGAGCCAGCCAACGGGAGTGCCTTGGGCGCTCGCGACCGGCGATCCACCTGACCCCGCGATGGGCAGATCCGCCGCTCGCATCGCGCCTATTGTTCCTTCCGTGTGCGCGCCCGATCCCGGCTGGAACCTGCCGCCGCGACGCTTTGGCTCGTCGCGACGCTTTGAGCCAATCGAACGCTTTGAGCCTCCCGCTTCATTGCTGTCACGAAGTAGAATGGTCTTGGCGCTGGGTTACATGCATTTACATTATTTATTTGAATTTTGGTTGCGTTCTTCTTTCTCTCTTTTTTCCATCTTTTTATTTATCGCTCTTTTGTCTTTTGTTACGCTTCCATTGTCATGACACTGGAATCACCAATGATACTTGACAGTGCTTGAATAAGATGAAAGACTCGTGATCAGGGAATGCTCGTTTGTATGCCGTGAGACTTCTGAAAGGAAAGAGGGTATTCTATTGAAACAAGGTTGTATATATCTATGCGAGGGGAAGGAAATAATGGTGAAAATTCGGGTAGCTCCGATTTTTTAATTCTCTATACAGCTTCGGAAATAATCGCGCTTTCCTTTAGAAAAGCTTTGGATCTTATATTGTACGACGCCTGCCGTCTGAACGGGTGGCACGTTATTTGGCCGTCTTCCTGAAGATTTCTAATAAACAGATATACAGCATACCTATAGTAACAAAACCCGGCGACGGCGACCCTGGCTACCTTCTCCTCCTCGGCGGGTCGATACTCTGCGGGCCACCAGCCTCCCCCGTCGACCCGTAACCCCACAATTCCCTCTCTCGCAGGCTCACTCTCCTCCTCGACATCTCTGCACCCCTTCGCATCACTCTCTCATTCCATCTTTCTCTCTCGTGCTCGCTCTTATTCTCTCTCTCTCTCTTTCTCTGTCTCGCCGTCTCTCTCCTGAGGACGCCTTGCGCCCTTCTATCCTTCGAGCCACGTACCCATCTTCAGCCAGAATCGTTCCGTCCGTTCCGTTGATTCCACCGGTTCCGTTCCGTGGCATCCCTTTATCAGCCTTGTAGCCCCAACCATAGGTGCACCGCTTGATTGATCGTTTATCGATACGCAGACCACCCTGGCGAGCAATACGATCTCCTCCGCACAGGCATTACACATTTATAAGGGCGTTAAACACGAGCCGCATCAGTGGCATATACTGCTGTAGGACGTACCTCACCGCACGGCACCCCACCGCACCTCGCCATCTCGTACCCGGCCGCACCTCACTCGCGCCCTCTTCGCTGTTCTCCTCCTCCACAGCCCTTCAACCCCCTTTGGACTCCTCTTTTCCTTCTCCTCCTCCTCCCCTCCTCTTCACCCACCCCCAAACCCACCGACCTCTCTCCAAAAGCCTGCCCACCCAACCAACGAAGCTGGATCGGTTTTGTGTATAGGAAAGCCCATGGTCGATTGGTGTCGGTGTGTTTGTAAGCTCAGAGCAACATTGATGTTACGACTCGGGCGTCCGCCTCCATTATTTCACCCCAACTGTGCCTCATACCATCGTCAACCAGCTACCCCAACCCGCGAATCCAAACACAAACGATACGTATTGATATGGGCTTCCGTTTACCATTGACTACATACGTAACTCGACGGCCACCAGAGCTCGCACACGCATCCGAATAGTATATCAATTTTTAACGACCGCTCGAATCATTCCAGCCAGCATTCTATTTCGCGTGCCACTCTCGATTCCTCTAACCCTCTAACGGCCGGCAAATTCGCTTTATTGTAAAACGTTCCTTTACATTCAGGCCGAGATCTCTGGTATCCTACAGATAACTCGTTACTCCTTTCGAACGGGTTACCCAGAAAGATCGAGTTCGTCTTTTCAGCTTTGAAAATTGCTTCTGGGTATCTTTATATGATTTCCTGAGTATTTTTTCATACTCCTGCACACTTTGACATCTTAATGACGTTTCACTCGTTACAATCTGCCACATGGGAGCATTCCATACATTCCGGTCTGTTCCTGAAATCGATACTTGACCTCTTATCTCTGGCGTCGTTAGGCGATTGCTGGGTCACACCAGGAACGTCTTGTTTTTACGGGATACGTCGGATTAACGTTAATTTTGATCAAGAAAGATACCATTATCAGGTTTGGCCCTGCGATCCACCTGAGATTGGAATCCAAGTAAGAAATCGCTGACGTTTCAAGGACTACTACTATACTATTATTTATTTACTCGTACCACTACCGCTACAATCACTGCGCCGGAATATCGTAGCGTGACGTATTACAATGCTTGATGTCCGTCACACGTCTCTGAGCTCGAATGACGGCATTTATAAGGCAGTGTCAACAACGGCGGGTAATGACGTGCGTCCCGTTTGAGTTGCTCAGCAGGAGGGAGCAATGGGCGGGCACCCGCAACGCATCATCGGCGTCACGCCACATTGAACATCATTGTCCGACTTGAAGCCGTCGTTTATCGTTCGGATGATGGTGGCCACCGAGATCACTAGCTGGCCAATCCTTATTCCCCACTTCCACTTGACCTCAGGTCAATCTTTTTTTTATGGTGACAATACAAATGTTTCTTGCAAAAAATGCACCACGGATCCTCCATAACCATCCTGATATGGAGTTCAAGCTATTGTCAAGGCTAAACTGTCATGCAGCTATAAGCAAGATCCGCTTTATTATTCTTCCGCGTTCAATCGTCGTTTTGTTACGGTTGAACGTTATTGGAGTTACTTCTTGTGTATAGCTACTTACTTTTTAGGCACGACTGCATAGAACACGTGGGAGTGTCTTATGCGTTGGACATCAAAAAAAAGGGATGCTTCTGTGTGTCTGTATATAAGTGCATGCAAAACTTTTTGGAAAAAATTTCCAAACAAACGGCCTAACCGATTGGACTAAAATTGATACGTGATATCAAATTACGGATGTAGATGGAACAGCAACATTTGCATATGTCCAGTAATTTCCGTTTTAAAACGGCGCATGCGCAAGATTCTTCAGCTTAATATCAAAAGTATGTATCCAAAGTTCTGGACAAATCGCTAAACTGATCGATTTGAAGTTTACACGAGAAACTAAGTTCTGAAAAGCACAGGAACATTTACCGATGTTTAGCACTTCCGGTTTCAAAACGGTACGTGCACAAAGATCCAAAAACTTAGTGTCGTATGTGTGCATATATCTGGATGAATGGCTTAACTAATCAGGTTGAAATTTACAGGAAAAATCATAAGCATGTAGATAGAGCAGCAACATTTACAAATGTCGAGCATTACGAGTTTAAAAGTTTCACATTTGCAAAATTAATATTTTTTTTTACATATGGCGAATGCATAAGATGCGACCGTATGGTTTAAGCGGTCGTGCCTCAAGGCAAACTCGTTCACCCTCATATGTATAAATTCTATCAACTGTTCTCTTGCTAACTCTCAGTTTTCTTCTCAAGCTCGGCGACTATCGCCATATTTGACGAAGGCCGATATCATAGGATATCACAGCAATTGCGATTTATCTGCTTGTCTAACCCTAAATCCCAATCAGCTACTGCGTAGCAGGTAGGTACGTACAATACATGGGATTAGTCGTTGACTCGTTTCTCACAACACCCCTGTTCCGATTACCCCTGTTGAAAACGAGGGTTAATTTTGCAATTCACCTTCGGCCCCTTGTTACTACGGACTCAGGATTATCTCGCAGTCGAGCAATTCGTTGCAGCTATCGAGCAAGCGATTAATATCAGCGAACGATGATTTGCACTAATGTGAGATGTGTTGCTGGGAAGATACTTAAGTATCAGACAGAGCATCTGATGTTAGCGAGACGAGAGGAATACGTTTTCATTAATTTTTGCTTCCGAAAGTGCTGCCGTATTTTATGTTATTTCTTTGGCATAGGCTGCGATAAAACTAATTGATCATTTTAAGTATCGAAATCATGAGTTTTTATGCAAATCCAAGAACACGTGGCACCTGTGTGAGAACATCTTTCTATGACAAGGAGCACATAAATCGTATAAGTGATATTACTCGCTCGACGAATTACTTAGTGGAATAAAAAATTTTTTCAATAATTTTTTAATGGATAGATTCATATCTTTCTTAAAACTTCATTCGAGCTAGATAAATGATTTTTAACTGCTTCATTTGTAAGTTTAATGAATAGTAGAAAAATTTTATTATCTTCGGACGTGTTTCTTAAAATGAATATTGTAATTATGCTGTAAAAAATTGTTATGTTATTAAAACTGGATACAGAGTTACAATATATTAGTAGATGCACTATGCGAAATGTTGCAAAAAATCTCAAAGACATTTGTACCTTATAAACAGATTTTGATTAAAGTATCACACGATGAAGATTTTTTAACATTTATCCAGCCCAAGCAAAGATTTGTATTCTATTGAAAATTTCGAATAAAAATTAAATTTTTTTACAATCGTTAAAGAATAGAAGAACATTGGGAAAAAATGCGTATCTGATACTTTCTCCATATTTTTTAATAACAATGAAACTACTCATTACAAACGAATCTATACGATTTGTATGACTTTCACACTCGTGCCAGTTTGTAAGCGGATCAAATACGTTAATTACAAGTTTCGAAAATCATAGAAAAGCTTATCTTTTTTAATAGATAATATATTTCCAGTATTGCAGATACATAAATATCTGCTGTTAAGTTGGCAAAAGTAATGAAGTTGGTGTTAATTTCGAGCATTTTTTGAATTAGCAACGCGATAAACGATGGAATGATAGTATGAGGTAGTTTACACTAAAAATTCATAAACTTTAGAGTGACACGTGACGAAAGCTATATATTACTTGAAATGAAAACGGGTGAAAATACACATACATATATATATACTGCGAACTGGAAACTATGACTTGCAAATCGTTGATCGTCCCTTAAACAAATAACCTCTCGTTATAAATGAGCAAAGTTATTACAAGCTTCCTTGTTCCGTTCATTATCGCTTTCTTCGTAGGAACTTCACCCCTGTTTTACACTTTTTGTACCTTAACAAATGAAGAGGCAAAATTCGCTTTAATAGTCTCGCTGAAAATTAACGTTTCTTTGACCAATTTAATTATGTACTGTTTAAACCAACATACAGCATATTAGTATTTGTAATAATGTCTGCATGTTCAAACTGTGTTAGGGCGTAAAATAAATATGCGTTAATACAAAAATAAATGCAAAGATTTTTAAAAAAAAAAGCATATTGAGTTATTCCGGTTGTAAAAAAATATTGAAAAAAATCATATTTATGACTTTTTTGATTTCTTACCACATTTGTCTAATTTGCTAGATTAACTACTAATACTTCTGCAGAGAACTCTTGTCGATACTATCGTAGTGCATGTTAATGAATTTACTACATACACGTTGAATATTGTTGTTGGAATAGTTATTATGTAAGATAGATGCGACGTTTAGAGAACCTTACTTTGCAAGCTATTAAATAAAAACTCCACAAAAATTCACTGATGTAAGAATGCATTAAACTTGATAAACATAGCAGTTATAAAATGACTAATAAAACGATGCATCATTAAATTAAAAAAAAAAGTAAAATCGCTATTAACTCCTAAATAATTTATTTAACCTCATCCAAATAGTACAGAATAGATGATCGGTATTCACACCTCGCTTATAACTCAACCGCCTGTAGCAAAATTCATCCAATCATAGTTCAGGGATTGAGCATTATTCCAGCCACTCTTAACAAAAAAGTAGCTTTATAAAAGAGGTGTGAACGCAGACCATTATCTTCAAACTTTTAAAAGTCCTTGATTTTGGACTGTTGACCCTCCACAGTTGCGACGTCTTGAACCAGCGAATTCTTTATCAACCAATATTTAGCTTTCAAAAAGTTAGATGACGTGTTTAGTAATAACTGATAACGAAAAATATGAATGAACCAACGCAATGACATCCAGATATTCTGCTGTAAGCCGTAAGCAATGGATGATTAGTATTAAGTGGCGTTAGCAGTTCAACTCGAAGATCAGCCATGGTGGCTGCACGATAGCGTGCGTACACCTATAGGCGTATCCAGGCAAGGTATCGTTACTTGGCGTTCATAGTAGTCCACGGGGACCACCCGGAGCGCTGGGCATCTGAATTAATTATTTGTTTTAATATAAAATCCGCAGGGTGTGATTTAGTCGGCCGCCACAGGGGCAAGTAGGCACTCGAGCGCATAAACAAGTCGGTGTCGTGTTGTTCCCCTGAGATGTATATGTACCTGACTAACAAGTTACCAGCACGGCGCGGTCAGTGTGAAAGCCGCGCTTGATTCTACGTGTGACCACCTCGGATCCACCAGCGGACATCGCTAAAGAGAATCCACTGAACACAATATTCTTGGGTTCTCGCGCATCATTGAAAATTGCACGCATCACGGGCAGCATGCATTCCACTCGCAAGGAACATGGCTGCTCGGCCGTTTTTCGAGAATGTTCCGTGAGCTATGTCGTTGTCTTGTGCACCACGAAGAGGAGGATGAGGACTACGAGGAAGAGGTGAAATACTTTCTCAAAGAATTTTTCAATGAGCCTTTTAGTCTAGAGGCACCTTGGCATCGTTACCGGTTTTGGATGGGGAACAGGATGGAGAGTTGGTCCTTCTCTTGCATATGTTTGATTCGTAACAAATAGGTACAATTGTTGTAACGATATATTATTAGTAAAATACTCCAAGTAGTAATTACGTAAGTATATTAATGGTCGTCGGTTTTCTAATACATTGTTTTTTCATATGTTCTACTTAGATATGGCTAATTTTTATTTCTTTATCATTGTCTGTGTCTGCCCATAAATTATTATCTTACTGTAAAGCCACGTTGGCAAAAGGAGAGCTCAAATAAAATCTAGCTCAATCGCAGCTTTGGAATCTCATTAATGGAAAGAAGTGAGGTCGCGTGTAGCAGAGAGTAGCGTTCATAGCTATTGGTCAGCATCGGAGGCCGGCAGACCACTAATCACCACTAATGTTAATATTATGCAGCAACCACAATGCTCTACGTGGAACCTCGATAAACCACGAGTGGATCTCGGAGATGCATGCACCTCTCGCATGCAATCCTCCTCTGTCCAGCCAGTCCTATCCGTAGCTTCTATACGGATCGTTTCGTCTTGGATCTTGGGAGCCTGCTTGCAATCTGACTTTTTAATGTTTTTGCTCAACTCACTGAATTTACTTAGTTCAGTTTCATGCTTGCACAATCCACTGTCCATACCGAAATTGAAATTTAAATTGTGAAACTATAGGCATGTATCATAGAAATAGGATGAAAGGAATGAGGATTCTGCTGGAGAACAATGTATTATATCTTTCATTGTTAAATACGCATTTGGACCGAGCACTGTACTGTCGCCTAAAGGGTTTTCTTTTAAGCCTATTGTCAAAATACTCGGACGTTGTTCACTGCTCGCGGTAGAAAGGAACGCACTTTTCATAGGAGTCACTTTGGAACATTAATCATTTTAGAAATTTTATTTCTAACTATGCGTCTCTCGTAATTACACATTCGTGAGTGAATGCTAATAGATGGGCACTGACAATAAATTGAATAGCCACATCGATCCAAGGCGATTCTATTTGCGTTTAATTGACGCCGCTGCAGCCGACGAAACGTTGGGCTTCAACATCAACATCCTCTATTCGAGAACATAAAGAGAAAACATTTAATTTCAACACTGACTGAGATCATTTGTTGAATAGTCGTTTCAAATTATAATAGGATATAAAGAGTTTGTGTACCACTTCATTTTGCACGGTGACTATTATTATTATGGCGACACTGTCAATTAAGAGATAACAACAATATCTAAGTACACCAGAAAAATACTTTACTGTATGGATATTTTAATTATAGAACATTCTGCTTTTTACAATAAAAAGAAATGAGGTTGCAGTTGCGTATCAGGTATCCAGGTAAGTTTCTAAATAAATATCATTATCGATCATCGGTATATTAAATCTTATCTATTTCACGCGGTAACAATATTTCTTGTATCGTTCAAATGAAGCGAAATTTTTCATTTGCCGTCTGACATACGCTTTATCAAAATTGGTAATGTAGCTTGTCATACTTGTATCTCTACAGCGTTTAATCCATTAATGTGTAAGACACTTTCGAATGTCCATTAAGGCACTGCGTTTTTCTTACGTCATGCTAACCTCTTTGTTCGTATTGTGTGCCACTTTGAGTGAAAACCATAACGCAAGTGGATTATAGCAATTGGAACTTAAAAGTAATTGTGACAGTGCGTAAAATCATCAGACTATTTTTCGAGAGATTCAAATACGTATTTAACATGCGCGATACGTTTCATTATACGATATAAACCGTTCACGCAGCAGCCCACGTTTACGTCTTGCGAGGAAACTTGCCTTACCGGTAAAATAGAAATGCGATTGTGACTCGATGGGGCACCAACTGGCTCAAGACTTTTGTACGTTTCCATGTCACGTAATCGCGACAGTTGCTGTTTGCTACTTTGAAAAACAGTTAAACGTGCCACCGGATCGAATGCAAATTTTGACTACGTCATTTCTAATCGACTGGTCAACTAATATTTAAATGAAACTGTTACATGATACGCATATTAATAGCAGTTAAACTTTAATATACGATACATGATTGATTGTTTATTGTGAGGCTGGTTGAAACGAAAAGTATTTTGAAAATTTTTATGCTTTAAGATTAAGCGATGTTGTTTAATCTCTGGAACAATCGTGCTCATTATCGTTCGCGTTAATTGTAAGTGATAAATTTAATTAAATAATCGTACAGCAGACCGTAAACCGGAGTCACACTTTTACTTTAATTGGCAGTGTCATCAAGGAACCAACATGAGTAATATTGCGAGGGGAAGTGGAGTTATTTAATAAAACTGACTTTCTTCAAGTTTTACATGATAAATTGAAAAAATGAAAGTTCTGAATTCAAAAATTAATTTCAACATTTAACATTGCCTTATCATGATTAACAGTGTCCATTTTATTACTATAAACCCAACTTTAGTTATATCAATCGGGTACTGAATAATTCTGTATATTCATGTGCTAATATAATATTCCATTACTAAAATACTTCTTGACTTAATTTTCATCTCGAAAGATTACTTATTACTCTAAACAATATTAAGCACCATGTTTTGCAATGATCTACGTGTATCTATGAGTCAAAGAAGTAACTTACTTCACGTAAAGGAGTTACAATTTCCTTCGTTAAATTTGTTAATTAGTTTCAGAGGAACTATTTACATATCTGTAGCATCTTCAACTCTACACGAGATAGGAGCATGATTTTCTGTGCCTTCGAGGTATAACAATTTCGAAGGATGTTGACTAATAGGGCGCCTAAAGCGCAATTCATATCTGTAGCAGGTAATTTCTTCACGAAGTCCATCGGGCAGTTCGATCCGCAGTTGTCTTCCGCAGGTACACCTTACAAGTATTTTCCGTACCGTTACACGAGCTACCATATAAAACCAATATAAATCAACTGCCCTTAAAGGCAACGATAACAACGATGGCAATATGACAATTCTTGAGCGGCGATCTTTTTGGCGTAGACGCGCTCCCGCGCCTGAGTGGCACGCTTACTCTTGCAACGGCACAAACATTCCCCGGGGAAGGCCTATTAATAGGAGGCCGAGCATACCATAAGCGAATGTCCTCTTTGAGAAGCAGAACCAGCTCGACCGAGGAGGAGGACGCCTGTACTTTCCGAAGAGACACGAAGACAGTGCACCTATAAGCTCCTCGAAGTCAACTCAGAGTAATTACAGAGGTGGCTTAAAATAATGCAAATCTATTAGTTAGTAGTGGCTTATAGTAATGATATTCATTTAAGGGTAGGTGCGATCGGATGAGCAAGAGAGTCCATGCGTGAGCGCGTGTGTCTATCGAAGAGAGGAGAGAAGAGGAAAGAGAGAGAGAGAGAGAGAGAGAGAGAGAAAGAAAGAATAGAGAGAGGAAAGAGAGAAGAGAGAGAGGGAGACAGAGTCCAGGAGGTTCGAGGGCTGGTGGTGTGCAGGAATCGAGCGAGCGCCGCCTTGCTGGTCGGTTGGGGTCGGTGACTCGAACGGTCGCCGATCCGTCAGTCGATTACTCTGGGGATCTTACGTGAACATGGAAACAGGTTCTTGGAATCCGGTTCTCGATTCTACATACGACTCTAATCAACGCGGCTAGATTGCTGCATCGTTCGCTGGTTGGCTGGTTGGTTGCTTGGTCGGCTGGTTGTTGGTTGGTTGGGTGGTTGGTTCGTTGGTTGGCTGCTTGGCTGGTTCGTTTATTAGTTCCCTGGATCGTTTCTCAGTACGCACGTATGTTCATACATTTGTATGTTCGTTTGTTTCATTTCGCCCTCCGGTACTACGTACATTGCTGCTCTCTACCTGCATTGCATTGCTGCACTTACATTGTGCGTACGTGCCACCGTGCACCCGCTAACTTACACGGATTTTACATCTTATGCACTTAGCTGCACTCGCTGCCTATTATCCTCGATTGTACATCTACCACCTACCGTCATCTTCTTATGAACTTCCTCGCGGAATCGTTTTCCCATTGGTTTCTCGTGTAAACGATTGGGAATATAGGCGATGCACTTATAATGGAGAAAAGAAGTTTCGAAAGATTTCATTGGTTTCTTATGCTTGTGGAATTGGCTAGATTGTATAGAAAAGGATGTCTAGTCTGTACAATGATAATTAGAATGACACTTATTTTGACTGTACACTTGAAAAATACTGAAATGCCTAACGAACATTAAAATGCAACGAGAAACATTTATCATATAAGATAGTTCTTAATACTATGCAAGGATAAGCTTATTTTATTATAATTTATTGAATGATAATCATACATATACATATAGTGTGTTAATCAGTGTCACAATTCACTGAAATCTCATTATAATGTAATGAGAATACAGGGTGTCCCATGGCTTAGGAATATCACTTTTATGAAATACCAAAAATAACAAAGACATTTATAGTGCCTTTAATTTTTAGGACGCTCTACACAATATTTGAATTACAGATTTCAAATTAATACATATCTATTCAACCAGACATTGATAAAACGAAAAGTACGTAGGAATTCTGTGTAGAGGGATGATACGACGACACGTTGCTAAGTAACAGATCTAATAGAATCGAAGTCCTTGTTTAAAGGAAGGATTCATTAATTGAAATATTAGGACCATCAATAACATGGTGCGGCGTTACTTGGGCACAGAAAAAAACCCTTAGCGGGTTATGTTACTCCAAAATAATTGTCGTTCTAACGATGTCAATGAGATGCGGCCGAGAGTAGCAGGGCCGTGGTCCAAGGTCGTCCACCTGTCAGGTTATCCTGTGGGATCCAAGATGCCTGGATAGTTCAGAGTGTTCGGACCACGCAATACAAATCGACGACGAGTAGCGAATAGCACCTTGTCACGTGTGATATGGCTCTTGAATGAAGATATCTTTGGCTCTAGAACGCCATAGCTTATTCTCCTTTGCCTATAGTCTTTGAAACGTACAATATCAGCTTTGCTTACACTTAACGATATACAGATCGATTGTAGCGAATACAATTATGCTAAATACCAATTAGAACTAGAGTGTACCAAGTTGAAAAACAAGTTTAATCTATTATTTTATCATGGAGATAATAGGCTATAATTAAATCCATAACTCTTCATAGTATTAAGGCAAATATGAAAATAGCAGAAACAAGGAGGTAAACAGCAAACACAACGTTTTAGTTATTTCACAATAACATACTGTATTACAAACGAGGACATTTACACAATCGTCTTCGTAATGCTATGCTAACGTCAGACTGCATTACCGATTCTCAACGTCGCGACAAGTTTCTTAATTTGAGTGAGAGTTTCTACTATAGCGTCACCAGTGTATCTTCGTTTCGTTTGTTTTCCACATACGCTGGACCATCGTCGCGTCAAAGTTACGACTTTGAGTTCTTTGTAATCCTACACAATTCCCTTGACACGTACCGACACTATACTATGCGGCACCGCGGTTCCCTATGAAACGTGGACCCGGTCGTTTCTCCGCGCTTTCGACTTTCAAAGTGAAACGTTATAGCTCATAGACTATCTCGATCGTTGCTGCTTTAAAAGAAACAATTCTGTCCTTGATCGTATTACAATTTAGTCGCCGACCATTTTCTCGTTCGGTTATCCCATAATCGATCATTGGACAATTCGCGGTCCGAGTCACCCGATAATAATAGCTGGGGCAAATTTGATTCAGCTGAAGAACGAGCACGTGTAAGGACAATCGTCAACCGGTTGTACCTCACGGCATAAATTCTTTCGATACCCTGAGGCGAAGACGAAAGTTTGTGCCATGATCGTGCACGATGTTCAAGGTACCAACTATACGGCCGATAGAACGTTGGAATACGAGCCCTAAAAAAGGCTGCTTGTAAATTAGTACGCGCGTAGGTACAAACCTACCTGCATGGCACGAGGATACTTGTCGATGGGAGCATTTGTCGTATTTCGTCGCGACGCGCAACGAGACGCAACGCCTCGACTATGTTTGCTATGTTGCACATCTCAAGTTCAAAAAGACTGCATTCATGCGTTAAGTTTCGTTTTCACTGCGAGCCATCGGCGCATGGTCTATGTTCGCCATTTCTAAGGTGGCACACTGGCAGTCTTGGGAAGACGGTGCCGGTTTATGTTCCAGGTCTCCTGCGATTTATCGCAAGGACACAGAAGAGGAAGTTCAGCTTGAGAAGACCCGGAGATATTTCTCTCGTTGTAAAAATGGTCTTATCCAGGCTGGAGGCTAGAATCTATTGAACTTTGCCATATGGCAGAATTATGGTCATGTCTCGAGGCACAAATATCTTTGTCGCGTTGCGGGTATAGGTGCTTGTATCGAAAGTTTATAGCTCGTCGACATAACTGGGCAGAGATCGATGTGACACACGTCGACGCCGCTAATGGATCTAGAGAACTGGATGTTCCTAAATCTAAATTCAAGTCGTACTATATAGTGATAAGGACGTAAAACAAGTATCGATACGATAGGATCTCAAAAGGTAATAAGAGTCACAAGGTCGTGTAGGTTATAAGCGGTCTTTGTGTCTAGGACATATCTATGACTCCGTATGCATATCTATTCTGTATTTATTTAGAACATATGTAACCAACGCGTCCATGCATGTGCAAGTTCGACCTTGACGTCGCGTGACTCTTTCCACGACCGTTATGTGACGCAGCAAAAAGTATTCTTGGAAGTAACAGTTCTACACCTTTCATTAAACTATTTTCGGCTGGTTTAACTATGACGTGTGGTTACCGTACGAAATCGACACCGCAAGGTCACGCATCTTCGAAGAATGAGCTTCACTCCAGATTGAAGTACCAATACATGAATGTTTTCTAGTTCACTCATACGTGCCTAGTATACTCCTAACCTAACATCGTACGTATGTTTGTGATAGATACCAGTATGGGCAGTGTTTCCAAATGCACACACGTGATGGATATAGACAATACATGCGCAAGGGGTGCACCTATGGAAAAGATGGTGTTGCGAGAGTAGATTTGAACTGGTGGGAAAGGGCTACAGAGTGGATTGAAGATGTAAGAGGGCCCGTGCATCACCTGTGTCGGGCTGCGGCCTAGGGCCCATGGCTCGCGGCCCACGGGTATCGGGGCCTTGTTGTGGCAAGAGGCGCAACGGGGATGGGATCTTGCTGTGGCCACGGTGGCCACGGTGGCCGCGACGGAGACGAAGCCATGGGCATTGGAACGGGTATGGGGCCAGGCATGGGGCTGGATGGGGCAGTCATGGACCAGGCAGACAGCCACAGGGCGAGAGGGGGCCGAGAGGCAACTGCGTGTGTGACAAGTGAGGCCCGGGGGGTATTCACGGGCACAAATGCACACGCGTACGGAGGACTACGAAGATCGGGGTCCGTACAAGCCCCGAAGAGGCCCCGCGCAAGACTCTACGAGAGTCGGAGCCTCTAGAAGCGAGCGAACCGCGCGCGGCTGCCCTCCGGCGCTCGTCCGACGGCATTCCTTCCTCCAACCAGCTCGCCTCTTCATTCTTCCAGTCCTATACTCCTCCTCTCCCTCACCTCTTTCTCGGACTCTCTTGCTCCCTCTTCTCCTAAGTCGGCAGCCTCTCTCGTTCTCTTTCACTCGCTCGCAAGGTCCCAATTTTAGTCTCGAAAGATGCCTAAACACCCGACTTTGTCACCTGTTGTTCTCTGCTGCCCCGAACCCCTCAGCCCGCGTGCTCGTTTTCTTTCTTCTTCTTCTCCTTCTTCTTGTTCTTCTTCCTATCCACTCACCGAACGCCAAGTATCACGGCTGATCGTCCTGCGTTGATTCACGCAGATATTCTCGCCAATAATTGCCCGATGATGCTAACGAGGACAAAAGTGTAATTAAAAGACGTGAAATCGTAGCGCGACCTCTAGTCGAGCTGTCGGTGTCCAACTTAACACCAAGACGACAACGACAAGGCATCTAGAGAAAGTCTTTTGAAAAGATCTTCCTTATTTGGAATTTCACGCGACACTTCTCACGTCGTATAATATCATTTTATGTTCCCTACCAGTCACCTACCTCATTATTCGTTTTGGCTAACGACGCACGATATTAATACTGATTATTATTGCTATTCAGCGATCCAATAGCAGACGTCAGATCATTAAGACCTGGACCATAGCAATTACGTTGATTTTACAACCAACAGTGACGTTGCTACTGTAATATTCGAAATCAACAATCACATTTAAAAAAAATCATACATCAAGTTCTATTTATGTGGAAAACAGTAAAATTTTGTCAACTTAATTTTAATTTACTCCCGAGACTCTCAACAGGCTTGCGTAATTCGCATTCACAGAGGCACGAAGAACCGCGTGGTCCCCATGAGCATCCTTACTTTTTTAATCGGCATAAATAATAAATTATCGGCTTGCTATATACATCGAAGGGAATATAATCTGCGCATGGACAACCGTATCGCGCAGCAGTAGCAGCGGAGGCTCCCTCTTAGCCTACAATCTGTCTTACATATTCATTATAGCTGCAGGGTGAACAGGTATTATCTTAGATGGTCGGTTTGGAACAACGTATAGCTTGTAATTTTCAGGGGCTCACTTGGACTACCCACTACCCACCCCTAGTACTCCTGTTGGCCGCCCCTCGGGCCGCTACCACCCAGTCTCTTCCACCTCCTCTTCCACCCTGTCCTCTTCACTCACGTGTCCTCCCTTTCTTCCTTCCTCCCTTCCGCCCACTTCGACTCCATATAATGCCAGCTTCTTGCACGCATCCTATCCCTGTGTGCACGTGCATGCACTGCCTGTGTACATATAGCGCCCGATAGTATCGCGCTGCTCATAAACGCCATTTGTCTCAGCTACGTTTCAGGCGGCTTCAGGAATTCCTGGTATTCGCCGTTCCGTCGTACGTTTGGGGACGATCACGAGATTTGTCGTTGTGCGGCAAAATACGAGATTCTTACTTGACGCTCACGATACGACACGACTGTCTAAGAGCTCACCGTGATTTAAATTATTGGTATTTCGAAAGAAGGGTCTTTTCCTTCGCCGCTTAGCCATTTAACCTAATTCCGACTTGATTTTCGGTCTTCGAGTTGGCTAAGAAAAAGAGAAGACACAGAGAATTGTTGAATGGTGATCTTTCGACTCTTTCTTATAATCCGTACCTTCTTTTACAAATATTTGATATTTTCTTCGATTAAATTTATAACATTTATGCAATGGGCAATACGTTAATCGATTGATTTGTGATAGTAAGGTTCTTTTTCCAAAAACAATAGCCTGTCGCTTCATAGGAATCCTACGAAACACATGAAAAACATAAATTTTCAAAAGAGTCTGCGTGGAATGAGTCCCTTGAAACAAGAGACTAAGGGTGTGGATTCTTTCAACCAAAGTGACATCTTGATATTTACTTCTGTGTATTTTTGTACATGTTGCAAGATGAATGACTGAGCTATATTTTAAATGGGATATACGACTGTATCTGTTTACAGAATCCAGGATACACCGACTCCACAAAACGAGTGACTGATAGTATGTGGTATTCAGCAAATAACAAACTTACATGGAACTTGAACATTGTGACAGAAGACACATTTTAAAATATTTTGAGTTTACCAAGTCTCGTAAATGACGCTTGCAGCAATGTAAAATAGACCTACGTAACGGTTTTTCAAAGTGATACGAGGTTTCAACTAAACCATGACAAGCGTAATGTCCATATATTGAGGTTTCATACGGTAGGAAACATTATTATATATTGCTTTGTCAGTTTTCTAATTCGACGTTTATGAAAATTACGCCCACATTAACTGCTGAGAACACACGATGACGTGTTGAAAAGCAAACACCGGTTGTCAAGTTGTAAGGTAGCAGGTCTTTATACTCCACGCTAACAATATTGACGTCTTATTTACAAGGCAAATAATAATAGGGCTTGATTGTTAGATGCGCATGTTATGTACGTACGTGTCCAATTTATAATTCCTCGTTGGATTTCTTCAGGGTTGGTATGAAAGTGATGACACCTGTCGGTTCAAAGTGCTCTCAGACAGAGGTACTCGCGCAACAATAATCAATGTCGTTGCTGCATTGGGGTGTGGCATGCCGTGTCGGCGGCTCCTTGCTGTCCGACGTACTTCGATCGTACCCCCTTATACTCCCTTATACTCCCAACAACCCTCACAACCCACCCTTGCCACAGACTCACCCCACCCGCCACCCCTCCTTCAGCCTGCCACCTTCTCACTCTACTGTATCCACCTTCTTAGAGTGTAAGTATCAGTTTCCATCTTCTTCCACCCCTTTCTAGGATCCGTTTGGATCTTCCATTCTAACTTCGGAAAATTTCAACTTGACTTGCACGATCCCTACCACCACTTGGACTCGACTCATTCTTTGGGGTTGTTTGATACTAAAATTTATCCCGTACTTTGTAGGGAGGAACTTTCAATAAGTATAACCTAAGATGGTAGAATCAGAATATTCGTAGATGCATTTCCCAATTACTTCATGCGAAGAGATACATGTAAATTATATGAAAGTTGGGGGAAATGCTGCATCAATGATAAATATAATTTTTAATTATAAATTACTGTGTGACGTAATGAAAGATCTTTTTTTGTTTATACATCGTGCATATAATCACGGTCATTTGTTTACTATGGCTCATATGCAAAGTATCATACGGACAGATAAAGTGCATCGTTGTTACCATCAATCATTGAACCTGCTCTGTATCGCAATGAAATTAATCAGTTTATTTTACTAAAAAGGTAATACAACCTCTTTTCTGCATGAGATAACGAAACATTATAATTCAAAGAATGCCGTCAACACATTCGAATGTATTTATTACTTAAGAAACCGTTACTTCCATATAAGTATTTAACGAGATGTCACAAGAGTAAAAACAAGAAAGCAAAGTAATTTCTACAATGACCAAAGTCTTTACAGTGAAATAAGACCGTTACTTTTTCGGCGTTCAGATCCATTCGAATCGTATCCACGTTCAGTACGTGGGAGAGACGTCGGAGGCAGAGATGAACGGAGTAGTGCAATCTGCAGGTATGCGCTGCTGCAGGTGGAGTGCAATGGAGCGGTGGCGAAAGAAGTAGCGTTGCGCTGGTCAGCACTGACACGCCCGGTTGCTCCTGCTTCCGGCGCCACCGATGAAGCAGCTTAGCTTCGCGTTCGCTTCGCTTACACGGAGGACTTGAAGGTACGAAGGTTGTTCACAAGATATTCTCTTTCATTTCACCGTCTCCTCTCTTTCTCTCTCTCTTTTTTCTTCCATCCTCCCCCCCCCCCCCCCTTCTATCTGACCTGGTCTTCATCTCTTCTCACTGTGCTTTTGCCTTTCGACGATAGTTCGTCGCAAAAGCTCGAATGACTCATCATCACTGTACATTTGAAAGGACGTAAAGTATCGTAGGTCAGCGAAGGATCCCCGTTTCGATGCCTCTACTTGGCTATTTAGTTGTTTTGATGTTTAACTGACACGTGACCTAAACCGAACCGTGACTATCTTTGATAGCCTGGTCCATAGATTCATCGGTGTACCCTAGCGACGCACAAATTTTAGTCGAGTCACCGTTGTCATTCCTACGGACAGTCGAGCCACGCGTCGATATTTAAAGCAGCACTGTCATCCCTCCGCTACTTCGCTCCTCATACTTCATTCATGACGGAATCCCATTCAATCCGTAGCTAGCAACCACCCGCCTAGTGACTACCGTTTAACCTTTGAGCGGGCGATCCGTCCGATCAGTCAGGTAAACGATCCACTCCCGTCTACATTTTTTTAATAGGCTTTCCAAATGCATTCCGAAATGTATTTTGGATCTGGGCTTGGTTCTATTTAATTATCGGATATAGGAGTATAGGTATCCTGTACACTCGTGTCATCATCCCACACTTACCGAGTGCCTTGTTCTCTTCTGTTCGACATTCCACAGTGGTTGACACTGTTCTAAAATTATAATTTCTTTTAAATCTTATACAGTCGGGTCCGATGTATAAGATAAAGGTGGTCGTTTAGTTTAAATCAATGCTATCTTATAATACTGTGTATATGTAGAGGTAAGCTCAAGTGCTTCCAATAATCTAAATAACTTCATCTATCATACCTTCCTATTTCTTTATTAATGGCCCACGTGAAAAAATCATATACAGTTTGTGTACAAATAACTTACAGCAACTACATACAAAAATGAACATATACAATTGTATACAAATTGTATAGAGATATATATTATACATTCTGTATACAATACATTTTGTATACATATTTATCAAAATAGTAGTGTCCATAATTATTAATAAAATAGTAAATGGTAACTTGTAACAGTTTAGCGTTTATTGAATATAAAATTATTAATAGTGTAACTACAATTGAACATTAGAGTCACAAAATTTAACCACACATTAATATCACAATATTTCTACATTACAACACTAACATATATTATCAACAACTATGTAACAGAACGAAAACACACTCCTTTTTTTTGTACGATTGCGTTTTTCATTAAGGGTTGGGGGGGGGGGGGGGGCGTGTTATGACATGCGCCACATTGTGATACGCACCTCTCTCATTACAATAGCAAGTATTTCGCCACTGTGACTCATACCCAGGCTAAAGGAAACATCCTATTTCCTATCAAACTTTGACTCATCCTTACTGCCAGAATTTACAATCCTGTCTATCGCTAATAAGCCGAAGTACATCACTTCCCTGCAACACGAGCTACCCCTCTAGCCTGCGGATTTTTAGTATAAATATAAGGGAGCGGAATGCCCCTCATGCTCAATTCGATTGTTAACTTCAACCATTACTTGCGGGAATCCTCTATACAAAATCTTGCTATTCTCAAGAAGTCACGTCAATAAACTATCGGGCAACTATACCTGTGTTCGTTGTTATTTCTTCCGAGGAAGATATTTTTCGAATATACTTGGAAATCCGAATTCCGAGCCTGGGGTTCACGCTACAGATAGCTTGGCTAAAACCCAAGCTATAACAGCGATATACAGAATCAACTGTCAATCTCGCATTCTCATGTATATATGCGTTATAGAATTTTCATTAATTTCTCTACTGCATCTTATTCTAATCCTCAGCATCTACTAGGTTTCTGTTTCATCGAGGAATTATCGTACGAGAAATTTCTTGAATTTGATAGTGGACAAAGCATTGTAGCGATGATTGTGAAAAAAGCCGCATTTATTACACTAGAAACAAAACACGATGCGCTTCGTGCTCGCCTTCAATCCGTAACACACAACAGAAAATTTTACAAGAGTCCAAAAACTAATAGGTACCGAGGATCAGACTAACATGCAGCAGAAGAATTACTAATATGAAAATTTAGATGCAGTAGGAGAATTAATGTAAATTCTACACCTATGGATGGGAATGCGACATTCACAGTTCGCAATTCTGTATACCATAATTTCTATTTTTTCTTTAACTTTTAACTAAAAAGTATTCTAGATATTTAAATTTTCCCTTGTAATATTCAATTGCAGTTACATTATTAATAATTGTATGTCCAATAAACGCTAAACTGGTACAAGTTACAATATACCACTTTATTAATAATCATTGACACTGCTATTTTGACAGATATGTATACAAAATGTATTGTGTACAGAATGTATATATCTCTATACAATTTGTATAAAATTGTGTATGTCCATTTTTGTATACAGTTGCTGTATATTATTTGTATACAAACTGTATATAATTTTTTTTACGTGGAGCCTCTTAGATAATAGCTTTGATGAAATCAATAGTCTCTTGTTAGTCATAAATCATGGCGTAGTACAAGCATATACACAGATCTTTTACGTGTGTGGTACAAGGTGTTGGAGAATATTATTTTCATTATTACTATTTTTTAAATAATTTAGTTTAATGGGACTGTAGACGTCTGCGGTATTAAGAATAAATACCATTTAAAGAGTAGTAACTGTATAGCAGTTATCTTACAAGAAATCAATTTTGACTAATTTCCAAAATTCATTGCAAATACTGCGAGAATCATTGTGTCTCTGTTTATTTGTATGGATGAGGACAATGTTCACAGCGACGTTCACGGTACTGGCAGTGGATTTTACAACATGCCCTGTGTCAGACTGAAGGATACTCGAGGTGTTTAATCTAATGTAAGACTAAAAATATTTTTAGCATAACTTACTGGTTTTGATGAATTTTAGTTGATTGAATTCCGAAAATATGCAGAACTATTATTATTCTTAAAAAAATGTTAAATTCTTGTGAATGGATCGAGAATGTAGAGTATTCTATCCGTAACGTTAACCCACGTGTCCAACTGTGTCTGTAACAAAGCGATGCTAACAATATTTTTAGTACCTGTTTATCATGCGAATAGTGTGACTAATCTTCTTCATGGACGGCAGGAATTGTAATTTCTACAGAAAATCGTATTAAATACGAAAAACTGAGACGCTTTATAATAGGCAACTCATACATTCACGAAACAATACAATAAAAATGCGGCTGATTTCAAGTAAGTATTGTTAATTTGTACAAAGTAGCATTGACAAATAGGAAAAAAAAAGAAAAATTTCAAGATAGCATAGCAGATGCCAATATCTTTTTCGACGCCTGGTCGACGTACGATATACATAAACAACATGGAAACTGTGTTAAACAAAGAATTGTCCAGACTTTGTATGACCAAAGAATTACAGCCAACTGCGGAAATACCTAGAAACACTGAAGGATGATTTCACCGCTCAAAACTCTATTCGAGGAGTTACAAAAAAATACACTTAGCGTATTTTAACATCTCCATACACGTTACATGAATACCTGAGTTACATAAAAATCGGAAAGTTACGCCAAAGGAACATTGCTAATAAGGCCTTTCATGCAATTGACAATAACGACTGACTATTGTCATGAAATATTCGAAATTTTCAAATAATACTCACGCAAGGCAACTATATCCTCATTAGTAGTACAGCACATCGATCCCAACTTATTGGTATACGTAATAGCGATGTGCCTATCATAAAACAGTGATTTGTCACTGTCGATATTGATGTCCGGTGCCTATACCTATAGATAAAAATAAAAGTGTAAAAATTTCCCAGGAAGAGAAGGGTAAGGGTATTACCTTTTTTATTCTCTTTCATCACGAAAAAGAGACAAAGAGAGAAGGATAAAAAAGAAAAGAAGTGGGTCCATCAAGATTAGTCAGGAATAAAGCCGGTCTCGTGGCTTCGGAGTTTTCTCTCCCGCGGGAATAAAACCCAGGGCATCGAATAGAATTCGAAACATGTTTCGTTCCCACGTAGACTCCCGGGAATTTTTCCAAATCATGATGATTCGCTAACCTAAATGCTCAGTGGCCCGAGCCTTCAGATTGTACCGGCGAAGGCATTATGCCATGATGCTCACTGCTCGCATTGTGCACTCATTGTAACACTGAATAAAGAACATTTTTAGACACCACTTAGACCTTCCTCGGCAGGGTGACACGAACACAACTCATCCTCGCCCTCTTTTATTCTCATCTCCCAGCCAGAGGTATTCATTGTTCGAAATGCTTTTAGTTGGGACATTACTCGCATTCTAACTATGGACTTCGCTTAAAAACAGCCTCAGCGCAAAAATACAAATGTCTTCGGAAAAGCCGCCAGTCTTTCAAGAGTTCGTTATTAATCGAGGCTATTACGGTAGACGTAACTTTAACAAGTGCAGAGAAACAGGTGGAATCGCATATAGAAAATATTACGTGAACAACAGATTCTTATGCAACAATCAAATGGCGGAGCCACTTAGGTAGATACGCTAGAGTATAGTAAAATATCATTGTATAATGTCGTAGAATACAATTTTTCTTCGCGTGCTCTTAGCTAGATGGATCGTAGCGCTACGTAGGTACAGAACGATCACGAAACGTATGAATAATTTATGGTGAAGGTTATGGTTCAATTAGTGAGTCGAAACAGCCCAGGTAGCCAACCGCCGAGTGTAAGTATTGTAATGGTAATGGAGCAACGCGAGTCAAACAATGCACGCTCTCGCAGACGCAATTAGCTGACATTCTACCGTTTACCCTTCCTGACCTACTATCTTCTTGGAATTGTCACTGCTTTAATCGTAAATCCGACGTTGCTACTTCTGCACACAACAATTCCTTTAATTTACGGATTTCTTTTTTCTTCGCCAACAATAAAATGCGTAAGCCATCAGCATAGAGTGGTTGCAATTAACGTCTTATGATCCATCACACAAGCTGCATGCACCTGTTTCCCACGAAATTACTAGGGAGAATTTATGCCATATTGACGCCGAGGTTTGAAAAGCTTCTGCTTGTATCATTGACGAGTCGATGATGCTGGTACAGTATGACGTATTAGAGTGGTAGGTCGGTAGCTAATATTCATGTGGATTGGCACTCCTAGAGCAGAAGGGCGCATGATACGTGGAGAGTGGATTGTAGCGAGCAGCCGCGGGCTAAAAGTTCGTTTAGCATCGCGGGGTGAAACAAACCGGTCGCGTGCATGTTCGCTGCGTCCTGCGTGCGACGAGCCAGCCGGAGGGTCAATCTCCTCCTCTGGGCTACCTTCTTCTTTACTCTCCTCCTACCAACTAAACCTTTTCTTATTCTGCTTCTTCTTCTTCTTCTTCTTAGTCTCCTCTTCCCCTTTTTATTATTTCTTTCTCCTTCATCGTCTTCTTCCCCTTCATCGTCCTCGTCGTCGGCGTCGTCGTCGTCGTTGTCGTCTTTTACATCTTCTTCTTAATCTCCATCGCCTTTTCTCCATATACGAAGGTCAAGCACCGTCTTGTTAAAAAAAGTCATTGAGTCGAATTGTTAAGCGCTCATTCGTTAAATACGGCGACAGGTGTCAAACGGCTGTCGACCAATTCGATCGTCGCGATCGTTCGCGACCGTACGCGTTGTTCATTTTTACCTGCGAATGCTACTTAACGTCACGTGAAAACATTCGCGTCATAGAAATTTAGCGTAATCTTTTTGACCTTGAATTTGAGCGTACTTAGCGCATGCGTACTAGCCGTGTCATTTTCAATGGCAAAAATAACGTGATCACGCAGCATCACGGCTTCTATACTTCGTCCAGTTGTTTCTCAAGCGAAGTTGCGTTTTCTTCGTGCTCTTTTCGAACGAGAAACCAGTTCATCACTATTGAATGGTCGTCCTTGTCGAGATGTTTTATCTCTTTACGTACGGAACTTAGGAAGCCATTGTGGTGCCATAGGAGAACGGCGGCAACGCCGGCGAATCGAATATGCGATTACACGTGTGTCCGTTTATGCGCGAATACCTTTTATCCTTCCTTATACACGATCCTACAACGTTGCAAAGCGTTGCGTATTATCCCTTGCAATATTTCCTTGCAAATATCATTCTGAACTTCATAACGAATCCAGCAGCCAGCAGCCAGCAGGAATCACGCATGATTCTTCGTGCCTGCAGCCGATGTCTTTAGTTGGTATGCCAGGAATTTCAAGATTGACTATATTCAGCATGGAGAGTGTCTAATTCTCAATGTTCCGACTACTAATTAATTATTTTTTAGCTGGAAGGAACAATCGAGATTCATTCCGATACACAAATAAAATTCCTCGGCATGATCCTTATCGGCGGGACATCGCATCTGCTTAGAGGGACTGAGAATTAACGATATCTCATTGCTCAATACTTACGACTGTCTCCTCGGAATCCTGAGAATCATTAAAATTGTTTCTTTACGTGCTTCAAATATGTATTAACCAGCATTTTATGAATAATATACGTACTGCTTGAGAGTAATGGCTTAATTTGTGGATGAATATACTTGATGGTCCTGAGTGACAGAGGGAACCGTGCGAAACACATTATCATTAATTTACAACCAATGTCAAATTGACTATCGAGGTATCGAAGAGGTTATGAAATAACTCTTCTATTCTGACATTATACATATGTCACTGACTGACAACGACTCTTCAAGATTTATCTTCGCCTGGAATAAACTTTATTGGCTCACATAATTTACTTAAAATATCATCATTATTCTAAGCGCGTATAAAGAGATATTACACGGAGTATGTCATTATCAATAGTGTCTTAGTGACTGAAATCAATATATTATCATTCCCATTTGTAGTCAGGAGGTGTACAATAATAATTTACATGGATGATTGAACGTCGCCCTTGTCTGACGTAATCTTTTAATCATAAAACTCGTACAAGTATGTTTTATCATCAATTACATGCAATTTGCCGTACCCTTTATCTCTTTTTACTTTAACCTTTGTTTTCACCTTGAAAAGAAAACTTTACGATAATTAATGTATCGTACGTAGAAATGTACGTTCAATAGTATTTCCAGTAGCATAAAGAATTCCTGATTTAAACTGTGTTTCTCCCTTGGCAGTTCATAATAGGTGCATTACACGTTAGTTAAACGAAAGAATATGTGGGTGGGTGTGAAACCTCCTATGTGGATGGGGTGCGTTGATCTAATTGATCGGAGCTGGGGACAGAGCCAGGATATGACGCGAATCCATTGTGGCCCACATTATTATAATTATAATATATTATATATCCTCCGCTACTGACACTGTTGCAAGAGGAGATGGTGTGAAAGAGAGAGAACGGACAAAGAGACGCATGGAGTAATATGTGCGAAAGAGAGAGCGCGATTGATCGGAGGGGAAAGACGGGGCGGAGGAGAAAAAGAGGGTCTGACATGAGTGGATCTACTGACATTGTTCGACTGGACAGTTAGGGAGTGCTGTTACTAAGTGTCAGACAGTTTTCATTCGATAAAAACCTTAAGGTCCGTATCTGTGAAATTTTACATATCGCAACATCTGACGATGGATATCGTAGAACAAGGTAAGTGGGCTTAATCTATAGTCAAAGCTTTTTCTTGTTTCATATTTTGAAAATCACTCAGCGTATTGAGGAAAATTAATTATGCTTTATTAAGATGCGAAATTTTATTAGCGAGTTCTGTCTTCACATTGGCATGATAAGGTCTAATGAACGCGTTGTATCTTCTCTATCAGTTGATAGAGATGTTTAAACTTATTGGCGTTTATACTTGAAGAGTTAAAGACGAATAGAAATTTTGCCAACGTATCTATAACGCCGCGTTCTTTGAAACTTATAACGAAGAAGATCCTCGAGATACTCGAATGAGGAACTGCGCTGAAAGTATGAAGTAGGGAGTCTTACAAGTGTTCATCCTCAGGATAAATTCAAAGTGTCCTTTCGTCTTCGTAAAGCAGGCTCGAGCTTTGACTCTCTATCTTCTCGTAGTTTAGCATCTATCGTTTAATTGCATCGAATTTCACCACCGGATATAACTTTAATACCGGATATTAACGGGCTTTGACTCTCATCACCTTCCATAACCATTTGCATTAATCTCTCTTCTTAACAGAGGTTAATCATTCAAAGGATTCTAGAATAATAATAATTATTATTATTATTATAGCACGATAACGGCGTATTATGATGAACAATAAAAAATCGTAAAGAGATAAAACATTGGGATGACACATAGTCTTCGGTTGCGGCGTGAAGATTGGGAAGGGGGGAAAGGTCTCAGTCATAAAATTTAACATTCTAAAAGTTAGCGTCATATTACATCATATATACGTATGTTCTAAACACAGACTATTTATATTTTGACACACCTACACGGCTCCACTAACATTGTGGATCAAGAATATTAGCCAATAACAAGAAAGGTCTTAAATAACTATATAGACGTGGCGATTAAAAAAGGATTAAATATTATTTTACGTCAATTGAAAAATATAGAAATAATTTATATAATTCTTCTCGTTCTTAATCCGCAGGTCTTAAGGAATCTTAATAATTGCGATTAACGAATATTACGTAACGAATGTTACGATCGTAAAGTGCTTATACGATTTTATTGACCACCCGATAGAAGGGTCAGGTATAAAAAGTAATTGCGCGCAGTGAAATATAAATGATGCCAAGATTGTAGATTGACGAGAGAGCAGTCGTAAAGGGGAGGGTGAAGCGGTATGACAGGAGAAGGGAAGGATGTAAGTGAAGTTGCGAATGAAGATCAGAATGAAGATGAAAATGAGAATGGGGATGAGGACGAGGAGTGAGGAAGAAGGAGCAGCTGATGAAGAAGGGAAGTGGCTCAGCGTGCGCATATCTGTAGAGCATTGTGGAGTATAGTGTGTGCAATGTTGGGCGGCTACTTGGTACGCGAGACGTACGCGCACGTAATTGCGTGCCCGTCCTGAAATTATTCATCCACCCCGACCAGGACTGGTCCCGCACAGCCAGGCAGCTTCAGCGGTATGATAATGCATAGAAGTGCCAGTCATTATACCAACGTATCCAGTACCTGGTATCCAGTATTCATCTTACTTGCTACGTAGATTACACCACTACCACTCCTTCTGCCACGCGTAGTATAGAGATACCTATCTCCTTGTACCTTTTAGTACCTCAGTATACCTTGATATTTTCTTAGGCAAGCATCAATCTGAAAAATGCGTATATCCCAGCAAGGTCGACAAAATGGTAAATAACTCGAAGCAACTGGTACCCATTATTGGTGTATATTTTCCGGCATGACAGTCCAACAGATTGTCTACTGAACCGTATGCTGTTATCGTATAAACGTCAGAGCTCCCTGTCTTCATTGTTTCGATGCAAGTGCATTAGGGTGAGTGTGTAAGCGCAGTGACCTTTTGACGAATACTGTATAGGTTACTCTGCACTCGAGGGACTCCAGTCTGGGTGTCTCCTGGGTGTATCCACTTGTGGAGTCTTTAGGCAGGCAGGTGCGTGGTGCACGGGGCAACGTAGGATTGAGGCCATTAATATTCACTTAGGATAATATCCGGACCAATTTGCCGGTAAGCGGAAGACTGCGGAGCGGCAAGAGTATTTTGACATCTTTTGAGAGTATCCTGAAGGGGGACGATTAGACAGAAATAATAGTGGATTCTCAAGGTGTATAAACCGTATCTGGACCGCCATCTATATATAAGCGTCTTCGTTGTAGGTATTTCACATTTTCGCGAGTCTCCCATGTAGTCCGCAACTTTCACGCATAAGTAAACAAGCGTTTTGCGGTACGTCCGCGTACCGGTATGTAGAGAGTCGTCACGAGATTCCAGAGATTAGCGTTCCACGGATAAGTATCTGGATAATTTTACAGTTAACTCGCGGGCCATCGAGTTTAGAGCGCGTTAAGTATAGCTGCTGTTTTCTTGAGCAATCATGCTATCGATCAACCGTGTCGGAAACGATTTATTGATTAAAAAAAAAAAAGAAGAATCCGAAGACTATTGCAAAGCCAATCTTTATGCGTGTTCGAGATGCCGGAAACGATGGACGACATCAACTCAAGGATATTCCGGAAGGCCTTGGAGATCCATCCAAAGCTCCAAAGATTCTTTCTCAGTGGTCGAAAGAGGCACGCGATCCGGTGGTCCATTTTAAGTAATCGGCGAGTACATATTTCCTACGGGGAGACTTTTTGGTACATCATTAACATTTTACAATGGTAAAGTCGCTCAACACGAAATTTGTTAACAAGCGTGACTGCTTGCAAAACCTTTCGTTGGCTGTTTCGCGCTTTTCAAGACGCGTAGCTACTATACACTCTCACTCGCTTTGTTTTTCCCCCCGAGAGATAATGAATACAATTACGGTTTTTGTTCTAGAAATTACAGTGGCGTGTGGATGTGTGTTTGTGGCTGATTGCTAACCGCACTTGGGTATACGTGAAGTGGCGGCCCTTAGAGGGGTGAGGAAGACAGGGGGTAGAATCAGGAAGAGTACACGTGTGTTTCTATGCTTGGACGTGCACGAAGGATACGGATATATTTATATATTGGCAAGGAATATGTGTGTGTCAGTGTATGAGTGAGATCCTGCACTTGTGTGTAAATCAGGACTAAAACGAAGACGAAAAGTCTTCCTGAGGGAAGGATCGCTCGAGCGACGACGTCCACGAGTGATAGTCTAGTCTATGGCTAGAGAAGGAAGGGAGGGTGATAGGGTTGGTAGAGTAATAGGGTGGTAGGGTGGTAGGGTAATATGGGGTGGTCGTCGTGGTGAAAATCCTGAGGACGGAGGAACCAAGGAGGTTACCAAGGAGGATGGCGAGCGAATAGCAAATGGCGAGTAACTAGGTGGTGGCGGATCGGGCGGGGGTAGAGAGACACGGAGTAAGCTCTAATTGCATTCAATAAAGCAAATAATAGCAAGCTCATTAGAGCAGAGAGAAGCTGGTGAGTTGACCGCGACTCGTATCCCAGGCTGCCTACGCGTTGAACGAGCGAAGAAGCGTGGAGGTGAAGAAACGAAGAAGCAGCGAAACAAGGAAGGGGAGAATGGCTGCAACGAAGGGAGAACGAGATTAAGAGAGACTGAGAGACAAAAAGACATATAGGGAGAGGGAGAGAGAGAGAGAGAGAGAGAGAGAGAACCGGGGGAAACCAGGAGTCGAGCCATCGACATCGCGAGAAGCACGTCCCAATGTCATTTATTGTCCCGGTAGAACGGCCATTGCGGCATATAGTCGGCTTTTACGAATGGACAAAAGTCATGCGATGTCGACATTCGTTAAATATTTATTTGCGTCTTCGCGAGCGCATTCGAGCAATCGACTATCCGAGCACTCGAGTGATAAGAGAACGTAAGTTGGTCGTCGCGATGCAGCTCATCGGGGTGTACATTGAGTCTGATATGGAGCATGAAGACCCTGGACCGCGTGTGAACGAATGCAACATTGTAACCCTGCGAGTTTTGTTAGAGTAATAAGAAGCGATCGGTTCACGCGGGATTGTTCATTAGATTGTTAGAAATCGAAAGCGAGGGGCAGGAGAGGGGGAAATCGGGCCACATCGTGCTTCCCTTCCTACTGTACCTTTCTGTCGTAAGAATGGCGAGATGCAGCTAATATATTCCAGAGATGTATACTCATTATTCAGCGATAATTAATTGACGGCTATAAATAACCGGAGCCGAGCATAAATAAATGGTTCGCGTGAAACGAAATGGTAATGGTGACTTTGACGGACCGTTTAAACTGGAATAAAGCAGGGTAACTCGTTCCCCTGGGGTCCGGCCCAGAGTGCCCAGAGAGCTCAGGCAGCCAACACTCCAGGCCGGACCAGGCCGGCACGAACGCGGCCGCTCCACTCCGCTCCACCAGTAACGAATATAACTCACCTGCAGCTTCGGAGTGTCGGACAGACGTGCCTTGCCTTACCTTGCCTTACCTTGCCTTACCTTGCTTTGCCTTCGCCTTACTATGGGTAGATATTTACTTCGTGGCCACTCTCTTAAACTCGAGTCTCCTTCCTTCGTAACTCCGTGCCTCCTCCTTCCTTATTCTCATCTCTGTCCTCAACCTCATCCTCGTCCACCTGCAGCTCCCCCTTCTCAGACGTCTCATCGTCCTCTTTCTGACAGCGTTACAATCAACCAACAACGCCATCATCTCCATTATCGCGAATGGAACGACTGTCGTCATCACTTTTCTATGGCTCTTGGCTTCCATCGAAAAATTCTCTCTGTCCGCGTATCTCGTTGTCACTTGTACGAGTACTATTAATTGACAGCGCTCCAGATTACAGGGAGAACGTTCGATTTTACGAGCGTCATTTCATGCCTCTCGGATCGGCGCGCCATACACTTACCAGCTAAGCCAATTTCAACGGCAGTGTCAAAGTTAGTCGAGATAATGGTGCTTATGATTGCCTCATCTATTTCCTACTACATACCTGCACGCGGCCTTCTTGTCGAACGCCTCAGTGGTTTACATGGGGCGAGCAATGCTCTCATGAGAACAGCAACCGATGCGAAAGATGCCAGCTTCGATGTAAGATAGCTTCGTTCACTCTTGTATCGCATCATCTTTCTTATCCCTCTCTCTCTCTCTCTCTGTCTGAGTGACTACATTGAATATCATGCATGTATACTCTTCCTCTCAGCCTCTTATGCTTACTCCTCGTGCACGTTTTCACGCCTTATTACCTCCCACTTTCTTGCTGTCGTTCGACTATTTATTAAAAAAAAAGCATTCCTATTAAAAACAGAGGAACCCTTTAGAAACCATGTATGAACAATCATGAGATCGAAATCATTAATGTTTGTCCAGGGAAAATTTTCACGGCGGAGGAAGTGAGTGTCGGTGACCTTGAATATATTTCTTTCTACAGCTACAAGGATTTCAAAAAGAAGATAGTAACACGCTTTGCCGATGCCCAGTTGTCAGATATACTAATGCATAATTGGTGTTTAATTATGTTATCTCGAAACGCTTTTCAAAGCGATCAGAAAAAAAGCATATATGCATGTATTGGCGTCAACTTCATCAGATGCAGGTTCATTAATGATTGATTTAATTTATAGATAAATACACAGCGCTTATTATAGCGATGTATTAATATTAATCAAAATCAGATACTGAAATTCCAACACTTTCCGATAATTACACAATTGACGCTCAATTTTTTTAAGACAGCCAATATCATAATCCTGAAATGTGAGTCTAGCTTATTATTAAGGGAGGTAATCGCAAAAGAACAATATAAAAAATTAGACAATAAAGATAGCGCAGAGTAAGTGGCTGTTCCTTTCCTGCGATTCACATTGTTATGGGACTGGTTAAAACGCATGGATGCTTCCAAAAAACGTTGAGCGGCGGAGTGGTGCACTCTTAACAGCCCTGCAGAGTTTCATCGACGTATCTTAAGGGACTTGAAAATCCGGTCGCATTAAGATATCTATCGGAACAACGGATGTGCACCATTAAACTTTTACTTTATTTAGTATACTCGGCTGCCTCGGAGCTACGTGAGGCTTCTCGGCTCCAGAGGTGAGATTCCCCTTGGTGTGATTGTTCCTCGAGGTATAATTATTATTTACGTTTGTACTTAATGACCGTCTCTTACACAGCACCATCATTTAGAATTGCTAATGATCGTAGATCTAGCCACTGTCAATAAGTACTAAAACTCATTACTACAGCCGCTAACTAATTGGGTATATCTAGATTAGCGAACCACGAGAGTTGATTGGTTGTAAAACCAATCAAACCTATATTCTCTGAAGAAGAATCAGTGCTTGGAACGTAGAACGATCGCTTGAGTAAGAGGACACTTGGATCCCATCGACAAATAATACGTCCAGCAGCATCACGGCGAGCGCAGGTGCCATCTACTTTGTTTCTTTTATCGGTCACGAAACACGAAAAGTAGAAAGTTATGATCTACGGCTTGTTACGTATGCATAGGTGCAGACATAAATATTAAAACTGGTTGCTCGAGAAACGCGTGTCTTGAAGAATTCTCAGTCGGGCAATGATTTTTCAAGAATTTCTCACAGAAGAAAGTGCTACCTGTAATGAAATTCACCATTTTCAAGATACGGTCGTTACGCTATGATGCTTATAGTCATCGGCGACATCGGCTTCCAGGAGTCATCTTCTTACGGATTATAATACATAAGAATTCCTTGAATCTGGAACTGATATATCCAACAAGCAGTGTACGTATCAAATCTTACTTATACGCCAGCCCAGCAAGATCGTACGCGTTTCTAGGTTTCCGATGCCAAGTTACATCGAAGGTATCGATACAGGTTTGATTTAGTTGAAGGTTCGAATTTACGGATCCACCCTTTCGCGGAGCCGAGCCCTTTCTCGTTAGCCGCCTACATTATATTACCCATCGAAAGGCATACATCATTCTCTCTTTATAAGTATCTATAACAGCTTGGGAAACATTTGCAGTTCGCATTTATTTCATGTACATGAATAAACCGCAGCGTGGGCAGCCTCTGCGAGCGGTGCGAATTGATGTAGTGCATCTAGCGAACAATGCGCCCGTGATATACGCCCGTTGCATCGCGGTTACAATGCCCTACGTTCCTTTTAAATGCGCCATCGCAAATTGCCGCGCCGTAATGCCGATGGAAAGTTCATTTGCGACAGACCAAACATTCTAAGCGTGCGCGCGAATCATCGCGAATTGCAATGCGTTTTATTTCCAAGACCTCATTCGCGACAACATAATTGTCTTGAGATCAAAGAAAAATTTTCGTATTGAAATTGCCTCGACTCTGTAAATGAGGCTACGTTTCTATGCATGATTATCGCTGATATAATAGCCACACTTCAACCATGCGTAGATTTAGATATATCGCTAGATCATTAGATAGCTATGCTTCACTAGCTATAGGTATACACGGTAGCCTAGATAAGAAGGTAATTATTTTGAATGTATCAAAGGTGCGTGGTGCTAGAAAGATTAAAAGAAAGAGGAGCTTGGACTGGTTTGCTTTAAAGAGACGCGTTATAGGAGAATATACGATATTAATATAAATGGGGAGTAATGCTAGCTAATAAGCTTAAAGTACACGTTATATGGCAACGACAGAGAAGAGAGACATGTGCAGGTATATGGTGCAAGGTCGCTTGGAAACGCAACGCACCGTGCGATAACGTCCAGGTCGACAGACTTCCTCGCCCTCTGAGATATATTATGAACATTAGTTTATCACATGTAGAGCAAAGCTTGTTGAAGAAGGCGTGGCTTAATCTTTTCAGTGTTAAAGCAGGTGAATGCAACTATGTAATTATACGGCTTAGATCCAGCATGTTATATAAAAGGATTAAATTCGCTAATCGCAGAGATTTTCAATTTTCTTGATTAGGCACAACAGCTTAGAGTGGGCGTAGTCGTGTTTTGTGTGTACGTATTTGTCATAGTCAAAGTGTAATTGTGTATGCGTGTAATCGGCGCTTGAATCTTTTTGATAAAATAAAAATAATGTCCCGGAGAACGATTCGTTGATAAGATAATAAAGATCTTCACTCAGTTATGAATTTTGAAAAAATTCGTTCCTTTGACGTTTTTTGAAACACTAGTATTTTTATGACGATTAACTCATAACCGTGACGACACAGTTATTAGAATATACATACGTATCCAATTTTTCAGCCTCGATCATTGTTATTTATCAAAATTTCTTTAACCTTTCGTTTTTCCGTATCATTTTTTAATCTTAATTCTTCTTTGTCATTTCTACTTTGTGCTTTCCGTGCTTTTCTTTCTTAAGTATCGCTATGACACATTACAACTATATTGGTCTTATTCCCCCTTCATCCATTCGCCTCATTTTTATTTTTTTATTTAAATGGGAAAAATGTATTAAAGCGGGATGGATCAGTGGTAGATCATTTTACATGATCCATATAAGATCCCGCAAAGATCCCGCTAGTGAAACTATGCCGTACCATGTTTTTATCTATACAGTTCACGGTGGATCATGCGCAGATCTACGAAGAAGAAATTCAATCTATGAAACTGACCCAAAACTGATCTGAGAATGATCTTGCCCATACAGCGAATACGGATTGGATCCGAAATTGATCCGAGTACGATCTTCCCTGTACATTATGAAAATAAATAATTCACAGATCATTCACAAATCGCTCATAGATCAGTCATAGATCGTTCGTGATACGTGTAAAGTATATATAATATTTTCGCTATTTTCTTGCATATCTATAGACGGATAGATGTAATCTATATACACATACAACATGTACATCTGTAGGAAGAATCGGTTGAACGTTTATTAAACATAAAATTATTAATTATTCTCATATCTAAGATACTTTGTAGTTAAATATTTGTAAAAGGTAGGAAATATGGTATACACAATCACATATTGTTAATGCCACATATCCATGCGTGTATACGTATAAAATTTATATAATTTCTTCTATTGCATCTTAGTTCTGATCCTCGGCATATATTCGTTTTCTATTCCATTGATGTATTGTCGTACAAGAAATTTCTTGAATTGGACAGCGGGCAGAGCATGATAGCGATAATTTCAAACTTTACAGATTCACAAAAAATTTGTATTGCCTGCTACGAAATGAAGCGGGCTATTCGTAGACTTGCTCTGGGCGCACTTTGAACTCTTAGGAAAAAGATAGCTGCATAGTCTTTACTATTAGTGCGAGAGAGAACAAAGAGCTATGAGTGCGAGTGGAACACTTTTACGAACAGCCCCAAGGTGAGCATAAAGCATACCTTCTCTTGTTTTAAGGGGACATAGTCACCTTAAAAATTCTGAAAAAAAATTTGATTTTATTCTTGGGTTTTCAAGAAAATAGTGTGAAAATACATTAATTTATTCAAAACTACATTTTCATGTGGTTGTCGTAAGGTTCAAGGAGTAGAATTGTTCGAACGAAAAAGTTACAAGAAAGCTTTTCTGTTCCTAACAACTTATTATATGGCGCGAGTGTTGGAAATTTTCATTTTTTCAAAATTGGCAAAACTACACCAATTGTGAAAGAAACATTGTTTGTTCAAATAAAAGTGTACCATCAATGCAATATCTCAGCCATTTTTTATTTTTTTTTCAAACGCCCAACACTCGCGCCATAAAGTATGTTGTTAGGAACAGAAAAGCTCTCTTGTAACTTCTTGATTTGAACAACTCTACTCTTTGAACCTTACGACAACCACATGAAAATGTAATTTTGAGTAAATTAATGTTAAAGTTTTAGATAATCATATGCTTCAATGTAAATATGAATAAACTGCAACTTTTAATATAAAATTATGGTTATTTCATGACTGACTAAATTTTTCCTACATTTCCACACTATTTCTTTGAAAACCCAAGAATAAAATAAAATTTCTTTTTCAGAATTTTTAAGGCGACTATGTCCCCTTAAGTAGAAGCCGCTTTATTCACAATTATTGCCCTAATGCTCTGTCGACTGTCAAATTCAAGAAATTCCTTGTACGAATTCATTGATGGAACAGAAACTTTGTAGAGGCAGAGAATGAGAATAAAGATGCAGTAGAAGAATTAATCTATGATAAATTCCATATGTATGTAATATATAGGAATGCGACATGGACAGTTGGGGATTCAGCAGAGCATATTTTCTATTTTTTAAAAGTTGTTGATAAAAAAGTACTTTGGATATTGGAATTTGCCAGTGTTAGACTGCCGGCAAAGCCCCCTTTGGGGCTCGGAACAAACTTGAAAATCCTACGCAACATGTATGTTATATATATGTATCAATTTTTGGCCAAAAAGGACCACTATTTTTATGAAAAAATGCCGGCAGTCTAAAGGTTAAATAATAGTTTATTAAGCCATTAAGCAGTTATTTTTATGTGCTGTCCTTTCTTTCTCTGTCTTAGCTGTTCCTCAACAATTTTTTGGATTTTTTTAACGTGTTGAACATTACTCGGATCAATTTGATCAATCTGTGAATGACCCGTGAATGATCTGTGAATGATCTGTGAATGCTCTATTTTCATAGTGTGAGAGGTAGATCGTACTCGGATCAATTTCGGATCCAATTCGTATTCACTGTATAGGCAAGATCATTCTTATATCAGTTTTGCATCAGTTTCATAGATTGAAATTATCCTTCGTAGATGTGTGCATGATCCACCGTGAACTGTATAGATAAAAAAAAGGTACAGTAAAAGTCTCACTAGCGGGATCTTTTATGAATCATGCAAAATGTTCTACCACTGATCCATCCCGCATCAATACATTTTTACCCGGGATTCCATCGAGACTCGTGTTCCCTTCAGTGGAATCTGCGTAAGTCAGTGGAGAGGACTTCGTCGTGAGTAGCGTGGGAGAGGAAGAGAATGAGAATAAGGCGATGGGTTAGGAGGCGTCGAGGGGGCGTCGTGGGATAGGGCGAGGTGAGGTGAGATGGGACAGCGGCGGAGGCGAAAGAGCAAAGGGAAAGAAGTTACGAGAGAGTCTCGGTCTGGCTGACAGTGAGGTGTCGGGTGGTCGAGCCCGGCGTGCTGTCAGCTTGTCAGGCTGTCAGCCCACGCACGTTGGCACCGCTGTTCGTGTGGCTTTGGATTCACCAACACCTTTGCGCATTCTCGCAGTTACATTGTTCCACGCATGCCCATAGGTGACTTCACGGAGCCGCGACTACACGCGGACGTCATTAGTCGTAGACGCGTGTCAATCCCTCCTGCTACTCCCACCATTCCCATTCACGAGTTACCCACCATTTTTTTTTTTTAACGAGACTTATAACACTTCGAGAAACACCCTCTTCGACAGGTGTTTTCAAGTATCCTTCACTTTCGATTGGTACTGCTCTTCATCCTTTTACAGAGAGGAGCTTAGTACGTCTGTTTCCTATACGAACGAAAAGTTAGATACTATATAACTAATAGGGGCAAACGTGGCAATGCAGGCCGGTCTATTTTCTACATAAATAGAGGAAACAAAAAATTCATATTGATCCTATAGTATAGTTAGGCTCTAAGAACTTGATTTTTTTTATGCTAATTATTATGTACTTTTAAAAAAATTGTATTATTGTACAATTTACTATGTACTATGGCGCTAGATGCACAGCTATTAATAATGTAACACAAAAAGTACCTTCGCAGGAATTACATTGACTATTAATTCAATATGACTTACAATTACTAGATACATCAAGGTTCATCCTATTCTGTGCTAATTCCTAATTAATAATCATGAATAAATTTTAAAATATATAAAATGTTTTGCTTGAGTGACCGCCATTACTCTGTTTTCTTCTAGAAGTGTTTTATATAATTGCAATTGAAATACATGCATTTTTTGCCCACCATGGACGAATCAGACCTGATAAAAGAATATATTTCAAGTTTTTGCAATAAAGAAGTATTGCAAAGAGTTGCATCAAACATGGTATGTATAAGGTGTATGTACCTATGTTTCCGATTTCCTCCAGGGAATTGGTTTACGCATTTCTGCGTGGACTACGATGACTTCGAGATTTCTCGCGGAACGGACGTAAGAATAGAGCGACGCGGACGCCGCTCGGTTGCAAAAGAGCCAATTCACAGGAACGCCTGCTCGAGTTTACGGATAGACAGAATACGGACATAAGAATAATGAGAAAAATCACGAGACGCTTTAGGAAAGTGTTAGAAAATAATGAACACCTGACAACGTAACGATGTCGATAGAGTCTCGATCGTTCACAGCAAAAAGCTAAAGTCAAACGAGAAGCACAAAGTCTGATGAACGAAGGTAAAGCTTCACTTCAATCCTGAAATTAGCTAGCTATACCAGCCTAACTTATATAACTACCAATCTGCCATTGCACTCGACGAAGCTTTGTTTACACAACGGGTGGTTAGCAAACCACTTGGTGGGTGACGTTAATACACGGTAGCCAACTTGTGCGGCAGTCGAGTATTCGTGTTCTTTGGAAACGAGACCAGAAAAAAAGGAAGGAGGATGAAAGAAAATAAAGGATCAGATACCGAACGAAAGCGAAGACGTAGCGGAGGGGATCGTGCGACTCCTTTCTTACGTAAGCCCACGCGTACGTTTGCGATTAGCAATGGCCGTAGGAAGAGATTCGATCACCGATGATCGTTAATTCAGGAACGGAGCTGCATTACGATTTAGTGGGTAAGCCAGACCAGCGGTCAATGGTCGCACACCTGTTCTCTAAACGCTTGGGTCAAGGCACGTCTAGGTTGTTGGGAGGCCGTTACCCCTTATCCCAGTACTCCGGACCCCGACCCCTTCCTCCGGGTACCATCTTCGTCTACTACCTACCTACCTATATATCTCCGATAATCTTGTTTCGTCGTACATGTGGATGCACACTGGCAAGACTGCTGCACACAGGTATCGCAAGATCCACATATACATATAGGTATGACGGTATTAGGCTGCTGCTTCTTCTTTTCTTTTTCTCTTTTTCTTGAAATACGTAGATATCGCTCCGTTATCCTTTGATTCTCGAACGGCCGACCTGGCGACACTTCGAATTTCGACGCGTTCCGGCATCTTCTTCTGTCTTCTTCTTTCAAGCATTATTTATCTGTTTATCTTTTTCTCTCTCTGTCTCATGGGAACGTAACTGGGAAAGTAGGAAAGCTATTTATGTTGTTGTACCAACGCGCAGTCGGTATTTTTTAGACAACCTGGATGACTTGTCGAGCGACGCTATCCGACGAGAAACTCGTTTCGAATATCGCCATAGCACCAAGTGGTATTATATCGCAATGACGGTTTATCGTAGATCGTGTTTAATTTCCACTGAGTGACTGTGATGACCCTTTTGTCGACAATCAGGAGAGTCTGGAATTTCTTAACATTTTCTCGTTTACCTGAAAAATATATATAGTCCATACATTAAACTTCTCTTACTTCATAAATATATGAGAATAATAAAAATCAATGAATGCCTGCAATCATGAAAGTATCTGCATTCATCGGAACTAGCATAATCGAATTTTAGGCAACAGACATAGCTATAACTCAATGCTTATAAATATAGTGAGTAAAAAATTCTCATCTTCAGTTCACCATAATTCATCACTCGGCACATCCGACACTGCTTATATACTAAAACAGCTTTAATTCAGTCTCGATCTTTAATTCCCACGGATATCCAAATTGCAGAACCCTAGGTCGAAGGTCACAATAACCGTTTTCGTAGATTTGATCTTCGAAATTTGCAAGTTTTTATTTAAAGGCTTCATTCCGTCATCACGCGAGAAGAATATTTGGACGACTGAATGCAATAGGTCAATAAATGCAAATAACGTAACTCCATTCCAAACGTATTACAAAACGTCCAAAAAATTACGAAATAGTCAATTTGCATTGTCAGACTGTAAACGCTTCTCACCTCAAATGATAGGCTGTACAGAAAATAGATAATGTTGAGAAGATGATTCCCGTCGTTTTATACGGAGGCCACGTACGTTTCACGCACTCGCAGAAGCAATTTGTTGTTAGGTGCATAGGTTCGCGCGCAGGATGCAGGAGGCGTGCGCAGGCGCACACGCTGCTACACAATATCCTCCGTACGTACCGTTGTAGTCGGACTCCGCATGCGTTATAATCTCGATATCCCATATATCCATGTACAAGACGTGCCTTCCATTTTAAATATACCATCGTGTAATTCATAATAAATGACTTATAAATGCAATGTACTTTTTGTGGAGCTCGCACCGTTGCCTCGGAGTTTTATACTACGACGCACACCAACAACCACCCGAGTCCCGAAGACTCGTTCGCACACCGTGCTAAGTGCGCGAATCGCAATCCAGCCAACACCGACTGCCTTTCTTGCTTTATTAGCTACAATGTACATTACCATCTTGTAATGCGAATTCACCGGATGGCTCAAATCTATTGTCGTAAGCACGATTCCGATCCTCCACTTATATTGCTTCCTGGGCTAGAATATGTAAAACGAGGACATTGCCTGAGACTTTTATTTTGAACGTTGCGAAAATGTGTCCTGTTCCCTTGAATTTCATAGCTTATTCCCTGCTATTAATGTTACATTAGATACTCGAAGGACGATCAATAAATCTGTCATTGATATGAAAGTTTCGCACGATATCTTAGCAAGGGGGTAGGTAGGATTGCCCATACCAGTCGGCTGAGTTGTCATTGAAAAATTGTCTGCATGCTTTTTATCATGGACATTTCCAAGAGAGAATATAGCAAGTCGCAGAACAGTGTCCGACAAGCATGCGTGGTTGTCGTATAGTCAAAAAAATCGTGGAATAATCTAAAATCCAAAATAAAACGCTCGTAAGTCCTCGTCCGCGAAGAAGCAGGCCCGGCGAGCAGCAGGGGTGCAATTAATCGTCGCAAGCAATCGCTTACTCTCGCTAACCTTACCTCCAACTTCAAATGGAAGTTCGAGGAGGGAAAGAGACGAACGCTGATAGAATCGCACGAACAAACCACTCGAAATTTGAGAATCCACGGCGCAATGGCGGTTTCATAGCAGCGCCAATGACCATGCACACAGCCGAGGATTTCGCTGGTTCTGGAATCTTTGAAATTATAACAGTCGCTCGCATCATCGCGAACAAACTATCGAAACGAACGATAAATAAGTATACGGTATAGCACGCATTTATGCGCAGGGAGGTACATACCTACAAGGTTGTACGTGCCTACGCAAGGATACCTACGTAGGTATAAGCTCTCTTGCACGGCAGTACTGGGAAAGATTCCACATCTCCCGCAGCGGGGCGCCTCGCTAAATAATGCAATAACACAAGAATTATGGCAACTTAATGATACTTTATGTATAATTATCTACCTGCCTTACAACGAGTATACCGGTGTCTCGGTGCTGATCACGGATAGGTGGAAGGGTCTTGTTATAAATTTTAATGCCCCCTCGCGCACTTTCTTACGTCAATTTACCGTAAGCATTGTCTGTCATACAGCGGCAGCAAAATCCTCCCTCCCAATGAACGATGCTCGTAGACGTTCCTATCCGTATTACCTATCAGTTAAGTCAGTTGAGTCAGACAGCAGAAGCGGACTCGTCACTAGATCCCCTGTGATTCCCACACTAACACTATACGTTGACTGTGCGAGGCTCTCGATGACCCACTCGGTCCAGTGCTTCCTGGCGCCGATCACTATATAAGCCTCCAATAGAAACAGACAACCCTGCCAATCTGATCGGCATCGCTGACGAAAGTCAATCGCGAGCCCGGGAACATCTGCGTGTAGTCGACGTTGCTACCTTTTGCATCGTGATACAGTTCATGGCTTCGTCTCGAAGACGGGACTGGCCGTGGGAGAGACAAGTTATTTATAATGTGTAATATGTAAAGTGGTAATGGACGGCAAGATGTAGCGGTCGAGCGTCCTGATCAGCGCGTTTGGCGTAGGCATGGTTGCAGGTTGGAGTTTCATCCAGCCGCGAGGGTGACGGGTTCAGGGGAAACGGGACGGTAAGTTACCGAGGGGTTGGCGGTGGTGGTAGTAAATGGACGGGGAGGGAGGGAGTTGGGTAGGCCGGTGGTGGTGACGGCAGGGGTGTTGGATAATGGTGGCCAAAGGGGCGCCGAGGGTATGAGGGAGCAGCCGCCACTGCTTGCGTGTCGGGGCTTAATGAATGCAAACCACGATCCGGAGGCAGCCCGCTCGACCTGTTGTTTTCCAGTCCGGATAGCCTATAATTTTTATTGTCACGGGAGAAATAGCAGCCTGATGGAGGCACGGCTTATCTTGGTCCTCGTTTTCTGTGCTGGCCGTGTACTCTGCGTTTTGTTGCCCTCGCTTTAACTCTCCCTGGACATCGTTGGGATGCTGCGTGCAGTGGACGCCACGTCGAAATACACCTATAGGCGCCTCACGCGGCTAGTAGTAGGCAACCCTGGCTGTGTCGCAATAGTCCTATGCATTTCCAGTTCGCCGACTTGCAGACTCTGCTTTGATACTAGTATAATCGCGGTGCAAACTCGCCTTATCGCCGTCGATAATCAGCACGTCGCGTCGTCGCGAAGCGAAACTCCCATATGTGGAACTTCCATATGACGATTCCAAGGTCCGTCGAATCCAAAAGAATTCGTGTTGCGCCTGCGCCGTCCATTCAATACTGCAAGAGTCGATTATTGTCGTCTATTGTCAACGGAGATTTGCAACGACTACCAAAATTTTCGGAATTATATAATTGAAAAAGTGGTACGTTTTATGTGAATTCAGTTGAAACCCTAACCAAAGGCTTTGTTGTTATCTTCTTTTTTTTCGCCGTTATTATGTTGTATCGAGAGTCGAGGACGATGCGTGATTCCACAAAGAGGCTCCTCGGGAAGTCGAGGGCATTGTCGAGACGGGGACACGGATGCAGCAGTTATCTTCGCATTACGCGCAGGCTGCAGGATACGTTAACCTCCTGCGCCGCTTCGAGCAGCAGCTTTTCTCGAGTCGGCCGGCCAGAAGAAATTCCAACGGTAAACGGTATACCGACCACAGGCCAATCAGAGTTAACAATGTTTTATTGTTGCGTCGCATCGCGACGGATCCGACGGACAGGCATGCATTAAGTTGATCATAACGGTATGCCTTAAGTTACAAAGAGTTTATTGCGAGGCATCGGCTGTCGGATTGCGTGGACCTGGATGAACAATGCACTAACGTTGCAAGCGTCCCGGCGCTGCTGCGGATCTTGAGCAGTGCCTCTTCGCGCGATTGGCTGGTTTACATTGCTTACGCTTACAATCAGCCCAAGGATGAAGGCGCGCGAAGTAGATAGCCCAGGATCCAGAGGGTAGAGGTAAGGCAGTAACGGTACGTTTACTCCTCTATGTATTCATCATGCGCGACCTTAAACGAGAAAAAAGTGGCAACCAATTTATAACCAGGATAATTACAATATCAAGCGCCGGACACTTCATTTACGCTTAATATCGATAATAAGCGCACCGTTCGATACGCTGGTGTGAAGGCCCGACTACTCGGCCGCTTATATCCTTTATGCCCTTCTGTTTAGCAAATCTCTTGCGGTTTTTACATTTCGCAATCGGACAGGCATGACTCGAAAAGCTCACTTCGAGACTTCCGAGACTGTTGCCTCGAGCGCATTTCTTACAGACACTTAATTCCCTTGACTATGCTTGATTCGCTACACTTCCTTCTCATCCAATATGCACGCACTGCAGTGCAGTGCAATTCAGTGCAGCGATACAGCCACGTGTCTGTAGATAGAATGACATCTGCCTCTTGCACTTTCTGGCTCTCCACTTCGTATCAACTTTCGAACAACTTTGCACTAGAGCCCTCATTGGTACTCACACCCGCAAGGTCAATGTGATTTTATCAGGGACGTATGTAGCTACGCGCGTTGCTTCTCGAGTGGGGTCATGGGTCATCTTGCGAGTGAGCAATGGTTCAGCAATAGGTGAGCGACCAGTCATTCACGGGTACGTTAATGCCGCACTCACAGGCCAGATCACTCCCGATGCCAGAGGACTAATTGGCAAACATTGACGAACGGTACGTAGCATCAAGTGCTGTAGAGCGAAATGGGCTTTGTTTACAGGCTGACCTGTGCTTAAACAGCGTGTATGGCGCCCCCTAAGCGCCGGGACGATGACTTCCGCTCCATTTATTCTCGCCCTCTTGATTCTCCACCCTCGTCAAATGGATCTACAGGTAGCCGCGAATGCGTCCCTATCCGGACTATGAACATTGTCCCGGAATTCCTTTAGGTATACTTGGGAGCGTGAGGAAGATCGATTTTTTACTTGCCAGACAGAAAAGCCTCGCGACATTCTACGAGCGTTCGACTTATTTGGAAGGCACGAACGTGACTCGACGGTTTTACGATGTTCAGTGTCGCTTGGCTTCCGGAACGTTAAATGCTTTACGATCAAGCGGTTCGATCAATCGGCGTTTTCTATTCGAGATTCGTAAAATTCACAGCCCTTTGGATAAATGATTGAAATAACCTGGCGTGTGGGAATTATAGTCTTGTGCTTTGCTTTATATATTGAGCTCTTATCGACGTATGCCCGTTTCCAATGGCTCGTAGCTCGCAACGCTTTCTCGGAGAAAACCATTAGCATGTAGAAATGCGTGGGACAAGTGAGCGTCTGGAAAAGTGTTTATTTGCATTTGCAGCAAGTGCTATCAGGAAAGGATTTTCGTAATCCCATCGAAATTGTTAAAGTTGAACCATTAGAGAGAACTAATGTGATTTGTTTGGGCATTGGAGAACGGGCGGATATAATATTGATGGGTTTGACACGGGCTTAGCATTCGGTTGGGGTGAGCGACCGGGGGGGACGAGACTCCCTACCCCTCGTTATTTATGAAATTGTCACTCAACTTGGACACTCGCGCGATAAGGCCCAATTGGTCTGAAGCAGCCCGAAAAAGAGTAACATGTACTTTTTTTATTCACATAACATTAATATGATAATTAGTCATTTGTAGCGCTTAAGGTGGTTCGTTCATCATCATAATAATAGTAACAGAATTCGTGAGTTAAAAAACTGCTAAAAAATTCCAAGATCTTAAGTTAAAAAATTAATTAATGAAAATATAAGAAAAGTTTAAATTTCAAACCATAAATCAAGAAAATTTAGCACACGGAAATAAAAATATCGAACTTTAAAGTTGTTCATATTTACGTATACTATATACATATCTATATATTGAAAATGGACATTTTTCAATTTTGATTATCTCAAGACCTGTACGGTAAATCTTATTCAAATTTTACGTAGCTAGAAATTACACTACCTAAAAACATACATCAAATTTGGATCTTTATCTTCGAATGCATCTAACAATAAGTGATCGAACCGCCTTAATATATTAAAATGAATGTGAATTGGGAAATGCTGAAATTAATTAGTAAGCCGTGACAGAGTCTGCATTGAGAAAATAATTTAGTGGGATATTCAACGACCAAAATTAGTTTCATATGCAATTCATTCGTTTCATTCTCATTCGTTGAATTGCTCGTCAACGGCATTCTTCAGAATTTAATATGACATACTGCTGACACGTAACATTTACGAATTTTACGAACAGAGAAGATATCGCATTACACAAAAAATATCACGGATGTTGAACGCTCGCGTAAACTTATTGTTCAAATAAACATGTTAATTCTCTTACCTAATAATGGTTTACGGATACTTCCATACATACGATCACGCATGGGCAGTGAATGTGTGGTGAGAAAAGAAGGTAGATATTTTTCGGCATTACGTACGTCGAGTTTGACAAACAAAATGAAGAAAGCAAACAAACGAAAATGGAAGTTCTAAGTGGTCATCGACCATGAGGAAAGGCACGCGTTCAATGACGTGTGTACATACGTGGATGCGAGATGTGCTTATTCGTGGCTTCACGCGAAGTGGCAGTTCATTCTTAATAGGAACAGAAAAGATATTGAAATCTTATCCAGAGATAGAAATATGATCTCATATAATAAGCATGGCATTTTAAACCCGTCCGCTAAATAAAAGGGTTGCCAGTCATAAAAATGGTGACCACTGTCGAATTCTGGCACGACATCTTCGGTGATTGGGTAATTAGATAAAATCCAATCTTTCCTTTACGCGCAGCTTAACGATCCAAAGCTATACTAATGGGACGCGTCAAGCAACAAATTTCCTATAAATTATACGCATCTGCCTCGTAAATTAAATGCGAGGACTTACTTCGTTACCCATTACATCAGCGACCCACTCGGCCAGCTTTTTTTTTCGGAAATACCATTCTCGTTTCGAAGCAGTACGGGTTCGTATAGAGCAACTCATTATGCTAGGCTATATCATCGTCGCGACGCTTTTTCTTTCTTTTGGACAAAGCCTAATTCCGTGTATTTCGGTCTTCGTGTATTTCACCGGCATCAGTGAACTGTGCATCGCCGCGAACGCTCAATCAATCATGCGTTTTAATTGCCGGACAAATGGACGTATTAGGTGGTACGAGCTTCGCTAACATAAATAGTACGTCTGCGTCTTCAGTGTTTAATATTCTGTTAGTCCGCAGCGGCACTTTCGGGTTTGCTAGCTAGTTAGTTCGGTACCTTCGAGCGTTGCTCTTGCGCAACCGCGAACACAATAGCTTCGTTCAGAGGCTCTTCTCTCTTTGAATCTCGGAATTTTTATGAAAGGCATAAACGCCTATGCTCCCTAACGGTATCCTCGAAAATGGCGCTCATAATTATACAGTTGCGACACACATTATTTGTTCAGAATTGTAATGGCTATGGGTTATTTCTTTTTCTTTCTTCTGGCTCCTTTTTTTTACAAAATAAGTCCGTGAACGGTAAAATGTTAATCTGTACGAATAAGGAAAGACTATTTTATCACTGACTATAAATTATCGATTTCTTTCTCATTTCGACACATTCGTTTATTCAATCACAACATGGACCGAACACAGCTGCTCCGATCGGACTATCGCAGCTCCGTTATCGGCGATTATCGATCGTTTCAGAATCGAAATATCTTGTAAAAACGTAGCAATTATGCATGGCTGATCACTAAGCAATTTTCAGATCTGTGTACATAGTGTCTACAGACATATAAATCCTTAGATATGCCAATCGCTCTACAATAATTCGATAGATTAAAATACTTCAAACGCCCTTCTCTCCGCCGCACGGTAACTCTGCTTGAAAACCTGTTATTTCCACACAAAATAATAATTAGCAAAAAATATCATTACGACAGCCAATATATTTATCAAGCAAGAATTTATGTAAAACTGTAAATTAGAATAACCATATTTCCAATAATGTAAACTAAAAATAAAATCAAAGAAAAATAAATTGTCAATGTGTTTTTTAATCAGGAGCAACACGTGGCTTCGTTCTCCACTAATATATTGAATATCGTTAACTTCTCGCTGGACTAATTAATTCGATAAGATTTCCATAGGGCAGTTCCTCTTGAAGCGGTATTTCAGTCAAGTGTTAAAGAACGACAGGCTTGCTCCTCTCGCAAATAATGCAAGTTCGTTGGCCGTTACCGGTTTCTCGCGACTCCGACTTACTCGGAGAACCGCGTTTTTGTCGCCCCATTGTGCCAGTCGCCTGCCTCTTCTTCTATTGTGCGCATTCATCAGCGTATTCATTCATTCTGCTAGCATTGTCTCATAGCTGTCCTGGCCTTAGGTCCCTCCAGCCCCTTCAGCCCCTTTAGCACCCTTCAGGTTCCATCAGCCCCAGAATCATCCTCTTCGCTGCCCTCACCCACCATTCACCATACCAGTCGGATAGCCTTTCTTTCTGCATTATATTCCCCATTAGTAGCGGCGCCTCATAAATACGTACACATGCTTAGGTATACACTGGGTTATATTGACCATAAAAAATCTTATAACGAATACAGTTTTATCAGTGAAAATAAAATTATACAGGATGCAATTTAATCTCATACTACTAATCTGATTATATTTATACGGAAATATAAGAATTGCAAAACATTATTTTGGCTTTTTTCAAAGTTTAGTTTGGGCTATTTACAATACTGATTTTTTTACAATGGGGACCTAAATGTAAAAAGCAATTGAATTCCTTGATTTTGTTATTTAATGATATTAGTCATAAATAATGTAATTCCGTAATTTTCTTCGAAACTTTCTCAGAACGATTGAATGCTAAATACTGTATATGCTAACGAGCCTAAACGCCGATGACACACATAAGCACTACAGTGTAACAGGATGAATGCACAAAATGAATAGAAAATATATAGAAGCATCGAAGTTGAATGCTTCTACTTTAACGTAACAGGTTTTGGGACAGTTAGCTCGTCTATCCTGTTTTAAAATATTTCTATGTCTACTTACAACATTAACGGTTTATTGAACCGATTGAAAAGATTTCCAATATGCTGCTGGTATTAGCCAGTCACATTAATGCTTTAGTGCTACCAACGTTAAAAGAAGCACAGGTATGTTACCTAATGAATCGAGTTTTCCACTCTCTTAACAGAAGATACGATAAGAAAATGGTTTCCAGTAATGGTGTTATTAATTTAGTCAGAGTTTGTGATTTGTAGTAGATACTTAAGATAGACCTTGGATCAGTATACACGCCCACTCACGACTAACCACTTCCCTAAGTGAATTTAAAATTCCTCTTTGTTTAACGCCTCCTGTTACTTCTCTTCCATCGACCATATTATGAAATCAACGTAGCACATAATTCATTCACAGCCAACTAATTACTGCTTGCATGCAAAATTTCATACTCGTTATTCACCCTTGTACAAAACTCAACCATTTTTATTGTACTAACCACAGCTACACAACTTTTCTTTTCGACAATAATCGCAGCATTATCATCAATTATGGCGCAATAAAAAAATCATTCCAATAAGGAATAAATTATTCACTTTTAGTGAACACGTTAAATTCGAATAAACAGGGATTCTTTGAAAATTTAAGGATTGATAATTGTAATGAAAACATCCCTCCATCATCCGAAATCAGTCACTCTGAATCCCCTCACGCGTACCTATACGCACATACGTTTGCAAGCCTATACAAAACGCTTAGAGGCATTTATCATCAGGCAACGAACAATCGCATTTCCCGAGTGAATTACAGAACCCATGCAATATCGGCACGGATATTGTTTCGCACAAGACATTCCGGGGGTGACAATGGCGTAAACACAGGGGACAATGTACAGGCGGACCAGAACGACTATATGAGAGAGTATAAGGGGCGAGAGAGTGAGAGGGAGAGAGAGAGACAGCGAATGCGGGATAACAGCATTGGGCGTCTTAAGCAATCCATTCTCTCGCCACTGGCAGTCAGTCAGTCAGTCAGTCGGCAAGAGAGGCAAGTTCCGAGGTTCCGAAGTCAGAGGTTTCCGGCGCCCAACTCTCGAGCATGGAAATACAATTACCACGCCGAATACTATTCTCGCAGCCTGGCATTACGAAGCCGCGCCACTACCGTAATGACGCTTGATTGTATAAGCTGAAGGATATTGGGTTAAATAAACAATATTAAATCCGCAAATGGGATTTGCAATGACGTTTATGTTGGGACGCAATGCCGCGAATTCAGAAGCGATTCCTTTTCGTTGAATGGGCTTTAGTAGTTTAGATGAACATTAGAGCTTAGACGACATCAAAAGACGTTCGACAGAGATATTTCATGTAGAATCACATTTTTGACATATTTATCATATTTATTTTGTTTCAGAGTAATCTTGCAATTATACGCTATATACGCCTTTATCATTTTGAGCGTCTTTAGTTCTGATAACAACGATGTAATTTAAGATGACCTATCATAATAGACTGAATCTGTATTCATGCGGTATTTATATTCACATTTTTCTCGTATTTATTGTCATAAATTTTATTATTAGGATGTAAGAATCTAAGAGATGATCCCATGAATTTATAATTGTTTGCAGACTATTACATAATTATTAGAAAATATACCATTAAATTTACTCACGTCGTCGTGACTTGTAATCTTGCTTTAGATTTAAATATTATAAAAATTGCAGTGAGTATTCGAACGGATTTCTTGATCCAATCTGCGAGAAGGAGACTCACGACTTGAAGTAAAACTTCAATATATTTCTCATTCCATTTCCATGTAACATATAAAGCAATAGTCCTTACAGCACTTATAGTTTCTTTGGCAGCCAAAGACTTTTCTCCCGCTTCGAACCATCATTACGGAGGACTCAGGAAAAATCGAAGATAATTTTAGTTTTCCAAGTAAAACATTACGTTTACCCTACGATTCGTGTGATTGAATGTAGAACTCGATTTTACTTTACTGTCAGGTGTTCGGTCCGCGGAAGTTGCCTCTTACTAGTTAGATTGGTATGCTACGCGCGAAACTGATAACGTTGTAAGCAAGGTAAAGTTCGTTCCCAACTCATATCCTGACTCGTCTAAGGATTCCTCAGTCAACTTCTCTAGACAGGCGGAAATCTAAAAATTGTCTTCTGTCTACTACACATTGCTAGGAACTATCAGCTTTACACTGTGACGCGTTGGTCCAAACGTCCTAATGCCTATACCCGACTAGAAATTGGCCCGATGTTTGCTAAGGACCTGATCGGGAATGTTTAGGGTACGCCCGATAAGGTCCTTAGCAAGACCAGATGAAATTGCCTCAACGCTTTTAGAAACAGTGTCCAATAAAGTTATGTTACTGGTCCTCGTCAGGATCATATCTAGCTGCCTCATCTAAAAATTATATCTTTAAATGCAAAGATCAACAGAGTTATGTGATCAGGTCCTCGGCAGACACATATTTAGTTGCCTTATCAGTAAACTATCTTGCTGGAAAGAAATATTCATCAGAGTAATGTAATCGGGTCCAGATCAGGATCCAATTAAGTTACCTCGTTTCAAAATGTCTCGCTAAAAACGAAGTTCAATAAGGTTACATGGTCAGGTCCAAGTCGGGATCATGTCGATTTACTTTATTTTAAATGTTTGCCAATTTAACGCATTTCTGTGTTATATCATGTCTTTTTACGACCCATTCATTATTTTTAATTTTATTTCCATAATATAGATAAACTCACGAATCTCTGAATGGGCATATCATATTGCACACTACTACAGGACATTCCGTTATATTATTGAAACTACTAGAATACTTGCAAATCCGTGATACAGAATGGTTTGCTAATCCATAGTCGGCAAACATTTTAGCGTTACATGTAAAATTGGATTCCGATTGCGATACCTGATTGAAACTTGATGAAGCTATCACAATCCGTGTAGAAATTTCTTGGGGCTTCGTTTTTTTTTTGCTGCAATAATCAATTTCTACGATATTAATAAAAGCAAGGTAAAGTGACATTGGAATAATAAATACAATTATTGCATAAGAAGGCTGCCATTCTATTAGATGTATTCTTGTACATGGACTGATGACATTATACGTACTAAAAATTGATAGTCATTGAAACATAACTATTATTGCTTTCAATATTCACTACACAATAGCAGTTTTGACATTCTTAAAGGAAAATATTTTATTAAAACCAGATTTAGAACTTTCTTGAGATATTATAAATTTGGATATTTATTGGACTATTTATTTTGCAAATTCAGCAAAGTTTACTATTTTCGTATATACAAATATGCATGAATATCTCTTAAACGAAGTAATGTTTACAAATTGGGCTGGGGGCTCAGTGGGTAGAGTGTCACACCTCCTGACTTCCTAGCCTCCTAGCACTATAAAGAGGATAGTATTTTGAAAAATTTGTTTTTTCCTTTTTTTTTCTTGAACAACTACGTCAATTCGGTGCATTTGTGATGCACTTTAATGAGTATTACCAATCTAGTCCATTTTTTTACAGTACCTGATCTGTTAACCTCATAAGGACCTGATTGAATTATCTCACGAGGTTCGGATCATGTTCGCCCGATCGGGTCATCATCACGCAATTGCGTTACATGTATGATCAGGACCCGATCAGGTTATACTATCAGGATACAATCACCAAGTCGGGCAAGCCCGATTTGATAGTCATGAGGACCCTAGATCAATTTCTAATCGGGTACAGATATAAGATGCAACTCAACTTCTCATAACCTTCAATCTTTTGTACCAAAATGAATTAACGTAGAGTCACCTCGTAAAGAGATTCGCATCTCTGACGAAAAGCCGCACGCTTGCGAATTAGATGGAAATTTTCGACGCCCCGGAGCTCAATGCCACGGCTGCTTTACGATCAATTGCTATAACTATCGATACTGAGAAGACTTTCATAACTTGCAGCTGCCCAACAGAGCACATTATTTTTTGGAGGACCACGAACCTTGTGATTACATACGAAACCTCGCGTTACCATACCAAGGGAACCTTTCATTTTCCCGTTCCCCTTAACTTAGTACTAGCTTCGATTAACTACAACCCTTTGGTATTGGTATCGCCGCATTGCCGTCATGTAGGTAACATGTTGACAGCAACGTTTATGCATTCACCTTCCATTCTGAATTTCTGTAAGGATGTTATACGAATTCAAAAGTTTTTGTAAAGATCCCTTCAACGCTGCGACGAGACCCGTCGCAATTATGCAAATTATTAACCAGTAAAATGCGAGCACGAAAATCGCTACTTGGTGAACAGGTTGCTGGCCGAAAGGGCAATTGATGCTTTGGTGGTTTGTCGTAGGAAGCGAAGGAACCAGTCGAGGTTAGTTCACAGGTACTAGACGCTACATTATGTCTCCATTTGCCTTGCAGCGCAGTCCCTGACGTGACGTGAGTGTTCCAGACAACCTAATTACGTCACAACATAGCGCGCTAACCTACGCCACCCCCCGTGCAACTCTTACCTACAAGTCAATCCTCCACCTTCTCGACCTCACGACCTCTCATATCTGCGCCCTATATATCAACGGGTATCGATACTTTTATCCCTTCCATCAAGCAACCTCATCCACCCCTCACTATGACATAACATTCTCTCCCTCGTATATGCAACATCCACGCCATCTACTACTGCGGGGTGAAATATTTGCATTCCGTTGCATTAGTCGAACTGATTGCTTGGCTATCGTTACGAATTATTATGCTTCTACGACAGTTGCTGATTTATTGCTCCCACGAAATTATGACCTACTGACAGTCGTGTTAACGATCATAAAGGGGACTAATGAATCCATTGTTGCCCCTACGTATTCTCACGCAATCCGGACACCATTTTCAGATTTGACGACAATGATACAATTTGTGCAGTATGATTATTTCATTATAGGGAATTAGTATGGCATTTGTTTATATGTAGTTTATGCTCTATTTTGCTCGTGAAGTCATAAAACTTAAATAATTTGTTTGGACACTGTATTTATTCGATGCACACTTCCATAAATCACAACTATTATAAGAGTTTAATCCTCTTCGCATATTGTAAATGGAGTTTGCTCGTTGCTAAAATTTAAATTTGTTTTTGTTCTTTAACAATCTCGGAATTTATAGCTTTAAAGGATATGGCATTATTTATCAAATTTTTATGCAGCTCGTTAACAAAATTAAATTATTTCATTATTATTACCCGTCGGCCATTTGGTCAATAATGGTTGAGCATTGCAAAGTCTATCTACAGTTTCTAATTATTCAAATGGTTTTATAATGTATTCATTTTCTTTAACATAACTGTTTCTGAATATTTTATGTTATTCATAATTACTGATTTCTGTGGTATAGAAGAGGTAATTATCTGCAGATTTTATTATCGATATGTTTTATTTACAACCTATTTCTTTTTTCATTTTATTTGTACAGTATAACACGTTTATCGTACGTCTATATATATTGTATAAACACATTTTATGTTTCTCTCTAGGATTGCTGTATGCATACGCGATATCTGTTGTTCAAGCAGCCTAAATATTAATTCGATTCATTCTGTTTTTGTGTACTATAGGTACTATGAAAATCTTGACACTATTTACTAATAATCCGTTTACTATAAAATCATGTTTAAAGGGAATCATGTACGTACCTGCTAAACATAATAAGGTTTCACATTTTTGTACTAAATGGACTTAATTTTCTAATACTTATTTGGCTTCTAACATTTTTTGCTATAAAAAGAGCTTTTGTAAACTTTATTATTGATACATTAATATTTGTTGAGCATTTTGTATTTTAATATCATAGAACGTCTCGAAGATTGCGCTTAATTATGCATTAATATGAAGTGAATAATCATACACAGAAACTGAAATTAAATTCATTTTCAAAAATTATAAAAAGCATACGACAAATGTAACACACTTCTGATAACTATTTAATTTATTAAAAACATTAACAAGATATATTCTATTTCGACATGGGGAATAACTTTCATTATGAGAATCAAGCAATTTACATTGTCCATTTGCACGATATACGAGGTGCGTGCCATGTTCTATACTTTACATCCTGTTCCAGCCACGAATTCGAAGTTTACAAATTTCACGGTTAACTGGCCATTTTAATATTTGTGTCATCTTTTACGTCATTCAGCCATTAGGACAAATAGAGTTACTATTAATTATTACATTGAGTATAGAACGAAAATTAGAAGAATATTTTATTATACATTATTACACGTGGACCATCGACGTATAATATATCTTTTGAAGGGGTCACTTTCCTATGGCATTTAATGTAAAAGAGTCCCCTAAACACCACAGTTTAGCTACATTTTAGACATATTTAGCTACTAGATAAATGAAGAAAGTTTCTAAAGATTGGATTGTTCTTCACACAGTAGAAAGGTCACGGATTAATCGGCAACAAGTCACGATAACTATCGATCATTCCTAGCACGCGCTTCACCAGTCTGGTCAAAATTGAAAAGGCTGGGCGTGATCGATCGCTGTCTACTGATCGTAGGATGAAAGATAATTGGCCACATAGGTGTTAAACTTACGAAGTTCTGGCATGTAAAATGACTACGGCCTTGACTGTGAAAATATTTTGCTTAGCGCGTTCTTCCAGATTCTCCGTTTGAATCGCGTCAACTTTTCCTCTGTGTAAGTTCACGTGTATCTAGGCCTCCTAAAGGGGGTCAACCTGACCTTAACTCTATGTCCGACTTGGCGGCCAATGCCGCAATTAGCCATCGCGTCCAGACAGCACGTTTCAACTGCGAGTATACGCGCATGCGCACGCAATTATTTTTCCTTTACATAAAAATAAAATTGATAGGATGCAATAAATGTTGATTAATAGGGAATACCTGGTTAGTACTAGCGAGTGCGTAGTGATGTAGTCGTATCACCAATTGCCATTGGGGGTATCGAAATCCTTATGCAATATCAATAAATACTAATACTTTATGGGATACGGTGCTGTATAAAATACCAACACGCAAGGATTATGACAACGAGTTCCTGCTTATAAGAAGGCCGCAAGGCTTTACAGCCAACTGGATATTTAACCACGAGGGGGCCTACTTCTTGTTGGGATACTCGCATTCTTAGGACTCTAACGTAATTCGCCGTAATCTAGAAATATGTTGTCTCATACGGTACTACATATTATTTCTCACGACATAAATATATATACTCCATATCTTCAGTCAGGTTGTCAGTGATGGGAGGAATATTTCGAATACAACGCCCATCAAAATTATCGTGAAGAAAAGAAAAATATAGGAATATCAACGAACCGATAATTGTATCTCTTAAATTGCGCAATGTAGCAAATCATCATGGTCGTCAATAATTACCAAATTATTTCTCATTAAGAGCGAAGTCCCACAGACGTGCACTGAGCCACGAAGCAACCAGTTCCTGAAGCGCGTTACGATCACCTGCTTGAACGAGTCGTTTATACCCAGTCATTAATAAAGACGTTTCGTTCTCTCGGAAAACGAACGACACCTTAAATATACGTGCGTTTATCTACGGTCCGTGTAGGTGCCAACCTAATGATCTTGCGCAATGGTGCATGGAGCAAATCTAATAGCTACAAAGAAAAGAGAAGGACGGAACAGTGTAGAGGAAAAATAAGAGAACACGAATCAATTCGAATCGACTTGCTTCGTTTCGATTAGATTGAACATTTGAATATTTTTATGGATTAGATTTCAGGACGTTGCGAATTTTCGAAACGCTTGGTAGAAAGAAGACGAGGTGCTGCCTAATATGGTAATGCGGATGGACGAAGGACGAGGCATTCCGATGCTGGTGTAGCTGCGTCCGTGCGTCAGATTGTTCGAAGAGGTGTTCGTCCGTGTGCGCAGCAACATGATAGCCTCGTAGTTGGTAAACGCGCGCAGAACCGCAGCAAGAAATTGCTCACCGCTACCATTCCTGAATCAAGCTTGGGAGCTGCATCCCGACAACTTGATTAATAGCCTTAATTAAGATATTTAATTGCTTTTATTTTTATTTACTCGGGTATAATGGCGACGTCGCGACAGTGCCGAGCGCATTCTGTGTCGAGGCGCCTCAGGAAACTCCACTTAAGACCACGTCATACTGCCTGGTGTCTTCGTGCCCTCTGGCAACAGTTCTACCAACATGAACGACCGACGATCAACGAGCGCCGTCCATTCCTCTATATCGCGTCCCGATCCTTCCGCTTAATCGGATTTCTTTGAGGTTAAGCCGCGTCTCGAGCGCGTCTTGCGTCGCCATGCCTTATCCTGCTTTACTCTACCCTTTTACACGGACGGCTCTCTCTCCGAGGAGAAAAGCCAAAGCTTTTCAACGCGTGCCGTCCGTTTGATTCTTCTTCCTGTATCAAGTACAATTATCGAATATCGCTCGCTTATCCATTCGAATCATATGCTGGTCGAGAACGTAATGGCCCGAGCCAAATTGTGCTCGATAGCGTGGCAAATTACCTGGGTGCGGACATAGCTTCGGAACTGAGACGCAGCGATAATGAGAACAGCTGGATAACATCGTTGCTCGCGATGCACCTGAGTACGAAGGAGCAATTAATGCTTTCGCAAGAAAGCGGTCCGGAATACATTCGAGTTTCACTTTGCACTGAGTTTGGCATGGAGTGGCGAATGCGCGATGGGTTTGCGGGCAGCAACAATAAAAGATTTCTTGAAAAGGGAGCAAATGACGTTACAAAACGACAGGTTCATTGTTTGGAATTCTGCAGACAATACAGGCAATCACGTATGAAGGAATCGGTGATTGTTTCGTTTTGGCTCGTGTGGGGTTGCCACTGAGTTGTTAGGCGGTGCGGCCAACCCGGGGAAGAGGCTCCACGTCAGAATCGTGCTGCGCGGTTATCTCGGCCGGCCTCTGTTTTGCCACGGCTGCGACGCCTGGGAACGCTCGACGGCACTTCAGGGTGACGCGCTACGAGACCGAAGGGTTCTCTCACTGTGATTCGTTCGTTCACTCTCTCTCGCTGTCCGGAGTATCCAGGGTATCCGGGGTGTTCAGGGTATTCAGGGTGGCTGGGGTGAGGAGGTGAGGTGCGAACTGTGTGGGGCTCGAGCAGCTCTCAGAATGGAACAATCAGTCGAGAATCAAGCAACCACTTGTTCTATATGCAGGGACGTCGGACGCTGGCCGCTTCTCAGAGTACTGTTCGACCCGAGGCGAACAACGCTGCTACGACAATTATTGCAATTATCAGCACAACTTTGTGCACCAAGGATTTCTGTTACAGCTTTCCATTTCCATGAAAATTTTATGTAATGCCGAGTCTCGATGTAGAAGATGGTTCTGATATCTCTATACCTTTGTCTCTGACATTTTTAAAGAACGTGACAGTCTTGACTGTTACCACACGTCAATTCATTTTTCTACGCTGATGACTGCAGCTCGAACTCCATTATTTTTGACTTGCTAGGAAAGAGGTTGCCTAAACTCACAAGTACTGGCCGCGGTTTCCATACAAGATAAAACAAAGAATTCAGTTTCTAAAGAACGTACGTTGGAGAATGTAATATCCCGCGATCGTGGTAGAACCATCAACTGGGCGACTAACGATGGTTGGGGTGGAAAGCGTAGGAGCGTGTATCACGCGGGACAAATGACAATACTGGCTGCCGCTGAAGCTGATGAAGTGTCGTCTGTGTTTCTCCTCCAGCACCCCTTCCACTTACCAGACTACCAACACCCTCGGCGTGCTCTCGCCGGGGGTTGATTCTGTTCCATCGCTTTGCACCCGCGCCTTGTCGTTTCTGCCTTCACCTCGGCCGCCACCTCCACGTCTTCTCCCTCGATGCCGAACGATATTGTTACGATTACCAGAACCCTTCCTGGGATTAATTGGGCACACAATTGTCCTGGGACTTTCTTTCACGACCTCTTTATGTAATTTGTACGGTTTCCATTAATTGTCAGAAATTCCTTAAAGATGAAGATATTTATTATTATTTATATATTATACATATTGTTATAGCCCTCCGAGATTTGTATATTGTACTGAAACAATCTACTCCATTTTGTGTCTTCCAAGAGATTTTTTTTATTTAGTAGTCTTTCATATAATTACTAGGCTTTAAATTCAGTAGGCAATTCTAATCTTCTCTCTCTCTCTCTTTACCCTTAGCAAAATTTACCATTTTCAATGGTGTTTTGCCAAAGAGAATTAATGGTAAATGAATAGGAATTCATTGATTATCATTGATTACCATTAGCAAAACGCCATTGCTGATGGTAGATTTTGCTAGGGGTCCGTCTCACTCTCTCTCTCTTTCTCTCTCTCTTTCTCTCTCTCTTTCTCTCTGTCTCTCTCTGTCTCTCTCTGTCTCTCTCCTGAGAAGATACTTACGACCTTAGAATGAAAAGCTTTCTTAATAGTATAAGTATTTTGTCATAAGTCATAAATCATAATCAATATACAAAATGATAATGCAAATGTACAACTTCCCACATATTGCTTCCTGGTATAAAATTTTATTGATCAAAGTTTTACAGGAATGCATCTATAGTGTAGAAAATAAGTCGACAATACAATTCCTATACGGCTTGATGATACAACTAAATTAGAAGCATCCTACGCAAAATACCCGTGCAAAAGTTATATATTATGTATTGTAAGGACACGTACCTTATTGCTACACATTCAGGCAGAGAAAACGAAACTTGTCACGTGATGTCAATCGATAAACTCTGTTTATCTATTGATTTGCACATAATTATATTTTAGCTTGACATTTTTAGGTGAAGGCCTAGTGGCATTGACCTTGGGGTGTCAGGGGCGTTCTAGTCTCATGTATCCCTATCTTTAACTGAACCCTAAAGGCTTTTACGCAGTAGGTCGATGCGAACTGACCTTCCTTTCGACAAGGGTTCACCCTCGTCCTTAAATCTAAGAATTTTCACTAGACTTGATCGAGACCTCATGCATACCTGAATAACTCAGTAGTTTGCTTATCCTGTCCCATAGTAGTATACAATCATCTGATAGAAATTATCTATTGTTTCTCAAAATTTTTAAATAAATTTAGCATTTATAAGTAATCGATAAAAACCGTTCAAGAGTCGAATAAATTTTAACTTGACCGACAAACGACATTAGCATCGTATAGTATACACATATTAATTGAATTTTGTAAGATAAGTCATCATTGTCCCTGAATCATCGTTGTTAAGTTAAAATCATCGAAATTTTCTCCTGCTTCTACGTACCTTGAACTCGTATAACAGGATCGCCATATTCGTTCACATTCAAGGGACTCTTTTATATTCTGAGACGTAAGACGGTGGCCTCTCGAGAACACACTGATTTCGCGGTCCAACTGTATTGAAGATCTTCGTCTCGTCCTGCGTAATTGATTAAACTTTCTAAATCCTTTCTAAATAAGCCAAAAGAATTAACATTGTGCTTCGGTAATGATTCACTATGAACGGATCGACCAATCGTGTCGGACACTAATGCCGTTCTTCATTGCGAGAAATCATATACGTAAATAGGTAGCTTTTATAAATGACGGATCCGAGTGTGACGCAACTTCTTTGTCGAATCCATTCGTGATGTGCCGATAATCGCTTTTTACCGCGGCAATTGTCAGCAATTTACATAGCGCCAATTAGTCTACGAAACGTCAAATATTTGACGGTACCTCGTTAAAGTCGATAGCTTACCGTCATTGAGTTTTTGTATTGACGACACATACGTCGCCCCCGTACATCGTCAATGCATTACGATCGATGTGTGCCGTTAATGTTTAATATAAATGTATGTTTATACACATATATGTATGTATATATGTATATTCGTAATTTTGTATAGCTCGCAATAGAACAGCCTGTCGAGTTAATATACATATGTGTTGTAACACCGGTCCCCGGTTTTCTTAAGATGGAATAAAGTTTGCTAAGCCCGGAGACCCGGGGTACCTTCGCTCGC
>JARQST010000554.1:192953-228768 GCA_030142225.1 Pachycephus smyrnensis | reverse complement strand
GCTGTAAATCCAGCCCGCACTCCAACTTCCATCGACAACACCCTTGTGGCTTGCATTACCAAAAATGCAACGTCACAGTGTATTATTCGTTTAAACCAATAACGTACGCAAGCGTTTCAATATTTTTTTTATTGTACATATTATATCTACTTATGGACCTATGCGTATCTATACCGGGTTATTCAGCTCAAACGCACCACCTAAAGTTAGCGCGGCCATTCGATTCTTATTGTAAGACCATGTTAAGGTGGTGCGTTTGGGCTGAATAACCGAGTATAAGTATCATACGTAAATATGTATAATACGGTATGTAAGTGGATTATATATTATATAGGTAAGAATACGAAAATATTTTAAGCCATTTTGTGCTATAATGACGCTTGACTTCTTATCGAGAAAAAGTAATTTAGATGAGGAAATGAACGGTTTAATTTTATTGGAAAAATAATAATAAAACCACTGAAGGACTCAGCCTTCGTAGCTAGTGGCTGACGTCGCTCGGTCGATTCGTTCAATTTCATTGGGAGAGTGCATCGGTCAAAGGTCGTCGAGAAAATAACCAGGCAAATAACGTAAATAACGTGAATAACGACTAAATACTTGTGTCGACCCCGACGAGGGCCACAGAAGCCAATTGAAAACTAGAATGGCAAAAGGAGAGAATTCGATAAACGTTATTCAATGGTAGTATCTACATGTTTTTCAAATGCGTCAATCAGTCGATTTAAACGAGAAAGAAGAAGGGTAAATTTCTACAAACCGAAAACACTAGCAGCGGCTGAAATATAGCATGAAAAAAGGATAAAAGGCAAATGGACAATCGCCGGTTAGTAGGACTGCCCATCAGCCGACTATTGGAGGTCTGCGGGGAACCGAGAGAGGACGAACTTGGAAAAGAGACAGTCGTGGAGGAGGAAAAAGAGGATGACGAAGTGGAGGTAGAGTAGAGTAATAGAATTGGCCGCCGCAACGCCTGCAACGCGCGTCCCTCCCAGCAGGCAACGAGCAACGTGCACCGAACGGAGTAAAGAGTAGAGAGTGGAGAGGAGAGAGCGTGCAGATCGCGAAGCACAATGCGCAGCGCATTCAGCGCAGGGAGCGCACAGAACGCACCGGGCAGCACACCGGGCACACCGGGCAACAGCTCGTTAGTCGCGACCCGCGTCTCACCGTCCCGCGGAGTCGCAACTGCAGCTACCAACGGACACTCGTTCGCGCATTCGTCACGCACGCACTCACGCACGCGCAGACCGCGGCCTCCGCGTGCATATCCCTTATAATACCTCGACGGCACGCAAGCGCGCTGTCTGACTCCACATTGTTCTCCGTTCGCTAATTGCGCATTGTATACCATTGTTGCTCTCAGTCGGTTAACTCCTATCGACCTGCTATCTTTATATAAAGTAACAAAACAACGTAATTAATTACCAGTCTTCCAGCCATTGTTAGACAATAAATAACACCGAGACTACATCCAATTAAAATATTCAGCAAGACAAACAACAATGGGGAACCCTTGTAGCTTCCTATCGGTGTGCTGTCCGCTTCTTACTTATATCGTCTTTTGCGCTTGCGGGTTATTCGCTTTCTGTTTTCTTTACGCCCGTAAAAATGCGTTATTAACGCACGTTAACGATGCACCTGAAAAGTTCATCTGTACGCACAGCATCCGAGGAATACGATATCATTATGCATAGTCATTTCTATATACTTTAACTTGATATTTTTTTTCTACTGACGTAGCTATTGTATTTTTATTCGAATACTATGACGCTGGTTACGACGTGTAACACGCTAGTTGTAATATATATTATTATAATTAATATCCTTTTATAAACAATTTTTGCATTAACAGCTCCGAGCTATGTACCTTTATTATGGGTTACCGCTCGTTACTACTTTCTAATGCCGACCATTTTTTCTATGACACGCAGTAAACTCATGAAAATCAATGCAAGAATACTGGTCTGTACACGCAAGTCGCTCCTGGGCTATTAATCGACCTTCATGATGGGCCACAATGCAAATCTTTAATGTTCACCGATTTGCTAAGTCACAAGGCACAAGTAGCGTTAACTTTTAAAGAAGCGTTGAGCAACCAGTTTATTTCCAGCTAATGACAAAGACTCAGTTACAACATTCCGCCGAGGTAACGATCCTTCCTTGTGCGCTCCCGGCAACATCAACAGCATCCCGAGAACGAAAAACTAGCACGCCAGTCGACGACCCGCCATATTTACTAGAAAAATGAATCATTCGCTGATAATTTTTACCATCGATTTCACCACTCACGTGCAGTCATTGTGGGCTCATGTAAACGCGTCATCAATAACGAAGAATTTTACTAAATGTCGCTAACAAGAGAAGCAAAGTACGGACAGTTTGCTAAGACTAGCTTCAAATCCGTGTATCCGTTCACAGCGTGGCAACACGTCATTTTTGTAATACGGATCTTTTATAACCTTTTTATGTCACATAACAATGATGCTCGTCACAATTTCTGAATCGGATACAATATCTAATTAATCGATTCAGATATCAAAAACGATTATTCAATAGACGAAGAAGGTAAAAAATTCTTTGGCGACCAATAATATATTGAATGCTCGTAGGTTCCTTAACGGTACATTTTTTAAAAGGAGTTACAAAGCAGCTAGCGTTTGAAGTAGGTATAATACATATGTATACATATATATATATATATACATGTACATTTGTACGTTAAAGGAAGCTGGAATCGTTCGTAGTTAGAGGTGGATAATGTAAATCATCATCAACTTGCTCTCGAGCATTGTAACGCGTCACGCCGCACTGTAAGGTATCGTAAGGCATCGTGAGGCATCGTGAGTTATCGTAAAGTATCGTACACACGGATCGTCGTAAGTCCTCCTTCTTCTTACTTCTCTCGAACCGCCAACTATACCTTGTATAATGGAGTACTTATGCACACCTTGCCAGTTCCTTTGCTTTTCTCTGCTTCCTCCTCTTTCTACCCGCTTCGACCTTTATTTTTCATCCGTTCCTACTCCTTCTTCAGCTTCCTCCTCCTTCGTCTCTTTCCACTTCTTCTTCTTCTTCTTCTTCTTCTTCCCCTTCTGCGACTTCTTACTCCTCCTCTTTCTCCTCTTTTTCTCTCCGAGCAACCGCGTTATTTATTACTACGCGCAAGGCGGGGGTAAAACTTAAGCCTACGTATACATATACTTACAGTTCCGAGTCCTGTTTTTACACTATGCATTACAATGCGCGCATATACATATTATACTGTCCGCGTGATTCATTACCAGCCAATCCTCCGTCTGCTTAAGAAAATACGGAAACTGTAATTGTAAAGACTTATGGATTTGCGCTAAGTGCAAGACCTGCGTGGTTGGCCGTTGTCTCAATGCCTGTGGCCATGCTGGTAAAGCGTTGTAATAGCTACTCGTCCTCTTCACTGTACGCATAATAACCTCTGTATGCATTAAACGGAGATTTCTGAATTTATGATAAACCGAAAGCGAATAACTAATATCTTAGGATTAATCGCGCAACTTCTCACCTGCGTCGAAGACTTCCCCCTCCGCGTCGAAGCTCCTGCGCCGCCTTCTCCCGCTTGAGACATCTGACCACGTGACAGCGTCATTATGATGACGTGCTAAAGGCCCAAACAAGAATTTTCGGCTCGTAGGAAGCTTACCGGTCCTAACGAGTTTCCGGATCTCTATAACAAGAGATTCTCGATAAGAGCGTCGATAGAGGAGTCGACGTGGGCATCGATGTTGAGCGTCAACCGAAAAATTCATGGAAGCCTACAGAAAAGGGAGAAGTTGAGAAGTCGGAGTCTAACTCATCGAATGAAGTTATAACAATGAAATTCTAGGAGGTATCATTTGTCACTTATCTCGGATTGTTCTTATCAGGCCACCTCATCTCATAGCTCCCCCTACTGTAAATCATGCGACACTCGACAACAGATTGAATATCTAATGGCGACCAAAGACTTTCTAGCGCTCGTGTAGATCGAGCGACAATATCCTAATATCCCGTTCTACTATAACTACAGAAGCGAGGGAAATTATTGGAAATGCGCCGCCAAAGTTTTGTCGCTCGCTGATCGTCATTGTTTCAATGATTGGCACGCATGGACGCCATGAAGTGCATCGTGAGGCTTGTTGGAAATTGAACAGTACACGGTAGTTCCTTCATGATTCGCAATGGTAGTCCGTTGCGCGCACGAAGAAGCAATGAATGGCGAATTGGGCCGAGAGCGTGCAGCAATTAGATCGTTACCATAACAATTTCCGCGTTGATTCCCTTTCATCCGGTGGCGGAGGCCAGGGCAGGATAGCTAGTCCGCGGCGGGTGCACTGGATTCACCGAGAGGACAAGGTGAAAGAGAAAAGGTGGGGTGTCTCAGAAAAGACAAGAAGACAAGGAGCACGAGGAGGAGAAGAAGAAGAAGGAAAGGAAGAGAGCTGCTCACAATCGGACATGGCTGGAGACTGGATAACCCGGGTTAGGATAGGCTAGGCTAGGCCGGTCTTAGGCCATCGGCATTGCAGTCAGGTGCCGCTACTTACACAACCGGTAGATTCCTTCTCGAGCGGTGCAGAGAGCCTGGCGAGCGGTTTCTATTTTCTTCCATCTCGGTGCTCGGCAGGGCGATTTCATCGACCGGGTATGCACATGTCGATTTATAGTATCGTGCGTCATTAGAGATAATTGTTAGGGCTGCTGCCCTGTACCGTAGCATGATGTAAAGTTGTTTTTCCGTCCCCGGTATCTTGGGTACCTGCTTGTTTTATTACGTGCGAAATTTTTCTCCTCTGCGCCTATTTGAACAAGCTAGTTTTATAGCACGCAATAAACATGGTATGGTACAAGAGTTCCACATAGTGGTTAATTGGAATGTCGCTCCCTCGATTAATCTGTTAAAGAAAACTTCTCTAATGCGATCGCCAATCCAAGCACCACCTATTTCCCTATCTTTCTTTTTTTTACCACCTTAATACGTACCTCAACGCGTGTTAAACTGTACGAGAATTACGCGACCACAATGTGCAGCTGAAACTCATAAGATTCTGTCTACACCAGACAAGTACCACGACTAATCTTTTCCGTACAATTTCAGATAATTAATCAATCGCTAGATTATAATTTATGAAAAAATTACTTATGAAATCGTTAATCTCATAAGTTAAAGAATTCATTGACAAATTGAACCTAGTGCCCTCGCAGAGAGATGCTTAAAATGGAGTTAAGGAAACACACCTGAAAAACAAGTTGTTCTTCACCAAAACGAAAGTAAGATGCAGAGCCGGAGAGACTTAAAGAGTCCACGAGAGCCATGTGGTAATTTTAGTGTAACAATCCGCTCTTAAACAGTGGTTTACGTTAAGCGTTAGAGAGAGCAGCCGTAAAGGAGCGCTGATTGATTGATATCGGGGGTTCGGCCATCCGCGCTCGGTTAGCTCGTAACTTGGTTACACGTCGCAGCGACTGGCAGACTCCATCCAAAGGATCCTAACCGAGTATAGAGGTGGATCTTTGTAAGTGCCGTTTCGAAAAAGAGGGTGCCAAAAGCCTAACAGTGCGCTCAGCTTACACGACGAGAGATGCACTCCACGCACTTCCCTTCGAAAGGGGTGGCAAGGGGCAGCTCGGCAAAGGGAGCATTTGGATTCTTTGTAAATCCACGGCCAGCGATATTTCTGGTACAGAATTCCGATTCAAGTGCAACCGAGCCGCATTGCATCACCTGACTCGTACTGCCTTATTTCCCTTTTTGGTTCGTACTACTGCTGTTTCCTGCCTATCTGCCGATAACGCACTTATAAGGAGCGATCTTCGAAGGAACGTCGTGTCGTTGCCTGGTAACTATTCGCGATCCTCGTGCCAACCTCTGATCGATGACGCAGAATCAATTAATCGCGCTTCCTTCGATAACCAGAATGCACCCTGATTCCATCGCAATCCAGGCAAGTCGACAAGTACGATGTATCTCATAATTGTAGAGTGACTTCCACGGAAATATAATGTCGCTATGAAAATTCTTCGAAAGAAGAGTCATTTCAAATTCGAAAGAGTCAAGAGAGTCGTAAGAGAGCGTAAAGGATATATCTGGCACGCACATTTCCACGCCCGGCAGTAAAATACCTAACAGTGGCGCACCAAAGTAAATGTTATAACAAACACTGAGCAGAGCCGCGACGCCCCGCTATTTAACATTATTTAGTTTGCTTTGTGAACGTTTAAACAGTGCCTACCTACTTTTTGTACAGATATTTGATGCGTTCGCCCGGCCGAGGCCTGTGTATATATGGACTCGTGTTTGTTTTCTAGGTGGCGGTGGCGGCGTGGCGGAGATAGTCGGCCACATTATGGCCAACATACACATTGGTACCGATCAGTGCCTTCTGCGAGACTACCTATTGCACTTAGCCGCACTTACGCGCACTTACTCGCACTTCTTTTCTCTATGAAGCACGCGCTCCATTACACCTCTTCTTGTCCTTACTCACGCCTCCTTGCCAACAACGTCCTACTGTTTTATCATCGTTCGCCACGATTCCTTTATCTTCCGTACCACTTAAATTCATCAACTAACTATACCTGCTTATACGTAAGCCGGTCCGTAGTTCGGCTAAAAGAGAGGCGAGACGGGACCTACTTTCTATCGTAGTTAGCCTACTGCTGGACCGCCTGAACATCCGGACGGCCGCCTCAGGCATTCGACCACTCTCGCTATCTCTGCGCTATGCTCCATACTCCTCTACAGCATCTTCTCCGTGGCTCACTTGACTCTCCTTTCATCGTCCGACCTCACTGGTTCGATCGACAGAGACTTCTTACTGGTCCTGCCCCTAATCCCTGTTTTGCTTTATCCTATTGTCCTCTTCCTTTGTGATTCTCAATAAATCCGGACGATCCCTCTGAAAATTATGAACGGCGATAGAACTGTAAATTCTGTTTAACGTGTATACACGCCTATAGGCATATATGTTCAGAATATTCGTATTACTTGCTATTCACTTTCTTACGGTGGGTTATTCTGATTTTTTTCTTTTTTGTCCCTTATTTATACAAATTACTCTAGTAGTATACTTTAGACATAACATTATCGTTACTATAATTACAGTGATAATAGTCTATAACGACATAAGGAAATGTTGGCTATAATAATATTAACTTCTTTCTCAAATCGAGTATTAATCTCATAACTTAATCCTATCGTTCACTTGAATTTCCATATATCTCCATAATTCCGTATTGCATCGGCGTTATTAAACATTCAATAGCGTAACTAGATTCTTTTGTTTTTAGTATAATGAATTTTAATACAACTATGAGCACAATCCTTACTACTTCAATAAAGTCTGTTATTTATTGACATAATACAGTATAGGACTGTATTAAAGTCTATTTAGAAATAAATAGACAATATACCATGTGGTATAGAAAGTAGTTAATCTTAAGGTCAAAGGATAGACAAGATGAAGCCATGAACTTCTCTTGGCATCTTGAGTTAATCTGGCGTCGCATTCCGTGTTCGTGTCTACGTGAAATCTACGAGTCGGAGGCATCTGTTGGTTAGACAGATTCGATAGGTAAGAAAACACAGGGGTGCGTGCAGTAGACGTTCAGAATTTATGGACTGCAAAGTACGTGGGACTACGGGGTGAAGATGATTGTATTTTATTACAAACACGCATAGTGACTGCAACTGCAACTCCTAGCCTCGCTAGTTCATCGACATTCACTTCGTTTGTGGCTGATGGACCGTTGAAGTAGCTACTCCCTGGCCGCAGAGTCATTTGTGTGACCACAATGAGCGCTGAAAACACGTGCCTCATCCAACATACACATGCAATATGCGCCTAAGTCTCTACAGAAAATTCCACGTTAACCGCGCTTATTAAGATGTCATTGTTGGAATTTAAAGTGCGCAGGTTGAGCTGGGTTGATGTCCTGAAATTACGAGACGCATCTACTTAACAGCTGGTACTACCTTTCCAATTGAAATCTAAAAAAAATAATAATACGTTGCATTAGAAAGAAATCTTCATTCTGATCTTAACATTCAACTAATTGTGTGGATTTCTTCTCGTACGCTTATATCTATTTCCTATTCCTGCCCTTGATCCTTTCACCGATGATTACTTCTGGACGATATTAAAATGATGGATAGGTGTCTATTGTTACGTGAAATGTAAACTGCACTGTTACCTTGATGGATACAAGGAAAGTAAGCAGTCAAATTAAGGTATCAATGGAGAAGTAAATTGAAATTCGTCAACGTGACGTTACTTTGAAAGATTTTGACTGAAGCTGCAAGCGTGTAATGGATTCCCAAGGGTCGACGAAGGATAAGGTTCGCGATGGGTGAGTCGAGAATTTCTGAATTACCGGAAACAAATAGTAGGAGGGTTGGCGAGCGTGGCTGTCGATTGCGGTACATTTCGGAACGGTAAGAGAAAGGAGAGAGGTCGAGAGAGTAGAACAGGAAGAAGAACGGAAGTGGGAAGCGGGAAACGAGAACGGGAGGAGGAAGCGGAATGGGATTGAAGCGTTACGGTAAAGAGGGAGATGCCTTCGGCTCGCTACGTAGCTAGCTTGCTGGCTATAGCTAGGTATAGGTAGGTATAGGTAGCTGGGTGGGTAAGTGGGGTAGGTATCTGTCTCGACTCGCGGTTCTCGGGCTGGGCTTGAAAACGGTGCTGCAGCCTTGCTCATGGGGATTTTAGGGGTGCGGAGGTGGAGTACTTCGAGCGACTGTAGGTTGAAGGCTGGAGGCAGAAGTGGTGGGAGTGCGGTACCAAAGCGCTTCACTGTAGCTCACATCAAAGAGTCGGCTTAATAGAAAGCCTTAGAGGCGTTTGTTCGAGTCTCCTCATCTGACTAAATATTCCTGACTGAGGAGATATCGGCGGGCCAAGATACACACCGAGCGCGGATCTTACGTATAGAACAAACACTGAGTATAGGGTATAAGGTATTCGATATAGACACGACCCTCGCTGCTACGAGTTACACTCGCGTTTCGCGTAACGACGACGCTTACGATGCAGAACTTGCCGTGATTTCCCTCCTTTCCCTTTGCTCCCGCCATTACCTCATGGTCACCATGCCGATTACTCGAACCCTCGGAAATTCATTCCAATGGCAACGGCCAATGCCAATATCGCAAACTGTTAGGTACGCGCGCGCAGACTTGCATATTACACTTGCAAACAGCCGACTCGGCTAATTAGTATCTGTTGACGATGGGCGGTCGATCCCTACACTCCCCTTAGTTATACCCTTTCATATCGTTCCGATAGTGGTGCTATCTCCAGCGTCACTGCCATTAATAGCGACGCTGCGGCTGTCATCGCTGTTGCCATCGTCTATCTTGCTGTCTTCGTTGCCCTTTAGGCAAAACTCGATTTCAAACTTGATCAAGACCTGATGAGAAAAACATCCTCCCACGATTCCGGAAATGATGGCCATGAAATTCCGAAGTCCTTTCGAATCGATATGCAACCCCTTACTTGCGTCAGTATGTCCACAAATATTATATATCGCTAACTAATATACGTATTGCTGCTATAGTCGCTCAATCGTGCATCCGTGATAGAATTTTAAGCCAGTTCATGGCAGTACGACAAGATGGAAACTGAAACTTGTATAAAATAAATAAACTTGGACATGTTTCTATTTGGCTTTTCCCGTTGCTTTCGTCGTCTACAAACTTTTACTATTATGCATTGAAAAGTACGTATTATTAGTACTTGTTTCATCAAGGACAATACTCGCTTCGTAAAAAAAAATATAAAATCATCATTAATTATATATCGTATATTGATTGAATATTACTCACGAATTTTTTTAAAAAGAGCAAACGAGATACGAAGAGGAAATAACTTGAAGCTCCTTTTATATCTTCTTTTCTTTGTATGAGTATATATAGGTATACAGGCATATTCGTGCCGATTAATACCTGTGGATATGTCTACGAAGTTTGAATGCTTTTGATCGATTTAAAGAGCCCCCTTATACTCTGACAGATACAAATGAATTGGATGCGCCATCCTGGGCGTTGTATAGATGTAATCCTTTAAAGGGATATTCGTTCTGTGTTTCGCTTTGGTTAAGCTATATAAATAGACGTGGGATGTTCGCAATCAGCGTTGGTCGACTATGTTGGATGGGGTGGATTCGGCCATTTAGAAATGAGTCTGTTTCGTAAGTTCACCCTTCGATGAATCCTCGTTCCCTCTTATTGTAATACAGAATAACGCAAAGAGGCGACGGCCGATCGCAATATATATCTACACACATATATATGTACATTCCTATCTACCTGTATCTGCTGAAGAAGAAATAACACGTTATATAGCTATATATGTGGTCATAACACATGAGTGCGTTCTGAAGGGCGAGTTCCTTATGACCAGGGCTGAGATTTGGGGCTGGGGTCGGCAGTGTCGCTCAACGGGCCAAGCTCCAAATTCCAACAGCGCTTCTGACTTGCAAAATGTACATAAGATTTTATTTATTTGAACATCAGAAAGTCGTTAGAACTGAACAGTCTGATTTGCGAGTGAAGCCCGACCGTACTGTCCGGCCGGCCGAGTGTCCTCCTAAACGCAAAATACTAATTACTACCGTCCGTGGAATCAAAGCTTTTAAATTAAATACCATAGAGCGAGCGACATTATGCTCAACAATTATTCAGGCACGGCAAAAGAGGGCGGACTCGTGAATTAACAAGATCTATCAGTGCTCATTCCAACCCTCCGACACTCCACCCCCAGCGTGTCTCATCCTCCCTACCTCGATCTCGGTAACGACACTCCTACTGCCGCTTCCACTGCTGTTGCTGTTTGTTTGTACGCTTACTTTGCATGAGCTCTCAGTCTTTTGCCATTGTTTAAATACAATTTTGTCGTTTACTAATTAATGCGCTGTACATCAAAGAAGATGTTTATTGGTTCATGTGATACTAAAGAGACGGTAACGAAGAGGTAACTCGCTAAGGGAGCGGTTGAAGGAGTGATGGAGGGTGGCACCGGAGGGAGGTGGATGCCAGTAAAATATCTATATAGTTGTAGATGTCGCCCGTCTCCCTTCGTGGCCCTTTGCCAAGTTACTCGCTCTTCCTCTCCTCTCCTCTCTCTCTCTCTGACTCACTGTCGCCGCTCCTATCCTGTCCTTGGCACAGCGGCAACCACCCACAGACTCATCAACTAACTTTGTTCCGAGTTGCAGGACTCTCGGCTACCCAGTATCACGCCGCCAAATCAGTCACAGTTAGCTACGTAGTTTCGCCATCAAACGGAAAACGGGATACAAACATCGTCACAGACACGATGCGACGCGCAGAGCATGGATGATGAGGCGCGGAGTATAGAGGGTAGATCGTGTTCCAATGAAAACCATCCAAGTCGCCAAGTTGAGACTTAAAACCCTCTGTTCGCAAGGTGAATTTAACAATGAATCCCTGGCTTTGTATATTTTTCGTGGAATGATATTTATGTCTTTTAACCGTGCGTTCAGGAACTATATGAATGATTCCAGAAAAGAGGCAATCGGAAAGAAAACAGGAAATAAAGGGAGCTGAGAATAAAAGGAGGGAAAATAAAGAAAATGAATCGAACAAGAAGTTAGTACGAAGGTTCGTCGTGCCAACTCCCTCGAGAAGTATTTTCGATCAATGAAGCCAACCACGCACCTTTTATCGTGACTAATGGGAAGGCTCTTTGGTAGCCACAAGTAACACCTTGTTCGACGCAACGCGAAAGCGGATTACAAAATGCAATCTTTCCTAATGGGCAGCGAGCGCAGGGTGAGGGTAGATCGTAAGGGTGGGCATAATGAATGCAAGATCATTGTAGCACGTAAAGATACAAAGGAGGCTTAGAAAACATGGAACAAAAGCGGCCCGTGATTGATCAGGGCTCTAGATGCAGCCTGTTGATACTGGCGCCGAGGCCGCATCATATAGCTCTGCGAAAATGGGCAGGAGAAAAAGAACGTTGACGGTCCTGGAGGAGCAAAGGGAATGGAATGGTCGGGAGACAGAAACGCGGATCATGGGCTTGCGGAGCCATGTGATAATGTTGTGCTTTCTCAACCGAACGAAACGGAACCGAATGAAACAGGACTAGGACGGGATAGGAACGGGACAGGGATGGAGCGCAATAGAACGGAATGGGACGATACGGGACCGAGGGTCTCTACGCATTATGCGTATAGAGGAGAACGCAGAGACTGCCCTTCCTGTGTCAATAGGCTCGATTTCCCTTTCAAGTTGTCAACTCTTTTTGTGTGCGTGGCAAATTGTCGAGGGTGGAGGGGGTTAAATTAACATTATTGTTGTGACAAAGATAGGGGAGCCAGGCTAACGGGACTACCAGGGTGGCCCATCGCTCGGTAAACAATTCCACTTGATGATCGGTCCGTTTGATGTCGCCTGATTACCCTCCATAAACAATCGCTGATTCTCTACGGAAATATGGGATTTTTCGAGGCGGAACGTGGCTCCGGGACTTGTTAGCTGGAGCATTCATATCAGCCTGACGGAAAGTACTCGCGCTAATCCCGATATTAGCGAGTGCGAAATTGTTGAAAGGTGTGCTTCATTGCTCCAGGATGCGAGCTGACTCGCACCGATTACGCAAGCGTCGCGCAAGACTCTTCGTCTCAATAATTGCCGTTCGCGGGAGAACAGCACTTAAAGCGTAGCAGTAGAGCGCAGCCAAAGCTGCAGCGGCGCATCGCGTCGTCTCTCGACGTTGAAGTCAACGGCCGTCTCTCACATCGTAGCAAGACGTTTCACTTATAGCCAGGTGATCGGTATCGGCGTTGCGACAGAAGAAAAGTAACTAAGATCGAGACCGGCGCTTCTTTAAAAAGCCCTCATGCGACCTGCTCGAGAACCTGTTCTTATGTCAGTCCGTTGATCAATCTTGTTAATTAACACTCGGCCTCGGTCATCGAATGACGAAGGAATTTTCATCGCTTCGCATCCCCTATCGTTCATTCGAAGCCATCTATACTGACTTTGACAAACAAACACTACGCTATCTTTACAGCACGTCCCTAGAAATTAATCTGCGAAAATATCAACTAAGAAAGCCACAGCGTAACTACAATAGCAGGTAGTCAGCTGTACTCAGCTGTACCTACTACTTGATATCGGCAAACTCCGATCGGATTGGGTCGAAACGTAAGAACCATCGTAGTCTTGGGAGCCTCTTGAGCGTCGGCCGCTCCCGAATCGAAAAGATGCACCCTTCGCAGTGGAGGTAATGCGAATAAAAAATAAACGATCGATCGATAGATAAGGGACAATGCTCTTTTCACCGCGGAAAGAGAGGAGCTCCCCGACTCAGCATCGACAAAGAGACTCCTTCTATGCAAATTAAATGCTGTTTCCATAACCATTCGTCCGTTCCATTGAGTGAGGTTTGGTTCGCCAGTTCGCTCGTTCGCCCGGTTCTTTGTCATCAAGGTAAAGGGAACTTTCACAAGGGGCCGTACTCTTTCCCTTCTTTTCTCTCTATCATTCAGTCCTTTTTCTCTCTCGCACTCTGTACTTCATCCTCCCAGACCTCACCCTTAGCCACTCTCTCACCCTCTCCCGCCCATTTTCAATAACCGAAAACTCCACAAGCACTCCTCTGTATGCTATTAATCAAAAGAATTTTTACGGGAAAAAACAAACAATCTTCTCTTCTTACAGTCGATACATGTTGATCGCTAAAAATGGCGACGCTCTCGTTTCCATTTCACGTCTATAATAAGATGTAGCACTCTACTGTATAAGGTAACCGCAAGCATTCCCTTTCTTGTACGCGAAACGTAGGCAGTGACGTACAAGCAGCATCGTTGTTTCCAAAAGCAACCAAGTCATGTGACAGAAAGAGCGTAGTCACTATACCGTATTAAGTGAGAGTTTCTCAAAGTATTTTCGAAATGAAAAAGCATGAAAGAAGAAAGCCATAAGAAAACTCATTAGAAACTTACCGTTTTGAAGTTCTCTCAACAGGAAGGAATATAATCAGGAAATTTTCGTTGTTACATGTAATAGAAATATGTCAGAGAAGCAACTTTCGTACGGTCAACATAGGCATATGACAGTGCGCAATAAGGTACAGGTAGGCGTAGCTATTTCTCGCAAGAGTGAATACTACAGGAGGGAATGCCAATAGCAATGAAATTGTGCACTCACAAAGAATACCGCGAGCGTCCGTAATGATTCAGCACGTTTATGTTAAGAGCGTAGCATGCGTTGCCTCCGAACAGAAGCGAGTGCCTCGTGCCATATAGCTCCTAGCTATGTGGCTATAGTCACCATCCACGAGATCCCATACCAGCGCATTCCAGTTCGCATCGTACGGATAAGTAGCTCGACCGCGTGGAACAGTGGAAGAGTGAAAGAGTGGTTCACTAGTGAAGAGTTGAAAGAGTTGAAAGAATTGGAAGAGGCGGTCGGTAGTTCGTTCTAACCTGGTTGGCTGATGAGGCCGGTAAAAGGGCCACCGTTTTGCCTCTAGACATTATTAGGCACGCGGCGAGTTATGCTCGTCAAACCTGAGTCGCAACCTCCCTGCGGCATCTTCGCCCTCTTAATATTATGATGACTCGCCAAATTGAATATTGGTATAACTGTCATCGTGAGATCATCCTTGTTTTCATAAACCACGATATACCGTTGTTTTATATAATAGTTGTATTGATATTATTGCGATCTTTGATTTACGTAATTCTTGCCTTTGCCTTATCTAGTTTAAGTATGAAAGTTGAATGATCAGAAAGAATATAGTTGATTAGAGATATTCTTATATGTTAATTTACGGAAAATGGTTAGCACCTGTCGTGTACAATTCCTACTTAGAGTCTTATTGAGGGTGAATAAATATCCCAGACTCGTCAAGGTTCACTGCCCGAATTTCCATGATAGTCACGATTGAACGCGCCACTGTTATAAGCAATCTACATCTAACGTAAGGAAAAATGCTTGTCAAAGGCTCGAGGCGCGGCAAGCTCGCGTCTTGTTTTTGCTGACGTTCTTAGCTCCCGCGATGGTAAATGGCGTCATGTAAATCTACAGTTAAAACCGACAGCGAACTGAAATACTATTACAAAAAAAAGCCATAACAATATCTGCATAAGGCATATATGCAGCGACGGAGCTAGTTAGCAAGGCGTTTCATTAGGCAGATAAGGCAATCAAGCGGGCCGCCATCTCGCCGGTTGAATTGTGTCTGTGCGCTAAAGGCGGCCATGCAGCAGGTCGCTGTAGAAGGAACGTCGAGTCTCTCTAATAAGCCGTGCGTAAGTTACGCAGCTCTTTGCGGAAGCCGCAGCGCGTCATCTAGACGGATTTGAAGCTGACTGAAGGAGAATCCGAGAAGGTTGGAATCCACTTAGGTATCTAGGAGGTTGTATAGGCCAGGCACGGCCGGAAGCCGTTAGGGCAATCGGTTGGAGTTCGAAACGAGTGCGATTCCCGATAACGGCGCGATTCTCATGGCCGTCGTCGGATCGTCGTTGGTTAAAGGCGACGCTGATGGCGACTTCGCCAACTTCAATTTGCTAGAAAAGTCCCCGCGTGGTTTCCAGTTTTTTTTAAAAGGAAGGCCGGGACCAGGATCGTATAAGGGTATCCTCGTTAAGCTCGTCATTCTAACATTAGTTGCTGTGCTATCGGCATGTATCCCGTAGGCAACGCGTGTCTCGGTAAACGTGTGCATGCGCGACTATCGATATCCCGTCCCACGTAAGCAAGTCGTCCTGCCAAACGACTCGGGACTTCACGTCGACAAGCATATTACGTACGCCTAATGCCTGTCCCTTCCTCCGTTCGCGCCAGTAAATAAATCTCTTGATTGACCGCCACCTGCCATCTTACCCTTACCATGCCTATATGCCTGTGCCTGCCATATTATAAATTACAATACGCATGCACACATTACTCGCACTTATTCCAACCGCGAAGTTCGCGTCCACCGAGCAAACCGCTCATCCAGGAATAACCTAAACCTAATTAAGCGTGAAGTATATTGCGCGGATTTACGGCCACTCGGTAAGATCGTTAAACGCCTCGAGTTCACTTGACTCTCCTCATACGTTAATATAGCAATTTACGTGATTACGTCGATACTTTAATGCTGCTGCCTATCCATTCCCGGAATCCGTTTACCACATTACAAATTACAATATGCGTGCAGCTACGCATCCTTTTTTATTTTCCATGTCGTTGCGTATCAGCGAGGCGATGCTAACGATTGATACCGGTTAGATAACGGGATGCAAGAGTGCTTTAGTAATTGATTAGATAAACTATCCACGAATTACGGTTTTTCTTTTTTTCTCATCATTTTACGACTAACGATAGTTTCTAACGAATTCTAGAATAAGGAGTTCCTCTGCAGTGGCTTCTACGAGTGGGCATCCAAGTTTCGCAATTCGCAATCGCAACTTCATGACAGCAGCACTCAGCGTAGCACAGTAGCTAGCTGCGCTCGGGATTGTCGAACGCGTCCAGTTATCGGCCGATTTTTCCATGCGGCTCACGCTTTCCACAAATCGATCGGTAAATCACATTGAGAGACACTCATGACACTCATGAGCAATTAACATTATGCCACGGACGATTAAGTACAGAAAAGATACGACTACGCTGGATTGCACGTGCGTGCGTACTTGGGAGAGAAAAAGAATCGTGTAGGTGCGCAAACGAGAGACCAAGGATGGGCCTATCCAATGAGCTAGTCAACCGGTCATCCAGTCCAGCAGTCCACCAGTCCACCAGTCAGTCCTCTTATCTGCAAGGAGCAAATCGGTTTTCTTCCGTCGCATTGTATTCAGGAGAGTCAGTTAGAGCGGCGATGGCTATGCTACAGCACGAACGCTCCAAGAACCATCCCATCTCGTTCGTCCAACCGTCCGTCCGTCTGTCCATCCGTTCATTCGTCCGTTTCTCCGTTCCTTCGTTTCTCCATTCGTTCGTACTACGTTCCTCTTGGTAGGACGCTCCGCCGTCCATTAGTTCCCATGGTACCCTCAGTGAGCTCGGCTCGAAGCTCAGGATCTCATTCTGCGTATGCCCGCTCCCCATTCGCGGCTACACAAAGTACATAAAGGCACTCGCTCCTCTAGCCTCCATCGGGTACATATATTTTCTCCTGATCTGGAAAACAATACGCTAAGCGTGGATTTATATGCACCGCGACCAAAGGCAATAACTTACGCGAACTGCTTCTCTAGCGTCCCCGACGTCCTTCTCTAAATAAGGACGCAACGGAAATGGCCGCCCATTTCTTTTTCCCGTCTACGAAACCGATGCCGCAACTACCCTCTTCGGTATCCTCATAATAATCTTCCTCTGCTACCACCAATACTTTGCTCCTTATCCGGGATGCGACCACTTTTCTTGACGAATAGCCGAATATCGTATAGGAGGGTTGCTTTAACAATTTTTTACAACTCTCAGTTGTCTCGCTGATCTTCTTTATCTGTAACAGTATCAATTCGCATCTAATTCGTTACGTGCGTACGCACGTAGATCACATACCTAAGTATGCATTTCAGTGTATGTGCAAAAAGCCCAGCAGAAAATGCCGTTCAGCAAAATTGGTGGCGGTGATAGAATGCACGTACACAGCAATACGTGCTTAGATATTGGATCTGTGTGCGTACGCACAAAGCCAATAGATATTGAGTATATATTGAGTTTAGATAAATAAGATATCTTAGAACATAATAATGATAAAATCTTATTAAGAATTCGAATTGTTTTTCGAAAACGAAAATCATTTAGTTTATTTTCGGTGCCGCTCGTCATTGCGATTCATAGCTAGAAAGCGGAATCGTATCGAATCTGTATTTTAAACATAAATTTCGATTATTGACGTTATTTATGTCCGGGAACATTCAGGCAAATAGTATGTGATAAATCTAGGCGTGTGTGTTCCGGCCCAAAGAATAGAGTTTCCCGACAAGCGTCGATTTGTCAAGAAGGGCTTCGAGCTGTTCTCAATGGCAACAGAAGCGGGAAGCTCACCCTTCGAGCTGTTCCGGAACGACAATATCCTGAATGCCCCTCTTATCCCACTCCGTAACTCCATTCAAGGAAACCTACAAAACTTACTTTTACCTGCTCGCCCATCTTACAACTTCTACTGGACCTTCAAAGCTCCCTGGATAAGTGTGTTACGGCGTCGCTTTGCTTTCGAGATAGCTATTGTGTAGCCACATTGAGAATTCTACTCCTCGACGATGTCACGTCGACGTTGACGTAGACGTCAACGCTAACGCCGGTATTACCCTCCAGTCAAGGATTTCCGAATACATCATGCGATTTATGGGAAATTCTGGATACTGTGGACGTTCGAGACGATAGCGTGCAAATACGCCGACTTTATCTAAATGAACGAGCTGACTTTCCAGCGACTATCTATCGATACTCGGTATGTTCCGCGTGTGCGTGTATAAATATCTGATTGTGAACCCCCTTTAACGCGGCGCATTATCCGTTCCTCGACAGAATGCATATGTTGTATAGGAGCAAGCTGTCAACGTTTATAGCCCGTTAATTGGACGTCTAATTATGTAGTCAACAGGAATTGTTTAATAGAGATGCACAAATCCTTAAGGCGGAATGCCTCATCCATTAGGTGGCGAGGAGCATCCTGACAAAGAGAATTTAACGAGACGTCATTGTTCAGAGTCATTACTCGGAATGTTCTCGACTTCATTGACTCACACCCTTTAACCGATCCATAAGAAGTCACGAAGATGGCACTGCAGATTGACCTCCATTTTTGTTAGTATTGAATATAGCTAAGCAATAGGTTCTTGGTAGATACTTGTACTTCGTTAAGAGAGAGTCATAAATTAACTGTACAATCCTTTAAAGAGAAATATGAAAAAAAAGGTATAAATCTGATTATGCGAATGCTCCTGCATTCGAAAGGCCACATCTAATTCTCCTCACAATCGATCCTTTCTTTACTTTCTAATAGTAAGCAAATGTCTGATCAGTGAGGTCAATCGAACCATCATCCTTCATACTGACAGTCAAGTCATAATAGTAAGGACGAAGCGCCGCGGGATAATTCTGCTCCATCATGGAGTTGGCACCACTGAACGAAAAGGAGTAAATCCATAATGAGTCGTTAAACGATACCGACAACTGGCAACCTTACGGTTGCTAATAAGGGATGACAACTTAATAGCGTAACGTCGTTACCGTAGCAGCAGGGGCGAGGAATTGACAGCAAAGGTAGTATCAGATCGAGGGGGTTGGTGCGTGCGATATAGATGTGATAGAACTTGCGCTAATTAATAATTAATAACCCGGATCGAAATTAAATGGCTTTAAGGGTCGAGGGTGAGCGCCGATAGGATGCAATGAATGCGACGCGGCGCGAGCGGCGCGTGCTGTATCGGAAATGGCATTGGGGGGCGCTGGTTGAGGGTGAGTCGCTCCTGTTTTATTAGGGGATGATGGCCCTGAGCTCCGATCGCACGACGACCAAGGGTGCTGCATTATTTATGGCTGCCATCGATCATCGTCCGACGAACGGGATCACCCGGCGACCACCCCACTAATCGCCATATGACAACCGTATTTATTTTAAAGCCTTCCACGTCAACATGCGAGACATTAAATTTAATTGTTTGCATTTGCGACCACAGCCTGCGCCATGGCGCCGCCCACTATTTCCTTCCTTGGTCAACCACTCTCATACTTTCCCTCTTCGTACTTTTTTACCTCTCCCTCTCGTGTATCTTTATTTCTCTGATAGCAACTGTCGTGTAAATATAATTTTTTTGGATCTTAATAACCATTTGGTCTGGTCAATATTCGTATCCAAAAATGGACTCGCCGAGAAGGGATTCTTAAAGAGCAAACTAGCGGAATTCTTCCTTTCGCGGAAAAGCACGTTGACCTATGTAGGCAAATAGGTACACGTACCGAGTACAAGGAAAAAGGGTAGGCGGCGAGACGGAAGGGTGAAGTCATAAAGTGGCAGGATGAAACGTGTATAGCAGAGGGTGCTGGGTGGCAGTTGTGTTGCATTTGAATCCCAGGATGGGCGGGAGACAAGGAGAATATGCGGTTGATGGTAGATGTGTCGCGGAACGAGGAGTGAGGTACGAGAAACGAGAAATGAGAAAGGAGACAGGAGGAATGAGGAACGAGAAACGTCGCAGTCACCCTCTGTTATGTTGGCAGGGGTCGCGTCCGTTGATCCCAGCTTAGCGTTGCTTAACCCGTACAAACCATTATCTCCGCACAACGCATCTACATGCACAATGATTATGATTTATGCTGCGTATTCGCATTACACGACCCGCGACTAACCGTAGGACCGTAAATCAGATTTAACGTAAACATAGCAAATTTTATTGGCGAACTTCAGTAAATTATGAACCTCGGATTTATCGTGGAACGCATGCAGAATGGATGTGTCTTTTATGTTAGCTACTGTCAGGTCATATAGGTCAGTCAAAAATCCACTTTTAAGGGATAATTGTTTTTCAATACTTCATGATAGATTATACCTCGTTGGATTAGTGAGTTATTAAGATGTTAACAATTAAAAAGAAATGGCTAAATCAGGATTGATCTAATATTGATGTTTTCAACATTATACCTAATTTTGAAATGAAACTATCCAAAAGATCGAGCACTTTAACTAGACGTTAAATGTTCATTAACTATTCATCAACTTTGAAATCATTAAAATTCGATAGGAATATAAGCTTGAGAGAAAAATAATAATTTAATTTTTATAGGCCTAACATGTTTATATGTAGATCAGAAAGGAAGGCATATGTTCAATATTTTTATGTTACGTTTTTTGATTTTGTTATTCTTCTTATCTTTTTAATACGCTGTGCATATATTTTTAAATTTTTATCATATTTCTACAATATTTTAATACAGAATGCAGTTTGTTTCCTACAATTATAACGTTACTGTCACAATCTTTATATTAGAATTTATACAGTTCATATATTTGATAGATATTATACTAACTTATTAATTTAAATGATTATACAGGGTTTTTTGTTAAATGTGGCGATACAAGGCTTTAACACATTGGACGATGCCTCTACCACAACAAAATCCACCTCATTAAGTGGATCACCGTATATCGGGACATCCGTCGTAAATTATGCACTTAATGATCAACATATATTTAATCGACATAATTAATTATAATGACATTAACTCCATTTCTGTATAATATATATTTTGGCAATATTAAATTAAGTAGAACGGTGTTCCGTACAAATTATAAAGTTACTTCATGACGTAACTATACGCTGAACTTTTTCTCGGATTGGACTGATTATACTCTCCTTTATCATTATTTAGTGTAACAAAGGTATTCGATCAGTAACGTTTTTTCACATAGAATATTTCATTGTTACAATAAATTGTATTTGTACATTCCAATCTCGGAGAAGTCCATTAGGCTACAAGGATTAAAAAACGTCGCAAGATTTTACTATGATGCAGACGACAACAAAAACTCTATGGGAATATTAAAATTTCTGGTATTAAAGTATTTCGTGTACCAAAGGAAAACTGATTTTGCATATTAAAATGCGAATGGAATGGCAAAAATTCCAACATTTCAAAAGAATTTTAATTCAATTATATTAAAGTTTATTATAATTGAATGGCATCTATACCTCAGAGAGTCATAGGGCATATTTAATGACTTCTTATAACACTAATGACACGATTATGAAAAACATTTATTTAAAAAAAATACTACTTCACGCGATGTACAGGAAGATATTTATCTTTGTCAATTCTATTTTTTGATTGTACATGAAGAAGAATATTCGGGTATTCAGTGAAAAGTGTATTTTTTGATCTCAATAAGATTACTTTATTCGTCCACAATCGCACTCCCCCATCAAGCGTAGAATCTCCAGGGACAACGGTGGCCCAATATTTTCTCCTTCACTTTGAAGAACCCAATGATTGTCTGAAATTGACTTCTGTTCAGTTCAATGGCATTACTATACCTTATAGCTACTAAATATATAATTTCCATATATCTAATGAATGACACATGGATATGAAATTGATAATGTTTCAATTTATGACAGATACACAATCGAGTTTGTGTGGGATATAACAGTTGTAGTCTTTATATATTCATACGTTTAATCTCAAACTTGTCCTACGACTTTAAGACAATAATGACATACATCAGGTATGTCACATAAATAAAAGCCACTAAGAAATCGGTATGTAACTATAGTGAGCAATATGTCCTACATAGTAGACACATATATATACATTTGTTACTTATACGTACTATCATTATATCATCAGGCACATCTCTTAAAAGATAAAAATTTGTTTCTTAAATCTCTTATAACAAAAGACAAAAAGACTTCTCTATCACTACAATTGAATCATAATAGTCGAGAATTAATTTACGAGCACAGAATGTTTCAGTTGAGTGCATCGATAGCATCGCATGCAGAAGCGTCAGGGTCGTGTATATCAGAATGAATAGTGGACATAACTTTCTCTCAAGTCTTAAGGTATATCGCAAATAAGCACTGTCCAGCGAAGCAATGTACTTCAATCTCTTTGTCGCATTAAGTTTTCTTCGCCACGATAGGCGTGTCGTTTGAGCAGTCTCAAGCGGCGCCGGTAATGAATACCAACTACGACTAGGAGCAGCCGATGAAGAGCAGCCGTTCAATTACCGCCAAGCGAAATCAATTTCCGCCCAATCTCTTGCACGCTCGATCGAGTTCGTCGTTTCTCCTGCAATGCACGGCAGAGTCACGAGACGAACTATCGCTATCTCGAATAAGACGCAGTCTTTAGCGTTAGAATAGCGTAGGTAGGTAGATATATCGCGAGACGTGTCCGAGCTGCAGCATCCTGGCACCCGAGCCCAGCATAACTTGTTCAACACGTTTCTGCACGAGAGGTCACCACCGATGCACTGACCGCGAGGTCACCCCGGGGTTGTAGCACTCGTACCAACCTGCCGCTGGCAATTCGGTTGCCAACGATAATATTCTCATCGAATAACGGCGGCCCTTTTGGCTCAACTCTAATGGCATAGATCAACCAGTATGATACCTCATGATCAATTTGTAGTGTATTAAATTTTCTTCTTTACATTGCTCCTTGAATGATGTTGAGTTACTAATTAAAATAATATTATTTAAGATTCGTTCACTGCATCTCTAATCTTAATTACTCCTAATCATATCAATTCTCTCGATGGCAAATCTTTTAGAGCGAGCACAACTTTTTTCTATAGCTGTACTATCGACGTCATTTTTTTTAATTTCTATTTGGAATAATAAAATGTTCTCTGGAACAGTAAGTTTTGTTAGAAAAATTGTAATACATATAGCAAATTATCGTGTCTCTGTTTATATACTTGAAAACCTGTTGAAAATATTCAAAGCTGTGATTGCTGCTAAAAATAAAAGCGGACTCGCAAAGGTGTCGTCGAATAATAAAGTTTCCTCGATACGACCGGAGATTCTTTCTAATTTGTCTCGTTCCCCGCCTGCGAATCAGATAATATAAGAGTGGAGTCGAGGGGCTTCCGTTGCTTTTCTAATGACAACGGCGCCGGGGCGACCTGCGACAAAGCAGGGTAATGAGAGCAGAAGTAAATCATCGGCCATTGTGAGGTAATCTCCGCGTATTGTCTGGTACGCGCGTGATGTATTATGTTATTGGGGCGCACGGCCGTCGTCGAGACGCTCGAGGTTTCTGCCGTCATCTTCTCTCTCTCCATCCTAGCCAAGAAAAAAAAAGATCTTTTAACAAACCCGGTAATACTGATCGACTGGACCAATTGATGTGATCTTTGTCGGCTGCGGCTACCACACTCAACCATGAATGTTTAGAATGTCACATCTCAATATAAAAAGATATCATTTCTTAAGTTCTGCTTGATTACTTTGTGATAAATCATAGCAACTGCTTAATTTTTATGCTCCACAGTTTTTGTAATAATAATAATAATACGATCAGATTTGTGATGTGACTTCATTATTTTTTATATTCGTGGGTGCAAGTAAGAATTACAAATCCGCTTTGTTAGTTAAATCGGAATAAATGGACTATTATTTGAATGATTAAAGACATGATGTCAAGACGTAGTTCTGTTTCAGCTTTGATATGAAAAATTCTTGTAGTTTATCATGTTTAAAACTTTTTGGTGTTTATTCAGACTAATTCTAGTATACCAATTTTTTAATACAAATTTATCTTTGTTACATAACAAAATTAATTATTTAATTTTTTCATAGATAAAATATATGTTTTTCATGTAATCATACTCTGGTAATTCTATATGATTAATACGACTGTTTAGTCATACTCTGTTCCTGCCCCATTCTTTTTGACAGAGATTTTTAGATTTTTTTGTGATGTCCTATCACGTGTATAGATAATAAAAGAAAATAATTAAGTTAACGTACAATATAACAATACTAACATTTTTGGTCCATTTGATTTCTATGTTAACACCAACTTCAGTTGGTGTGTTTCAGCTGAATACCCCGATATAAAATTATTAAGTAAAAATGCACTTTGTCGCTTTCGTATGGTTTCTCTGTTGACCTACAATATTAGACCTACAATATTTCAGAAACCATGAAGTGTTCGTTCTAGCCACAGACACATTGTTGATATACGGTTATGATATAAATAGAATACATAACATAATAAGGGAAGGAGAGATACCGTTACAATTGCGTTCTATTAATTGCCAATTGAGGTAACTATACCGACTCTGGTTGTAAGTCGTCTGAATTACTCCCATTGACCTTGAATAATTGCGCTTCCAATCAATAACTTTATCGTATTCTGAATCAAGGAGAAACGTACTGAGCTATTGGGGTAACTGCATAATGAAATTACTTGATTTCATGGGAAAAACAAGCTATTTGCTATACAGATATTTTTGGCGTGGAATTGAGATTTTCCATAACGATTCAGTTTACCCTCTATAGAGAGCATGTTTGTTGTAGACGCATAGTCGCTAGGAATAGTGAAAAAAATGACATATACAGATATGTATGTCGTAGGTAGATACAGTCGCCTTGAGTGTAAATTACAGAGACGCCGACGCAGAGCCAAAGAGGAGCAATCTCACCACTCATCTCCGCACTCCCGTTGCAATCGTATTACCCAGCTTCTTTATCGTGTCCTTTACATAAGCCCCTGTGTTGTTGATCTGGAAAATCATAAACCAGAACCTGATGAGGCAGGCGGGGCAATCGGAACAGTCACCATGATGCTTATCCCCTTCTATCTCGTGGCACCGCGACGACTTTCCAGCAGAGCAGGACGCAACGTCCGGGAACCTCGGCCCGATAAATAAGGGCAGTTGCGCAGAATATGCGAGACTAGCGTGCACCATTTTCCAGCCAGCGAGGCAATCGAGTAGTCTTCTTTACGGCTTCTGGAAAGTTGCAGTTGGAGGCTGCAATCTCTTGAGACAAGATCTCTTCCTTGACGACGAGACACGATCTATTCGATTATCATCCCTGCGACGATAAATCCAATCGATCCGTCTTGATTATCAAAAATAGAAGAATTTATCTAGAATCTAGAGGTGAGACCCTTGGCGAAAATTCTTTGATCAGCTGCGATCATTTTTGTCTTATTCTTAGCGGCGGAAGCTGAAAATTCGTTCTGCTAGCGGATGGAGGATGATCCTGACTGCAACGTATGTCTTTGGCCTTTGCGTAGCGTAGCAGCCGTAGAAACGACGAGCGACGAAAATAACTAACACGTAAGCTTTGACCCAGTGGGGTCGGCGCCTATTACGGAATTTGCGAATGTCATGCGAGAAGGCGCGATTGGCAAATGAGTGCAAAGAGGGCACAGGGTGGAAAGGGTGGAAAGGGTGTAAAGGGTGAAAAAGGTAGAAAAGATGTAAAAGATCCCACATGAAGAGAGGCCGCCGAAGAGTGCGGGCGGGCAAACGTCCAGAATCCCCGAGCGGTAGGCATCCAAAGGTATCCAAAGGCATCCAGGCATCGAGGCATCGGGTCGGAGTGGGCAGAATGAACTGGTGGGCAAGCAGTCAGGCAGGCAGGCAGGGCAAGCAGGGCAGACCGTAACGTGGGCTAAACTACACAACCTCGGTAGGTATAAGTCGGGCTATTATCGGGCTATGCGCTGAGAGCCCTCCGCTTTCATCCGCTAATGGGCAGCTCTTCGCCCGTCTGCTCCTTTACTGCGTCATTAATACAAGTTGCACATGTCGAGAGTCGGTGCGCTACAATAATTTACATGAATGGAATTGAAAATTTTCTCCTCCGCGGAGTAGAAAAAAGACACGAGAAAAATCTTCTGGCATTTTATGTCAGTAATTACATGAAAGATGGTATATACCCGCCCCCTATACCAACACGCGTCCTTTTTCAGTCACTGGCCCTCCTCATCCACACCAACCCCATAACCACCCTCCTGCCCTCCGCGCTAAAGGATCTTTTTAGGATTTAATTTGTATATGAAGTGTGTCCAGCTAACTGAACGATTTACCTTTTACAGGGTGTTTCATGACTGACCGTAATCAATTAAAAAACAAATAAACAAACCCGTCTTTCCTAGATGTCCTTCATTTTCTCAACTTTCTTGTCCTCTTTTACTCCAAGTCTCCATTCTCCTTTCACTATATTTCTCTCTCCCTATAAGTGCAAAATGAATAATAAACTCAGCTATCTATCTATTGAACCGTCTCTTACCGCTTAGCATCCCAGTATCTAAACCCATGGCCATCGCCGTGTTGACCCCTTGCCCTTTATTATACGCAGTGTCGTGAGTTAGCGCAAATAATGTCGTCGTAAACCAATCACTTTGCGTCCCACACCTACGCGCCGTCTTTACGGCCGGCCGTGTGTCACATGACTGAAGACTCACATGGAAGGACGAACAATCCAGCAACATGCACGTCTTCCTACGGGTACGTCGATCGAGGCGATTAATGGGGACGCTCCTTCTTTCGAATCAATTGAATTTAAAAGCTCAATTTACGTACTGACCACTGGTACCCTCGTGCGGCTTGGCGGGATCGAATGTGAATGGACCGCGTGAAAGTTAGGTCGGGTCACGAGGAGCACACCTGGCCTCGCACGAAATGCAACACGCTTGCCCATGGAGAAACTACCGTTGCACTTTGAAAAAGAAAACAACTCTTTCAATATATTCCATTGTTCGTCTTTATGGAAGGAGAAGCTACTTGCCATGTCTCGATAGAAATCTGCACGTATGCTACCTGCTATTTTTCTTTTTCTTTTTTTCAAAAACATTTCTCTCCTCTCAACGCCTTAATTATCTTCGACGCTTTAAAATCCGAGGCTCCGCGGTGACAATTTAGCAATTAGAAGAGTACAGTGTTTATATACGTACGCCACAGTACTGTAGACTTTATTGTTGGAAGCTTCAGACTAGATACGCCTTTGAAGACACGGAGGAATAGTCAATAATTGAGAAACACTGTACTACCATCTACGAATGTAAATAACCCTTTCAGCCGTAACGTCCGTACCAGAAGATACATACTTAAGCACGTTCCAACCGATCTCTGCCTTACTTTATGTTTTTTCTCCTCCTCTCTCTCCCTATTATTCCTTCTCTACCGACTTATTTGTTTACCCCTATAAACTCTTTCCCGTTACCGTTATAGTCCCGCGGGAGAAGTTGCCGAGCAGCCGATGAAAAGATCGATGGATCAATATATATCCTGTTGTCGTCATAGTATAGCCGAGGGGCTTGACAGTCATTTATATCGGAAGTCGAAAAGGCGCACGAACGCTACTTCTCGTCCACCCCGTACACGGTATCCTTATACTGCATCCCATATACGCGTAGGTCGTTGTCGACTTCTTCGCTGCCATCACCCCCGGCTACTCGCTAGCTATAGTCGCCATACGTCAACGTCCATTACACTTCCACCCCGCTGCTGGCTTTAATGTTTTCGACTCGGGCACTCTTTATCCCACCTTGCAGCTAATTAGCGAGCCAGATACCGGACACGCGCTCCCGTACACCATCCTCTGCCGTCCCACGCCGTTCCACCTCTCTACACTCTACACGCTACACTCTGCACTCTACACTCTCCACTCTGCACTCCACACCCCTTCGTGGTCCTCTTTCCACCGCCCTTCACCCCAGGCAGCCCCACGGTCACAACCTCGTCCACTCGTTGGAGCCCGTGATTCCACGATTATTCGAAACTCATTTGAACTCATTACGCAGCCCGCTGTGCAGAATAACTCCGTGATAAGTAATACGAGCCTTGCACAACCCACACGTCGATGACGTCGGTCCAAAGCTCAAAGGATACCAGCCTCGAAATATATTCTCCAATAGGAAATTTTTTAACTCTTTACTTGCGTTTGACGGGAAATTACGGAGATTGTATCGTCGAGTGGATGCTGCTAATTTTATCGGGATATGCTGCTTCGTTTTCCTGGGCTTTTAAGTCCGATAACGCGTATCTCTCTACGTTCTGCAACTTATGCTTGCGGATATTCATGGAAAGGATTGTTGACGTTATCGCGAGATAAACCTATGGTTACGATGTATTCTTTGCCACGTACTCACATGGGCCAATGTAGAATTCTTCTTACGTTATCTCTATAATCTAGAGACTCGATTTCGACATGGACTTTAAATGCTGCACAATTTTCGTATCGTATGTAAATGTGTTTTATTCAAACGCTGTAGTAACGGAGAGGAAGTAAGAAAAGTTGATAATGAAACAAAACTGTACCTACTCGAGGGTATAGGATGCAAAACATATCGTTAGTGTCTATTCGCAGTTCGTACAATTAAAATTGAGACAATAATAATCAAGTAAGAGTATTAAATGAATCATTTTCACATTTTAGTCAATTCTTATACATTGAACAATATATCGTGTTATAATGAATTAAACACTTCATTTTAATTTGTACAATAAATTCAAACATTCGATTGAAATTTACTTTTAAAAAACTCCTGCATATACATGCAGGAACTTTTATCAATGCGATAATAAAATTTAATAAATAATAGTATTAAAATTGAAATACTCATCGTTAGAAAAAAAAATGTTAATGATAAGGTGAAGCCTGTATACGTGGGAGGATAAAATAACGTCGAGTCTCGAAACGCTTTTCGCAGGTGAATCGATGTGTACGAAAATGACCTCTCGAGTGGACGAAAGTAATTTCTTTGGAAGAATTTTGAAGGGTGGCTTTAGGTATAAGTTTAGAAAAAGAGCGAATTCGAAGGTTTCATTAGGAAATGGATGAAACAGAGGATGTTCCTACGCAGATTGGAAAGGAGGCGGTTCGACTTGGAGCGGGAATGGGCAGAGCTTTGAAGCTCGCGATGACTCGGACTGATAATCCATTAGGATCCGTCTACTTAGAGTATAACATCTATTTGAATGCAAATCAATAGGGAATGGGAAAGGACGGTAGCCAGTAATTGGTCCGGCTTTATTGGAGCTCTCAGTGTCTCAAAGAGCATCTCGTTCGGTCATCTCCTTCGACTCTGCCCCTGCCCCTGCCCCAACCGTTGCTTCTGCTTCTGCCTTCTCTATGCCTCTTCCCTGCCTCCACCTTCATTTCTCGTGCCGGCTCCTTGCCTGCTGGTCTCCTCGTTTACTCGCTTCCTCTTTGCTATATCCACCATGCTTTTCTTTACTTCTCTGTCTCTTTGCTCCTTTTGCCAGCTCTTTCTTTCGTCTTTCCGTTTCTCTCTCCGATCGGTGAGACAGCTCTTGCCGCTTCTCCGACGTCTGGCAAATCCACATGGTGGCCCTAACTTTTAACCCGTCATTAGCCAAGAGTTTGCCATAGCATTATGCTCCAGCAACGAACTCAAAGCGTAAAACTCTACTTCATCCACGTCTCTTCTTCTTTCTTTTCGTCCTTGATAGTCTATCTTCTTTTCTTTGAATCTTTTTCTACTCCCGCATGAGATCGCAATGAATGTCATTCGAGGATTGAAAACTCGTTGACGTTTATCGTTCGAACTGTCGCGGATGATATTGGTCAGTGATAATATTGCGAGCTCGTTAGTGCCAACTCGTAGGTTAATTGTCCTTCCTGTCTTTCACGAATCGGAGCGAAAGGGATTCGCAGCCGATTGCAGGTCGAACGTGAGAATTTTTTTGTGTTTTCTATATGGCATGAGTAGGTACATACGCATTCGCGCAATGGAGGGTTCAAATGCTCGCGTTCGGTAATGGCTCGTAAAAGGAGACAGGGAAGATTTATAGGTTGCCAGGAGGAGATGTATGAGAGTCAACAATGCTTTGATACAATAGAGTGGTGTGTACACACGGCATCCAACAAACGACACAGTCAAGTGGCGCGGTTTCCAATGGAGTTTCTTTTTGTGAAGCCGCATGATTAACGATTGAACGCACTTGACTTCCGATCCGAGTCGCTTCAACATTCACCGCACAGAAAGAACACTCACTCACGTCTTGGTCCGGTTGCAATTTATTTTTTCTTTTTCTCTTCTTCTCTCTTCTTTTTTTTTCTTCAAAAGTTTCTCGCCTTCGCTGCATTGATTTATAGTGCTCCATCGATCCGTTCCGTCGAACTCCAAAACCACAATTCATTGCCGGATTCGTGACAAACCACTAAAAGAAATTCCCCCCTACGATCCATTTCGAAACAGCGATTATTAATTTTCATTTGGCAGCAATAATGAAAAATACGTGTCCATTGCATTGCATTGTCGCAACAATCGTTACTTGCTCCACTCGTTGCAACTTAAATACGTAAATTGCTATGAGCAATTTAAAAATTCCAGATGAAATAGAAAAGTGTCTACTTGACTTTCAAAGAAAATTCTTAACAAGTATAGTCGGCTAAGTTAGAAGCCAAAGGACTCAATTGCTTTTTACAGAGGGAAAAAAGAAGAATTATGAGACTATAAATGGCAAGACTTTTATCATCCTGCCAGAAGTCGTAGGACTTCCTTCGAAGCGAAGAATGTGTTTGGCCTCATTAATGTATAGGAAAAACGAGTATCGTCCTGAATATCGTATTGAACGTGATTTATTAATATATTAAGCGGCTAGTACGATCTCTCATAGCGAAATCATTGGTCACTGATCTCGCGCGGACGTGTGGGATGTTATTCTGTAATTCGCGCGGCTTGCAACCGTAAAAGTAGCTGAACACCTACACGCACTTCTACAGAGACGCATAGACACGAAACACCGAGAGAGGGGTGGAGGAGGGGGGCACACGACACGCACGCGCACACGCCACACACTTTCTCACCAATCCGCCTTAAGGTTCGCCCTGCCGATGAAACCAAGTCCAAGAGTTCACAAGCGGATTTTACTGGCACTGTTTGTTTCTCTTTGCCTCGCTCAAGTCGTTCCCGTTGAAACATCGTATCCGGAAACCGGCATGTCAGTAACTTGAAAGCGGCTGAAGTCAATGGGGTCGTTCCATGATTTTGAGAAAAGTCATTTCTGAATTGTATATAGTGTGTCGATGAAACTATTATTTTTGCCTAATGATCGACTAATTCTCGCAGTTCAAATAAACAGATCAGTACCGTTGCAAAATGTAGTAGGAGAAGTAAGAATAAATTCTTACGTCGTATTGTAGTTCGTGCAGGTTCTTCGAGTATATCTATTGGAACTGATATCACAATATATCATGCATTCCTTTGCTATGGTCCAATTAGAATATGACATACTGACGATAAAATATGGAATTATACATGATATCTGTAATTTATTATTTGACTCGCATTACAAATAATAGCACGCTTATGTAGTCAGTAATGTATTTAAATACGTTTCTTTTAAAATATTCTCACGAGCTTAGATTGTTAGGTCATTGCAGGCACCATTCTCTTTGATTCATTAAAATACGAACTCAAGAAACTCTTTCGCGCGAGCTTGGATTCTTGCCGGTAATGGGAAACTAGGTCAAAGTGTGCAAAGGTACGAAGAAAGGTGTTTCAGAAGCGACCGGCAGTTTGCAAAATTTTAAATATAAATTTTACGTAAAAAAATCAGCTGAGTAACCGCAAATAAATCAATCCAGCAGATTAAGCTATATCGGTATATCTACGTTCAAAATTTCTATCGAGAACTGTCAGCCATACACACAACACATATACAGCAACATATATTATCTACACACATCGATTGCCTGGCAAATTTACTCACACTTGTATGCAATAAACTATAAATTATGTATTAGTCGCGAATCTCATATTTTCGTTACAGAATATAGCAGTTGGTTTTGTAAACAATCTATATTAAAGTCAAGTTGGTATACCAACTTGTCGTTTGAAAACGAACGATCGAAATGTCGTGCGAAGTACAAGTAGCTATATATATCTATACTGTATGCAGATATAGCGGAGAACCCTCGCAACACTCTACCTATATTATGTATATCCGATTATTTATCGGCGTATTACAGTATGTAATTGAGAAGTTGAGTTACGTCCTGTCGCAGTCAATGTTGCACAGAACGAACAAATTGAGCCGTGCCATTTGGTATAAATGAAAAGGCGAGTACGTCATGCGCAGACGAAGACGTTCCCATGTTAATCGAGTGTCGAGTCAAGATTTGAAATACGCGGAAGCCGATCCAACTTTGTAAATTGTTGCTAAAGGTAATGTGTCTACCGGTTTCTACGGAGGCATCGTACGTACCGGCGCACCGATAATCGTACGGCCATTATTATACTTCAAGCAGCTTATCGTTCCGTCTGCACTTTACTGTTTTACCGGCATATTTATAATCAGAGCCTCGGCAAACGTATAAGTGAAAGTTCACTCAGTGTGCCTTGTTGTTCTTTTTACGATTGTCTCGTCACCAGGAGCGCATACGCAACGTGTGCAACACCGACTGCATTTTATCGTTCGAACCGAAGAGAATGGATGCGAGAACGAGAGCCGTCTAGTCCCTCCTCGATCTCGAATGATCTAGCGCGCTGAAAAGGCGCGCAAATGAAATTCTCACGCTGCATACGCGCTCTAGACAATATACATGCAGTTCACTCGATCCTTGATACATCGCACGGCTGCACTATTTCTGAGGATTCGTAGCACAATTGGCTACCGTCAAACGTCAAAGGTTCACCATTAACCAACCAATGCATCTCCGCATTGTTGCTCTTGTTATTATTATCAATCAAACGAGATGCACTCCGATATTCTCTAAGTTCCTTGCGAGGAAATAGAAGCGAATGTCTTGGAATTAAATGCACTTTCGAAATGTACATTCTTTGGAATGATATTATAATGTACTAAGATATTTGGAATATAAAGAGTGGAAAAATATGGAATTGTGCTAATTGTATATCTACCGTCTCTAGATTGGAGTGAGTAACAGGTCATATCATTACAGGTTATGACTTACGCTTCCCTACGTCATGCAGGGGATGCAGTTCTTTAAAATATCAAGAACCACGATATTTATCTCTTAATTGGTGAGCATAATGAGACCTGCTATTAGAGAGCAACTTGAAGAGTAACATCAACGGGTTCGAATGCAACTCGTTTTAAAAATTCGCTTCCTGTAACATTTTCTACGGAGATTTTTATCTCTGTAGGGAAAACTAATTTCATTCCTCTTAGCCAGTACGACTCGGTGGTGTCTCTTCCTCAATTTGTCAGATTTGTGTGTAAATCAAACATGACAGTCAATAAAGATTTTACATTGGACTAGCGTCACTAATTGTCTGCATCGTCTTTCTATCCTCTTATAATAACGACAGTACAAGAATTTAAAGTAGGTAAAGGTACTCGAAGGCTTAGTAGATGTTATTCTCGCGCTATTCGACCTTTCATTTAACGAAGACAACTTGTCAACGTAATCAATAAGACAACGCGAGATAACGCCTGGAGGTAGATTTTGAAATAATATTACTGCTTTTCTTCGCGGCGGATTTAAAGCATAAAAGAATTAAAGAAAAAAATCGAAGATTGAAAAGTTGAACTAGCCGAGGGGTCGAGTGCAGTGGAGTCGCGGATGTAAGGAAGCTGTGTGAAAGAAACAAAGGAAAAGAAAAAGCAAGAGAGGCTGGAATGAGCAAAAGGGAGAAAGAGAGAGAGCAATGAGAGAGAATAAGGGAAAGGAGAGGAGGGTTCGACCGTTGGAGGTCGGTCGCATGTTTTACTCCGTCTTCTCTGACAGGGACTATAGTGTAGTGGAGCTTGGTTGCTGAACGAGTGGTCTGGCGCCAAGTAGATGTCGCCACTACCTATTCAGCCGTGCACCGACACTGCACATGCGCATCGTAAGTCCCTTGGAGTCCAAGCACCGGATACCTCGGATTCCTCCCTGCTAATTAACTCTATGTTATGCTAAATCTCGCTAAATTTAACCGGTTAGCAAGTTCACCTTCCTCCATTAATTACTAAGCAGCCGAATCAAACGCCAGCGCGGAAAAATCTACTGACCTGTGAATCACGTAATTCCGCAGACGGTATCGCGTTGGCTTTCGATTCGGATGAATCGCGTTGTTGGTATAATACCTGTAGAAAATCGATACGTAATCATTTTGATAGAGGAAAAACTTGATTAACGTTCAGTAACGATTTAGATTTTGAGATAATTGTGACAGTTTGTGAAAATAATGTCAATTGAGAGATGCTGCCATCGCGATTCAGTGTCAATCGTGAAGACGCTGAAGCGACACGTTGCGATGTTTGACAGAACCAGTTCGAGATCTGCGATTAATACATGAATATCCTAATGCTGTGCTTGTTGTACTGGCTGTCTAATCGTAATAAGATATCGGCAAACACGAAATAAATAAGATGAAATTGGCAAAAAGATGTATAGGAAAATACAGAAGCTTCGTCCGAGTCCTCTCTTATCCTAACAGGTACGCGAGCGTGATTAATGCGTCGTCCCGGCATGTACTAATCGCGATCATCGTAGCTTACTGGTTTGAAAAAAAACCATCCGGAAAGATAATAAAATATCGTAAGCAAAGACAGTCCACTCTTCGTGTATATGTTGCTTCTTAGTACAAGACGGGATCCCTCGAAGAACAACAGCGGCCCTCGAAGGAGCATAGCGAGGCCTCTCGACTCTCCCGAGAGATTAGCTGGACGGTGGTTAATGTAAGGAAAAAAAGAAGACGCGAAGAAAAGAAAAGAAATAATAATAATAAGAATAAAGAAGAGAATGAGAATAAGGGTAAGGAGAAGGCAATTCGCTGTTGTGAGTGTAGCGTGAACGCACTTTCTTGGGAAGGCAGCGGGCGTCGCGGCGGAGATACACGCAAGGATAAGAGCTACAATACACCTGCCCCGAAGCCGCCGCGCCGGGATGCCGCCCCGAAGCGGCCCTAAAGCCACCTCGACGCGATAATATGCGATTCTGATCCCGCAACTGTGGTCGGTATCTCATCGGCGACGCTGGTTCTCTCGTGGAAGCCGGCAACATAATGCCTTGTAGAGCAGGTACTCATAACGCGATGCGAACCTGCTGAGATATAGCCAGGGTAGTGTTTTAATCGCGGACTGAACCTTTGAGACTTCGACAATGATTCTCATATGCAAAACCTATTACAATATTGGATACTCGAGCCATGTATCATGATAGTCCGAATAAATCTCTGGAGTACAAGCGGCACCGCGTACTGTAAGACATCGGCTCGGCGTCTCGGCGCGATCTCTCGCACAGTACCTACTATCTTGAAAAAATGAGCAGCCAACTGCTCGGACAGAGGAAGCGCCATGGTTTCCATAGCTATAAGCAAGGAAACGAGCTGCGTGTTCGCCCGTAAATCGAGCTGCTCCGCTTCGTCCGCTTCATATCCCGCCGC
>JARQST010000554.1:140998-192853 GCA_030142225.1 Pachycephus smyrnensis | reverse complement strand
TGGTGCCGCACGATGCTCCCCCATTTGTTCGCAAAACACCGAACACAGACAGGATCCTATGTCCGCTTAACGTATCGTGTATCTATACTGCTTGTCCACGAGATCAGCCTCATTCTCAAAGCGTCGAAACCAACGTCGTGGAGTTGTACGTCCTTCTTCCTTGCTTTTCTGCGCCGCACGCAGGTTGTCATCCAATAGGTACAAAACCATACTTCAATTTTTCTGTGCGAATCAATCATCGTTATAAATATCTAATGATTTCATATAGTTGACGAATAAAGGAAGTTGGAACAGAAAGCAATAAAATACATGCGTAGTTTGTAATTATGTTCAGTCAACCATTCACCTACAACTTCCGCATTACTGCGTTTGATCACGTATGAACTAATTCATTCATAAATCACTTGTTTCTCTTACTAACTCCTATGTAGATATGTAGATATATATATATATATATATATATATATATATAGGATTATTCAGAGGTAATACATTAACCGAAGTTTGTCCGTCCATAGGACTTCTATGATAGAGTCAACTTCAGTCTATAGGTCAGACCTGAATAACCTTGTATATCCGAAACTTTGTTACATTTTTTTTTTCAAAGCCCCATGATCAATAACTTGCATCTTTGCACATAATCATCGGTAAAAATGACGATGTGATAGACGACGAAAAAGTTTCACGTCGTCGTAGAATGGGAACGAACAGGAGAGCGAGATCAATAAGAATCGAATGTAGTACCTACTGACAAATGAAACGCATTACCAGTGCTCACACATGTCAGAAACATACGCATGAACATACGCAAGGAAGTCTCCCCGAAGGTAGAAAGTTAAAACCACATAATCACGTAATCGTCGACAAAGAATTTTCTCCCTAAGGAAAACTTGGCTTCTCCGTCATTATTGTTGAAATAATGCTATTTTCTAACAGCATCCTGCCATTTGCAGGATCAAATAAAAAAATGAGATTGAGACATGCAATTCGCTCCGGATGCAGGTATATATTCTTTAATAAAATTCCTAAGGAAAAGATGTATTGATAGGGCATCACAAATTGATAAATATCATGCATCCCATCGACATGTCGTTACACGCATGAATACATGGTTACCGGACAATACACTTACTGCTTATGGTGATATGACCCCGAAGCATCCAGCCTCTCTGCTCAACTGGGAATATGTTGGTGTGCTGTCGATACTCGCTGCGGCATCATACTTGATTGAACATTGCTCACAACGATAATAGTAGCGGTAACGGTGTAGTGGTAGTGAAATTAGTGGTAGTGAGGAAGATGCTGATACTGCCACGAACATCACCCTTATCCGTGTGTCCTAGCACGTGTAGTAGTTCAGGCGAATGGATGAATGGGCTTGCTTCAAGGATGCTTCAGATGGGGGACTCATCTCGCTACCGATTATTTTTACCATTAACCGTGCGATTTGCGTCATAGCATCGGTACACCTTGTTCTCTATTTGGAAAATTGGAATTAGGAGGAAGGAAAAGTAAGTGGAAAAAATATTGTTATGACGTGGATATATTTAAATGGAAGTTAGAGAAGTTTTAAATTAATTAGCAATCAAGTGAATAGAAAAGTTACTAAACTATACATAATGCGTTATGAGAAGTACGTGTAACGTAAAGAATTATAAAGAAATTAGGAAGATGCTCATCTGATAGGGATCAACGATTGCAGAACATCCAGAGTGCATGTTCCGTGACGTTAATAGACGACACTAAAAATAGTTGAGCAATGTTGTGAGACGTCAAATAAAGAAGGAGGAGAAGAGCATTAAACAGTTCAAAGTTCCAAAACTGGCATGTATACGACACGACGTCTCATGCTATGAAAATATCTGTGGTATGGTGAATTTTTCATGATTATTATGTGTATGCTTTTGAAAATTAGTATGCATATATTGCAATGTTAGTTATGTACAATTCGTAATTAGGTACCGCATAACAGAGAGTATAGTTAGAACAGGTTGTTGTCATTTGCTAAAAAATTATTGCCCAGGATCGTCATTTGCCAGAAACGGCAGCTGCCCGGACGCCACTTGTGTTCCTGTTGCTTGCGGCAGCTATCGATATAGCAGAAACCTACGTCTATCTTTGCAACTATACCTACTGGTTCGTTCTGCTGCCGTAAACAACAGGAACACAATTAGCGTTCGGCCAGTAGCCGTTTCTGGTAAATGACGATTCTGGACAATAATTTTCTGGCAAATGACAGTTAAAACATCAGTCCTACATTCAAAGGACTCTCGTACTCTAAGTAAATAACGAGATGACCCTTCAAAGCTGAAATGATTTGGCAGCTAGAGACCATAGATCATTTTTGTAATAGAATTAGCAACTAATAAATATTATAATAACAAAACGACCATAGTGCTTCTCATATAAATTAAATAAGATTTTTTTTAAATCTAACAAAAATTGATTACATCTCTTATCACACTTGATGAAACGTGATAAATTCGTCAACATAGTCATTATGTATTCGAGCCAAAAACATAGAAAGACAATATCGGTTAGAAAATCCATTCTATTGACAGTAAAAATCGCGTAGGTCGATCCGAAAGCCCGAGATCCGCCGCATAATAGGACTGCCGTAACAATCGCGTAGAAAGATGTCGGCCCGTTTTATATTGAGGAATATTGGGGCATTGTGGGTATGGTAAATGTGTACGTGCGTTGACAATGGGAAGCCCAGTGGGTGCGTTAATCCAGTATGCTGGACTGTGGGAATATTTTGGGAAGACGCAGAGAGAGAAACAGAGAGAGACAGAGAGAGAGAGAGAATGAGAGACTGGGCAAGAGACAGCGCGCGATAGGCTCGTGTGGCTTGTGGCGAAGAGGGAGAAAAAGAGAGAAAGCGAGAGAGAAAAAGAAAGTGACGAGGGACGGTAGAATTGTGCGGAGGAGGAATTTAAGGAGGGACGAAGAGGCAAGGAAGACTTATGTTATGATGGCATCTTCGCTCTGACGCACTCCACGCGGCTCGTTTACGTTTACGTTACGTTATACGTTACAGAGCAGCGTGATATGCGGCCGAATGGCAAGTGCACTCATCCAGTAACACCAGTGCCATTTTAACAGCATAAGCTAAAGGTTCCAATTACATAGGCCCTTACATGCTGTGATGTTGTAAAATTACTTTAATCTTATTATAACCTGGCTTGGGTTAAAATTCACGTGAAGTTGTATTTCAAGGTTAAAGATATAATATTGTATGGAATTATTGTACTTGCCGTAAAACCTTTTGGCTTCGTACCGAAGAATGACACTGGCTCCCAATGAGGATCATTTAATCTTACAAAGGAGCCGCCAGACGCGCAATCCGATCACTAGGGACAGTCATACAAGTCGCTCTCATCTCCGCCGAACAAAAAGATCGCTTCGAGTACTCTCGAGAGGATTACTATCCTCTAGGAAATGACTCGTTTCCCGTGAGGCGCCGAGTGGTTTTATCATACGTGTTGCATTTTTTACGCAACTTGCACAGTGCGTTGCATTGCAAACGATGCTCTACACCTTCTCAAGCTTATAACATGAAAACTTGTCTGCAAACTCTGTACAATCCTTATAAAATTAATATCACATAACATTTAAACATTTTCTAAAGCATTACTATTTATATCTAGTGATAATCCCGATTTTTAAAAAATATGGGGACATGTGTATACTCTTGTACAGTTAGTAATGTTAATATAAATCATTTGCATAAAATAGTAGCTACACACAACTTTATAATTCTGTAGCTAATAGATCTGTTGTCGATAAAAAATTCTTGAACTTTATTGCATAGGACACAGATCGCATAACTGATATGCATATGAATAAATCAAATGAAAATGTGTTAATAAGAAGATAATACTAGTCTGAAAATTGGTAAATGCGAAAATAGTGCGTGCAAACCTTAATATGCACAAAAGTGCATAACGTGGGAATGATTTAAGGCGGAGGGCCCTTCGTCACCGAGTTCCTTGAACGAGTTCGAGCATCACGTGCATATACACGTTGCACCGTGTGTGCGTCCATGCTGTTTGTAACGCGCAGAACAGGTATTCTCCATTGAAATAAGGTAACGTCGCGATATGAAATATACCCCCTTGTACAACTTGATAATCCGTGGTTACCATAAATCGTGAGTGATTATCCGCGTGTCTATTTATAAGCTGGTGGAGTCGCTTAAACCTCTCGCTCTTCTACAACCTTCTCGTCCTCTTCATCTTCCTCCGTATCCTCCTCTTCCTCTTCATCCTCAACCTCCCTGACCCTTCCCCACAAACCTCTGAACACCCATCGGCTGCCCTCATCGGCTATCTCCCACCTATCTTCATCGCTCTCCCAGTCGCCATCTGACTGCTTCTCTGTCTCTCCCGCCTTAACTACTTCGAGAACCTTATCTCGGATGCGTATGTCAAAAGCCTTACTTGTCAGGACTACGAGTTCTCCACGTGACCCTTCCCGTGATATGTCTAATGCGGCGTAATAATTAATCGGCGCGGAAAGCGTTGACTTCAAATCGAAAGATAACCTGCACTTACCTGCTTGATTTAACTCTTTGTCTTATTAACGAAACGGAAGTAGGTACTAGAATATGCTATATTGAAAAAAAATGCATAGTACGACAGAAAGAGAAGCAGGAGGAGCTGGTGTCATTTTTTCGTTAATTTGTTGACAAGACAACATTATTATTACTGTGTTGTGGACGCATTATATGACTCGATTATACAATTGTGATTTATTCATAAAGTACGTGTCAATGTTTTCTGATGTGTAGTCAATGTCTTAAGTTAACATAGTGAATGGTTTTCATAATAACACTGATGGGAAACGCATTTCTAATTTCAGAAAAGTTGAACAAAAGAAGTACATTGTCACGGGTGATTTGATTAGCGTACATTGATTATTAATTATCGTACAGAAGAGTATAGAAACATGATCATTCCGAACTTTTATTATCCCCTTTAACGTCACAGGTCATTACGATTATTATCGTCATTTGCCTCAGCTCTTAAACTCGATATATGGTAGGAATGATGGTAAGTACAGGAATTACTGATGGAACGATTGCATGCTTATCTAAAGGCGAATAACCTTAAAAATTCATAGAAAGGAGACGCTAGAGGAAGAACAGGAAAGCATCCAGATGACGACGAATGAGGGGTAGGTGTGAACAGTATAAGAGATTTTTCGCGGAGCATATTTTCAAGAGCGCGAGACAGCACCAGTTGTCGCGGCGCATCGTTATATAGAGCAGGTGCCGACGTCGGCGCCTGGTAACGTACGACCTTCGTCCCGTCCGACCGGAAATGTAGCTCGGACAGACGCCCATGTAGATTCCAAGAAAGAAACGGACAACTTCCCCTTTGTCAGGCCGGAAGCGCACTCGGCGATATTCGCGTTTTAATTTTATATCTTGTTTGACACGTGCCTGGTTCGGACCTCGGATTTATCGCTGGGAGACTTCCGCTTTGTTGCGAAATTTTTGGTTGTATCAAGAGGGGGATTATAAAAAACAGGATACCGGATCTTACACTACGCTATTAAAATAGAGTTCGACAAATTCCATAGCCGAAATAGATTCCGCTTGTGAAAACTGATAGAAATATTGTCCGCATTTCGGTGCATGCTTAAAAAGAAGATAAAAGATTTAAAGAGGGTGCAAGAGAGGGAGAAAGAGAGAGTCGATGATAGACATTTCTTGAAACCTCGAGGAAGAGGACGACAAGAGAAAAACGACGGTGGGGTCGAGCGACTGAGGGAGCAAGAGGGAAGAAAACGGAGGAGAAATAGAGTAAAAGAGAGATACGCAGAGGAAGAGAAAGAGCGAGAGAAAGAGAGAAAGAGAAAGAGAAAGAGAGAGAGAGAGAGAGAGAGAGAGAGGTCAATGTTAAGAAGAGGAAAAGAGAGCGAGGAAAGTTAGACGTCGCCAGCGGCACTGTGCGTCGCCCCGTTGCGCCGCGCTCCGTTGCGGTAAGCTATTAAAAACCAACTTATGAATGAAAGCTGGGCTGAAATAGAATGGCATGGCGCGCCCCGCCTACAGGCACAGGCACAGCCACGCTGGCACAGGTACGCAGCTACGATCACAGGAACAGGTAGAGAGGCACAGGTGCTGCCACACGGCTATGGCTACTCCGATGCCGAAGAGTTCCCTCGTCTTCCTGGGCCTACACTGATGCCTGACTGCCTACCTGTCTGACTGGCTGCCTGCCTACCTACCTGCCTGTCTGCCGTCTGTCACATTGTCGGTGGCAGCACGCGTACCTTAGCGGCCCAGTAACCGGGCACCCTGACGATTCAATTAGGATACGGTCAGACCCTCCTTCGAGGGTCAGGCATAATCGATTACCGATTTGACGAGAGTTTCGATGGGATCGGTTTGTTCGGTGATAGATGGCGATTCCAACAGCGATATGGGAGGCCGCTCTGGACCAATGGGTGGCTGCTTATATGCCTCCTTCAAAACAGCTGACTCGGACAACTGTCTATGTACGCCACTTTCACATTGTCTATATACCGTTCCAGATTCTTTACATTTTTCGATTCTCTTTCATGTATCTGTACCTTCATAGTTTCTCGACTACCATAAGATATTTACATCCTGGATCAATTAGATTGATATAACTCAGCCAATTACTATTTGATTAATTATTACACTTTCAATTTCCTTATTATTTGTTACACTTTTTGAAAAACTGATATTACTGCATGAAGTGTGCGGTTATACGTTAATGATACTAACATAAGTGGGATTTATTCAGCATGAAATTTTCGAAATTATTATCAAGATGGTTTAAGTATAAAATATTAAAAGATGAAATGGTTAATAAACAGAAACACAGAAAAGTAAAAAGTAAAATGGTTTGAAAGCAAACAAGATAAGAAAAAAAAAACAAATTTGTTATGTTTTACTTTGAGCTTTTATAATTATGTGATGCTTGGACTTGGGGTTGTATTAATTTAAAAGCTTAGTATGTTAAGCTTAAAGCTTAATATATTATGTTTTTAATATTAAATACATATTACTGATGAGATTATTAGAATGCCACTAATACCTGTCATTTCACTGTTCTTGCCGTACTCAACCGTAATGCCATATGCATACAACCATATCATATATTTTGTCTACTTCTGCAATTCTTTGCATGAGTGGCAAAAATAGTAGAAATGAATCTCTGACCATACTCTTATTCAAATATCTCTGCTATACACATTGTAATATTACTACCATACAAGTTTCCACTTCATCATTATTACCATACAATTTCATCCATGGATTTAGAAAAAGTTCATTTATATTTCAATGACGAAATTCTATACACACTTTAAACAATAACGCAGTGCACTTTTCTAAAACGTGAAAATCGATACAGTTCATAAAATCTGCTTAGCAGACCCATCGTATACTATCGCAGCTTACGAATTTGACCCGCAGGCAACAGCACATACGAATGCGTATCTAAATGTATTCTATTGGCGTAGGACCTATCAATATGTACATGAAAGGGTCAGTCCGGAAGACGAGAAGCAGTGAACACAAAGGAGGAAGTAAAGTCAAGAGTAAAGAGAGACAGGGAAGCAGAATGAGAAGGATGAAGAACCAGAGTAGGAGGATGGAGGGCTGAAAGCTCCGCAGGGCTTGGCACGAAGCGCAATGGGACAATGGAGCAATCAATAGGGTAATGAGAGGACACTTTATCAAATTATCGATGCGGTCTACACTGGCGTCGGACACTTTGCGTACCTACAGTCAATGGACACGGAGCTCGGTTTTCTAATGGAGCCCAGCCTGTTTCCCAGGTTGGCTGCCGTCAATGCTGCCCGACTGATAGAACGCGCTATTGTGAGCCTCGCTAGAAGCTCAGTCGCCCTTGACACTTTCGGCCGTTAATGTCTGAGAGGCACGCGGTAAATCCACGAAGAACACGCATCCTTACTTTACGACGCCGAAAGGGATCGTCTTCTCTTCCAGCGACGTACCACACGGGTCCAGATGGACCTACGAATGGGAACCTCGTAATTTGAAGAGTCGGAATAACTCGACTCGCTACGTGCTCGACACTTCCCATTAAAGAGGTCACGGAATCGCATTGGGATCAGTTTGGAATCGGTTACTGGACGAATGAAAAACGACTCTGGGCTCTGGAAATCCGGTAAGGAGTGGGACTCGCGTGACAACGTTAATAGGGACGACGGTGGGCAGGTACTTTTATCGGTCACTCGCATACGTCATGTCACATCGAGTTGACTTTTTTGCATCGTTATATCGAGTCGTTAACCATACACGTATGCATAAAAATGGTAGTCCTGTACGTTTAGTTGTAATTGCCGATCGCTCTTCGGTATTCTTATCTTCTTTGCGCTGGCAAGTTGCGATGTCGTGTCGGTCCGCGAACCATGTCCGATATCGCGTCCATGAATTATGATGTCTATTGGCAAATTTGCATAGACTCATTATGCGAACGGTGGGGTCCGAATTAGTTACGCCGCTGATTCGAGAACGAACGCAATGCCAAGTAAAGAAGGTTACCTCTTTCACGGTATATCGATGTGTCGCAGTATCACCATTTCATAGTGTCGCTTGGTTGACGTACAATAATTGGATAAAGATTTATCGACACCAAAGATGCAAGTCCGAGTAGGTAAATTCAACTATATAACGTAAAAGATGACGTGTTGTCCATCTCAACAGTCGTCTCGTATACACCTGAATAATGCGACATTTGGTACTGTCGACTTCCTTGTTTACACAAATGTTGTCACATACGCGGCAAAACCACGGGTCTCGGCACAATAGTCACTCGTGAAATCCGTGTTATTTCAGCAGTAGCATAATTATTGAACAATTACAAGAGATTAATTGATATTTGAAGAAATTATATCCTGATGTGGTGGTGGCAGGGGGAGGCACAACTATGTATAACGAAATACGTTAAGTAATCCAATTTATATAATAATAATAATAATACTGCTACAAGATATTGTTCCATTGCGTCAGCTGCCAACAAAGTGTATTCAATAATTTGTAACAAACAGTTTCGAATCGACTGTACGAATCATTAACCGAACACTTACATAAATAAAGCCATCTGGATCCGAATGTATCGGGCTATCGAAGGTTTCCTAGTCGATCGATAATCGATCTCATGGAAACAGCTCTAATACATGCTTTCACGTATAGAATTTCTCGTAGTCAAGATTTCGTGACTGTGTCTGTACTTCTAACCCTAGAGACATACAGGCGGATGTATTACTGGTCTAGCATCTAGACATATGTCTTCTATGACGTTGCTAGGACGGAAATAGTGAGAATCAGTATTTTCATAAACTTCGTAAAAAATGTTTAACCCAAAAATATTGTGGTCAACGGCTTATTAAATTCTCAAGTGGCGACTCTGCTCCTCGTCCTTAACAGAAATAACAAAAAAAGGAACAAATATGAAAGCAGCCGAAAACTCTTTCCAATTTGTTGGAATAACGTCAAGAGGTTCATAATAAATTTACGCGTCTTATTTGTTTTGTCATGCTCGACGAAGTATATGCTGATTATGCAAGCGCAGTTTAAATAGTCGTGATTCGGGGCGGGAAGGGCGGGACGGAACAGTAAAAGAGTTGGAATTGTAAAGAGAGAGAAAGAGAGAAAGAGAGAGAGAGAGAACGAAAGAGAGAGAGAAAGAAAGAGAGAATGAGAGAGAGAGAGAACGAAAGAGAGAGAGAAAGAAAGAGAGAAAGAGTGAAAGAGTACAAGTAAAAGAAAGAGGGAGGGTGTGAAGGTGAGAGCAAAAAAGGCAAAGAGGATGATGAAGGAAGAAGGCCGTTCTGAGAGATGGATGGACGGATTGTCCCAGATAAGAGGAGATGACAGGTGAGCCGGACGAGGCAAGCCAGAGAGCCAGATAAAGCGGTCCAGGCGTGGGCAGTTACGTTGACAATCCGTCCATCCGTCTGACCATCCGGTCGACCGACCAACCATCCAGTTATCCAATTGGATCCCCTCCTAAATTCGGTAGCTCTTTTCCATAAGATCCATCGTCCACCATGAAAAATTATTATGAATCATTTACAAAGTAAACTCTGAACTTGAAAGAGGAAACAATGGGTCCATAGAATATATGATAGCGAGAAATAGAAACAGCAATGGTAACAACAATAAGAGTATCAGCGCTACCCCCTCCCCCCTTTCACTCCGCGTTACTCTAAGCCACTCATTGGACCTTCTCTACTCTTCTTTCATCACACACCATTGCTTGATCTTCTTCTTCTCCTCTCTTTCACTCTTTATGTTCCTCTTTCTCTAACTCCTTCTCCCTCTTTATCAGTCCCGCTCTTTTCTTCATATTCTTTACCTTCTTTTTCCATGCCTTGGCAGTGGTTAATCCCCGTTCTCTCGTTTCAGTCTCTTTAGTTTTGTGCGCTACCTGCCTACCTTGTGACTCGGCCGTATCGTATCGTATGTAAGTGAGATGCGGTGAGGTGAGGCGCTGGTGTGGCGTGCTATGGTAAGGTAAGGTGGGGCGAGGCAAGGCTAGGTGCGGTGAGGTGAGGTGAGGTTGGCTGAGCTTGTATGGTCTTCGTATAGATATAGTTGTGTGATGTGGTATAGTAATGCAGGTAGTGTGCTATGGCATGCCTTGGTATTGTGTGGTATTGTATGGTTTGGTTTCGTTTGGTTTGGTTTAGTAGATATGGTATGGTATAGTATAGTATAGTATCATGTGGTATGCTCTGGTATGGTATTGCATGGTATAGTAATAGTATGGTATGGTATGGTATGGTATGGTATGGTATGGTATGGTATGGTGTGGTGTGGTATGGTATGGTATGGTATGGTATGGTATGGTATGGTATGGTATGATATGGTATGGTATGGTATGGTATGGTATGGTATGGTATGGTATGATATAGTATAGTATAGTATAGTATGGTATGGTATGGTTTAGTATGATATGGTATGGTGTGGTATGGCATGATATGATATGGCGTAAAGTCGTTGTCTCTTCGCATATGGGGATCAGCGTACAGGAGGCACACATAGAGGTGAGGTAGGTAGGTAGGTAGGTAGGTAGGTAGGTAGGTGGGTAGGTGGGTAGGTAGGTAGGTACGCGTGTGTGCCCGTGGAGCACAAGAGTTCCCCTCCTCCGTCACCACACTCCACCTCCTACCTCTCTGCCTACCTCCTTCTTCTACCTGCCGGCCCGGCCGACATATGTGTATGTGTACCTTAGTCTTCAGTGTAAGATCTGAACCAGCGGAGAACGCACGCTATTGTTATATCATTATCATTATCATCGTCGTGGTCGTTCGCGCGAACTCCTGGAAACTCCCGGAGGCTCCGACACAACTCGAACTCGTAGAATAGAAACCGTAACGGTGCAGTGATCGAGATGCCAGCTATGACGTGTTGTCGCGCCCTCTGACAGGACGGCGTGTATGGCGGGCATGTGAACACGTGGGAAATCTCGGAGCCGCAGGTGGTGAAATCAAAGGTTCTCGCGCGAGGAGGAGCCCACGAGGAAACGGGTTCGTGATTTGAGCTCGACAGTAAGATCCTCCGTCGTCAGTGCTCCTCCGGTTCGCGATTTTACGGAATTCGCCGGGTCGTCATTGTCCTCGTCATCTCCGTCGAGTCGTTGTCTTCGATAACGTCGATGTCGTCGTCGTCGTCGCCGTCGCCGTCGTCGTGGTGGTCGTATCGATAGTGGTGGTCGTGATCCTACCGAGTGACAAGGAGGGTATCTATGAAGAGATACGGCGACACGTCGATGAGGATGAGGTTCGGAGAACCGATGCCTGGACAACGATGAAGGCAAGGAGGGCTGCTCTCTCTCTCTCGGCCAACATCCGAGCAACGAGGGAACCACCGACCGAGGAAGGATTGATAGGAAGGAGGCCACGGGTGACGCCTAATTAAATCGATTAGACTTTGGGGTTAATTGTTCTGGAACGCCTGCTCGCTTACACACGTCCGCCGCTCCACCCAACTTCAAGGAGAATGATCCACGGACCCCACAATGAACACGCTTCTCTCTAACCGAATTAAACGATCTTAGAAGGTTGGGCAAACTCTTCCTTGTGGGGCGAGAGCACCGACACTTTGCCGCTCGACCAGTACTCGCCTGAGGCTTCGCAAAGACCAAACGGCCACTTCCTATCTTCCCAGCCTCTCAAGAAGACCGATTTACTCTTCTTCCTTCTTCGTCGCTTCTCTATCTTCTGCTTCGAGTTTGTCTTCCTCGGCATCTTCTTCCTTCTTCACTGTACTTTCATTTGGATCTTCATCTTTCTCTCGTAAACATCTTCATTTCATTAACTTCTTCTACATCTTCTTCACACTATCATCTTGATCCTAGTTTTACTAGACTTTCAGCGTCCTCTTCCGATTCCTCATCTTCTCCTATCCTCTGTGCCTTCCTCTTCCCTCCTTTCTCCCCAATTAACGACTGTTTTTGTTGAACCAAAACGTTCTTCTCAGACGTAAATAAGAGTGAATACGTGATTGTGAAAACGAGTGTGTCATTACTACAGTGGCATATGTTGTCGCGTGCCCTTCCACATTTTATCCCTGAAATAAACTTGCGGGTGTTACGGTGCTACGCGCCATTGTTACGATGGTGTCACATTCCGTTCGATGATTGCTCAATTATTCGTAAGGTTAGTGGGTATGTAAAAAAGGAACTTGTGTCATCCGTGAAATTTCGTGTCCATACGTGATAAAGTATCCTTAAGTTAGTTCTCCTGAGCGAGAACTACTGTTTTGTGCGTGATACCTCTTAAGTACGAAAGTGTGGAAGATACAATAATCGACGAGGAGCGGTAATATATCAGCCAATCGACAAAGCGTCAATGTTGTCGCAACCAATAGAAGTTAATAGTGATAGCCAGTGAATTGTGTAAGGATCGGTTCGTTTACATGGAAGCTGCTGTTTGGCATTAACGGTGAGTCCCTATTATGCGTCTCCTTATAACCAGCAGTCAAAAGGTTCTTTGGATACGCTCCAGTGAGTGCCGATTTCCTCGGGCGTTGCTACCGCACGGTGATAAATTATTCTTTCTCGATTACTCGTTATCTCGATTCTATCGAGTATCCCACTCTCGTTTTGCCCGTACGTTTCATCTCGATTCTTGGCCAATGCGGCAATATTACTCTGCATTCGATACCACACGCTATGCACCTGCCCTTCACTCTTTCTATCCACGTGTCATTTTTACCTTCCTCGGTCATCAAGATTGAGAAACAAATGGGATAATAAATTGAGTGATCGCTGCCTGTCGATAGCCATTGTAATGCTAGTGTGTAGACAGCGAAATAAACACGCTTCTACTATTTATCTTGTAAGTGTGATCAAAAACATAAGGGTTTCTGTAGTTGTCTAAAGTCAGAGCTCTTTATGTGCGTTCATTGAGTTTACAAGCAGTCATGTATCCGCTGATAGATTTCTAGAAGGTTCCACGAAACAAGAAGGTGCTGTATTCTGTGTGGTTGTTTAGCTTAGACTTATTTAGACTCACTGACACGCTTACCAGTAACCCTTCTTATAATGATCGCGTGTCTACCAGTTTCTATTGAAACTTGTGCCCGTCAAATCGAATGAATGATCAAACCTGAAGTTTATATTTGCAAAATGCATAAAATTGTGGCAGCAAATCATGAATAGGATCTTCTCGATGATATTATGATCTGTAGAACATTATAAATTTAGTATGGAAAAACATGAAACTGATGTAGGAAATCATTCGTCGGTATTATTACATGTACGTTATGTCTGATAACATTATAAACCTTGGTTGTGGCTCCAGGTAAATGGACTAATCATTAAAAGCTACATTTTCAACGATTTGTCAAGTGATTAAAATAAATATAAAATTTATAGACTCTACAAAAAAGTCTTGGCGAAAATGCTGTATCATTTTATAAATTAACTTAGAAAGCAGTACGTCTTTGTTCAAATCAATAAAATTTAGCATAATATAATAGCACATCATTCGATAAGCGACATATGTAGACTGATTAGATAGTATTACCGTCTACAATATAATTCGACAAATAGTACCTGCTAAATCTTTTAAGGTGGTTTCCATTGCGAAATTTAAATCATAAATATCAAAAAATTAAAAATTAAATGTTTTAGCTTAGAAATATAAATTTTTCTTACAAAAATTCATAAAGTGGATTACTGACATTTAACCAATTATTTCAATTCTGAAATATCAAATTTTTATATGCGATGCTACGAGTAATTATCGTTGACAGGCTTTTTAAACTAATAAATTTCACGTATGGAGACAATAGTATTTGGATATGAAATGTACCTACTTGAAATTTCTTAATAATTACAGATTTCATATACTGAAAAATAATTAAGTTTATTAAAAGTTAATCAGAGATATCAATATTTTTAGCGCGTAAAATCTGTCCCATAGTACCAATTATACGGTGCAACAGAGTTTTACTTTTTCGTTCTTTTGTACAAACAAAGTATAAATGTAATAACTTTAGGGCCCCACTTTTACGCCCAAATGGTACATCCCTGCCGATAAAACTATCTTAATGAAGAAAATTTCTTTGCACACCTTATCAAGCAATGCTAAATTCAACTACGATTATTAAACTTGTAATTATATCATAAGTAAACCGCCTAGTATTTTTTCAATTGGTACATTAATTACACTGCCTTGGCATCGACAGGTGTAAGTTACCGAAAAGGAACATTTCACTCACATTATCTGTTTTTATCTATCTTTATAATGACTATTCATATAACAGAACACATGATCCAGGTACAATCAATTTATACAGAATATTTTCATACTTATCTGTCTCATAATTTCGAAATTCTATTACTATTCCTTGCACGGCATGTTTACGATAAGTGACGTAATTACGTCCCGTGATTATAGTAAACTAAATATTAAGAAATTCCTTGAAAGAAATGCACCCCACGACCTTCATCGTAAAATCGAACGAGCAAATTGTTTGCTCATAGATAAGTTAACACTTGGCAGAACTAGCAACACGCTATCCCGGTATTATGCAAGCAGTAAGCCTGTAACAACTATCGATATTTAACATATCGATATTTCCTCTTCATCGTAAAACATGTGCACAGGTGTCAAACATTCCTTTACACCTTTCATAAGAAATTCATTCTATTTCATGAATGACATTAACGTACCTTCGTGGAATGAATTAATCCTAGAAAAATATAAATCTCTGAAAGCTCATTTTTCTTTATCTCTGGCATTCGTTTACTGTTTTTATTCTGGAGTTTATTTACAAATTTTTCGTCACTGTTTAGGTCTCTAGTCTCGCATCCTTTGCGGAATATTTTTAACGTCTTGTGGTTCTGTATGCACTGCCAAAGAACAACTTCTACTGGTCTCAATGAAACGGAAAGACGAAACGTTTTGCTCCACTTTTGACAAGAAATGCCCTAAATTTCGCCACCAAGAAATATACAATATATTTTGTCGGTACCTCGAACGTTGGCCTAACTGCTAATACCGTAAAACCGGATCGTGTTCTTGGTAAAGTTAGGTGCTAGGTCCATTGTAAGAGGGAAAAAAAAAAGAATTCTGAAGTGCGTAGCTCGAAGGTGCATCATCGCGCTGAAAGGTAAGCGATGCATCTGACAAGTACAAATATGTAGGCAGCTCGGAACTGCTCAAAGAAATCATGAGTCAAAGAAGTCCAAGCAGGTCTTTCAGTTGGATGGCAATAACGGATCAGGATAATTTTCTTTTCTTTGTCTTATCCGATTCCTCGCGACGTCAACCAAACATTTTCGTCAATAGACGGCCGAGTTGAATCCTCTGCCCTTTAAAATTCAAACGACAAGAACTGCGACATAGTAATTCCTTATGTTGTTCCAATTGCATCTCAGTTCTTCAAGGGTACAGTCAATCGAAGGACTTTCGTGTAGTTAACTTGGAAGAAACATGCCGCCAGTGATTTCATATCAGCATATATCGCCAGGTGTCGCGTTGATGTCGTCGCTCTCTTAACGAGAACAACGAATTAGGAGCACGCTCGTACATGGGAGTATATGGATATCGGCGCGTAAATCGGTCCACTAATAAAAAATTTACGACTATCCGAAATGTCGTAAAAAAGCGAACGACAGTGAGAAGCATCCTCGAAAACAGGCAAGCCTATACGATCGAGCAATCAGACCTCGTTAGACGTTCATTCACATTCATGAACTTCTTATGATCTCACAATTAATTGCGTGCAGCAAAGACACTATAAAAGTATCGGAGCAAATTTAATACTTCTTTGATTTAATTTTGTATTATTCGGTAACACGAAGGACATAGAAAGAACATTCATTCCATCACGGTCAGATGAAAATGTTGGATGTATATTAGAAACTTTGAAGATAATAAGAAACTGAGGTTCTGGAGTATCTGAATAAGTTTCATCAAGAATGTCGAAGCGAAGCACTGCGCAAGGATCAAACCCTCCTTTGCGCCTTTACGCCTTTGCGCACAGACTACTCACAAAGGAGCGAGTTTACAAGTAACGGCGCAACCCTTATGTGCCTGTAGCAAAGGCCCTCTTCATCCCCATTCTCTCAAAGCTTCTTTATATACGTAGATACAATGAAACGAGTTTCACCTTGGCCACTTTTTATTCCTACAATTTCTTCTACGCCTTCTTCAATGGGACAGATCCACGCCTATTAATCTAATTAATTAGTATCACTTTCTCAAAACTCCGTATCCAATCACACAGACTATCTTCCCAATGGCTCATAATAATACTTGGCGAGTCTGTACCATGATTTACGAGTCTAAGTTAAATCTTTATGCAAATTCCATTGCTTCTATTCCCTTTCAATTTATAGATCGAGAATCCTTGACCCACGAACGACCCGTGTTCTTAAAACTACCAGCTATATATTTGTATCGATTGAACACGACTCACCATGTAGAATATTTCATTTTGCAAAACAGGTGCTTGCCGATAATACCATCTAGGCTAACGCGAGTAAACTACAATAAGACCTGTCTCATTGTGGACCGCAATCTATCTCCTAAGATAGTCCAGTTCGCCTTGGCATGGAAAATACGTGTTAGACATAATAGAGTCCTTTGTTTGATCCGAACGCTATTATTACCGGTAAAAGTTACTAGAAACAGCATTCGACGGAGTACGTACTTGTACAGCTGATCAACTAATGGAGTAAACAGTTACTTTCAAATTCTACTTAATGGAAACAACTGGTTCTTCAGAAAAGCTGCAGAAACAATCGCCTGGAATGAAATTCGTGTACTGTGTTTTTAGAATTTAACAGACCAGTATTCTACTGTACATTATTGCTGTTCGAAGATTGCTCATTTATTGAAAAATTGTCAATATTTTTTAACATCACTATTTGCGTATAAACTATTCTAGTCAAGCTATGAAACGTTAAAATTGAATCTGAATCCAAATGTGAATAAGCTTCACCGCGTATAATGGGGAAACGTGTGGAAGAATGATTTTTTCCGCATGCACTAGCAACGAATACGTGAATCCGTCAGAGATGCAAAAGAGTCACTGAGTGGCCACATCCTTAGCAACGAAAAAGACAAGAATAGAATTAATTTTAAATGTCGCATACTCTGTGTCAGGCGTTGAAATCAACGGGGAACAAATAGATATTTCCGTTAAAATTGTTTACTTAGACTTTCATCGCAAAGAAGAAGCGTCAGTAAGGTGAAGGCAGACGATTAACATCGTGGCGTCGCAGGATCGTAGCGTCCTGAGGTATAACGCGTGAAGGCAGCTGCAGCCTAAGCGATTAGAGTTGGACTCGCTTTTATTTGAGCACTTATAGCAGCTCTACTCTCAAGGGTTTCCTGCCGGGAGGAGTCGAGTCGAGTCGAGTCGAGTCAAGTCGAATCAAGTAGGCTCGTCAGATCATTCTCATCTCGTCGGACGAGTCTTCCTCGATCGGCATCGAACCGAAACAGCCGTAGCAGGATCCACAATACTTTACAGTACGACAAATCGATATTGGCCAGTGGTAGCACCCCGACTGTGCACAGACAAAGGACTCGGCTTTGACGTTGGTGAACGAGTTGAGAAATAAATGTCAACAGTTGCTTATAAAAAGAGGCGCCTTCGCAAGAGTCAAGTTTTCTTACCGATAAAATGAACTCACGCACTGCGCTCGAGCGCTTGAAAAGCATTCGGTCGCCGTTTCACTGACCGCAAGTGCTTTAAATTCACGTAATTGTCTGGAAAAGATGCTATCCGTTTAGGCTCATCGAATTCCGACATGACCGAGAGAATCGACCAGTGACACAAGATCAAGGTGCGAATCCGGTTTGACATCCGCGACAGCGACAGACGGTGAGGTAACGAATGAAATTGTGGACTCCATTTTTTGTTCTTGAAATACATATAATATAAAAATTCCTTAATCTCATCAATTTGATTTACGTAATGTCATACTCGTCCGATTGTTCTTATTTAACAGTGATTTGACTATTGACTCGACGACTTCAATGACTATAACGAATCAATGAGTGTTTTGATAAGGAAACTCCATATGGCTCAATATGTTTCGGAACTGGCCTAGCATCGACATTATTGATTGATTGCTCTTTAATGCCTCTCGACGTGTGCTTACGCCCTAGCCTTTTTATAAAACACGGCTTAACGCCGATTTAGCCGATTCAATCGATTCGACTGCTAAAATTCCAAACCGCTTATCCTGAAGTTAATAAGGAAGAGCCAAGCGTTTCATTGTCGTAGTCAAATAGATTCTTCGGCCCGTTTCCTGAACTGCTGACTCCGGGCGCGTATCTTTCGATGAAGAGGACGAAGGCTGCTTGGAGGAAGACCGGCAATGTGTCTGATGCCAGGGGGAGGTGGAGGAGGGGAGGGAGAAGGAGGGAGTCCAGTAGGTGGGGAGGCGAGGCGACACGCACGATGATGGTGGGGTCAGGGGGGTTTGAGGGGGATGAAAGAGTGGGAAGGTGGGAGAGTCGAGGCATCAGAGGAAAGGAGGGCTGTGAGCCTAATTAGTCAGGGATATATCTGGAATCTCATGAGGCGAGTTTTGTAGGCCTCCTTCAGTTTTATGTACGCAGGCGGATTTCTCTGGGATTAGCATACAAATCGATTTAAACTCGAGATAAATAGCCACTCAAAGGCTTCTCACACGGAGCCGACTTCGAACATTATCTTGTCCACCAGCGAGATTAACGCTTAATGCTTTATATTTTACAGCCAAGAAGTCGCGCTCGTGTGTACCTGTATTTTGTCGTGGTGCAGCGCGCTCCTGCTGCCGGTGCTGCTGCCGTTGCAGGACCGCCTCTCGAACAAACACGTTCCCGATTAATCGAACGGTGTCCGAGCAATATCGTCCTCTCGCTGCCGTATCGTTTACACTTTACACCCCTGGATACTGCGTGCATCTCTCCGTCACTTAAGCTCATAAGTCATAAATTGTTGTAGGCACGGAACGAATACTGCTGGGAAATCAATGCCGCATAGTTGCGAAGGACACGCGAATCAGTGGCTCATCTGTTCTAAGATTTTAATACTACGTCTCTTTGTTTGTCTTTCATGCGAATGCACAATCTTCATATCGCAATTACATACTGTAACTCAATGGCATCGTCGTGCTCTATATATCTGCTCTGATATTCATATATCTTCTCCCTTTGCACTTTACGCCTACGCATCATTCTCGCCAAAAAGCACCGAGCTCATGAGAGTCGCTCCGTCTTAATCGGCCCGGTTACGCAAGAAAGCAAATTAAGTGTGTTGCATAACGGTACAATTTACCGTGCGACCGGTTAGCTCCAGAAATCGATCGGCGAAGCTAACGTATTCGGATCGATGTAACGATCCCGCCGAAAGAACCGGAACACGAGTCTCTCTATCTGCCCCCCGTCTCTCTCTCTCTGCTCTGTCTGCCTGCCTCTCTTACTCTCTTCCTCTCCTTCACCCTTATCTTCTGTCTTTCTCCTTCTCTCTGTCTCGACTTCACATTTGTAATACCTGCTCCAGTTCGAGTCGAGTTACCCCCAAAGGGTTTACCGTTTTCTCAACTTGACAATGCTAATTTGGACAATCATAGCGAGTGAACTTACACGCGAATACTCTGCAAAAAAGCCTAATCAACGCGTTCCTTCCGTCGTGTCTTGCATCACGATGCATTCTGCCTCCATAAAATAACGATGAAACAATTAGCAGCGCATAAGGCCGGAGATCAGTGATCTAATCTAAACGGAACAGCTAACGATGTTCATCTGCGATTTAAATAATTGTATGGAAGCGGGAAAACATTGATGTCATAAAAAAACATCTAGTATCGCTGCTTCGACATTAGTACATCATCATGATCACAAAAGGACCTTACCAAAGTTAATGTTATCGAACCCTTAAAAACAGCAACTAATCGTACGAAGCGTAGCAAAAAAATCACAACGCTTGTCAAAAATATACATGAAAAAAATGTGAACGTATCTCGTCCTAAAGTGGCTACTGATTTTTCACGTTAGGGAGTTCAGATGTAGCACCTGCACGCTACTTGGAACCACGAAATGCCACATCAGTATTATCATAGTCATCATGACTTTTCTTTACCCTCGAGTCTAGACCAACCCAAACGATGCCTAACAAGAGGATCAGGATCAGAAATCGGAAACGATCCCTCGATGCTCTTAAACAAGGCGGCCGTCGTGACGGGTACGGAACGTCTGACTGAGCCGCGCTATTGAGATAGTGTTTGCGAAGTGCGTAAAGCAGCCGGAAAGAGTCGCAAGTGGGCCACTCTTGAAACGGATGAGCAGGTGAGCGGGCGTAAATCAGGGTGGACTTAGTCAGAGTGGGACCCGGGACGGAAGAGGGGAACGTGATGCAAGGGAGGAGCAGGGAGTATGGGAGAGGGAACCACACGCTCTCATCGTCAGCCTCGACAGAATAGCCCGGGTACCGGTGGTGGGGTGTCAGTGGGGAGGTTGGGGTGGGGGTCGGTAGCTGACTAGAGTGCACGAGGATTACAGGGCGAGGAGGCGGTGGAGGTGGTGGTTGCTGACGACGACTCCGTTGGTGGAAGGGGCTGTGGAAGATGGGGGATGAGGAGATGGAAGCACTTGACGCTGGACCGAGACCAGCTGCTGTCGCCGACCTGCCTGCCTGCTTGTCGGCCTGCCTGCCGGTTGAGCAGCCGACCGGGCAGCCGGCCGACCAACCGATAGACCGATAGACCGACCGCCAGAATTACACACAGTCTCTGTGTGCATTACGGGCATACCATTCTACGTGTCCATTCTAGCGTTGAATCATAGTGAAATAGGAGAAGGCGTTGATGTAAAGGGGTCGTCCTTTTCCTTGAGATCTCGTCGGACCGGTGGACCGCCGGAATAATTTCGATGACGCATCCCGTGAGGACTTTCCTTTTGGATTGTCGTTTTCTTCAGGCTAGGTAAATTCAAGAATACCAAAGAGAAACTTTAGAAATGCTGTCGTGAAGTATAGATGCGTCTATGCATAAACGAGAAGTTTTATAGGGAAGCAAAAGATTATATAATATTCCCTTTTGCACAAAGAGATGCTATTATTTTCGAAAAACCGCATTCAATGCAGACGATATTAAAAGACGATGGAATGGTGAGGTGTTGAAGTTAAAAGATCCGTATTTTTGTTGAACCCTCGTTACCACGGGAGGTCGGTAAAAACCCTTTTGAGGATGGCGACGATAAATTTATATTTTAATGAAACAATACCGGTTTCTCTTTCACGGAACTTCTTTAGTTCGTATCTTCTTTTTCTTATAGTGGCCATATGATTCGATCCGCTACCCGTTGCACAACGACGAACCGCACCTATAAGAATAAAAAGGAAATCATTCGTTGTTCACTTTATGAATCGTTAACTCGGATCACCAATAATTCAACATAAGCCGTCATAAGCCATGAACGATTTACTTCCACCAAAAATACGTCAATATTCATTCGTACTGGACAATTTTCATTGAATGGAAATTGCATGACTACTTGACTCGACCTGGAGGGTGGAAAAGACAAAGGCAAATTTGAATAGCGCGCCCTCTTTTGACCATGGAATGTGGTTGTACCAAAAATGGAATGAGTCTTGCGGCATAAGAATAATTATTTCCCTGAGCTTATGAGGGCAGTTATTTCCATTAGGTATTTGCTGATCCCATGTAAAACTCGTTGACGATCCAGTCTTATCGCAGCTAGAGTCCTCAGCTGGACCTTACGTAAATTATACCACGAATTTCGAAATGTCTCCTCTTTAAACTCTTAGGAATCCATGTATTATTCTCACTGCGTAGAGAACAGCTTCCAATCAAAGAATGGTGGTAATCACCGAAAGTAATGACCGGACATTTTGTAGGCCTTTAAGCCTACGTACCCCACTTGGGCAACGATGGGAGCAATAAATTATTGGCACCTACGCGCAAAGTGGAGAGTCCATGAGAAGAGTCCACGCGGAGACTAGAAGACCCTTTCTTTCTCTCCCTCTCTTTCTTTATGGCTCCCTGTGATCGCTCCTTCTCCTACTAATACCCAGGCGCTCTCGCTCTCTCGTGACCGAACATGTCCGACGCGAGGCATCTTAGATAATAATAACCAGTATAGCTCGCTCTTAATGCATGCCCATCCTGTGCAGGACGTTCTAGGCCGAGTCTAATGTGGATAAATATGAAGCGGTTTTACTTCTGACGACGGTCAATGGATATTATTGCCACCGTCGAGACAAGTGAACGATTATAATTTGAACTACAATACAATTTTAAGATACATCGACTTATCATTATTATCTCAGAATGAGTGCTTTTATGATCGTGCAATTAAATTTTTATATCGATTAATAGTCACCATATACAACAATACTGATAAACGAGCAAAATGTGAGATTCAAGGGACTCTTTTACAATGAAAATAATAAGAAGATGACCCCTCCAACGACATTCTGTTAATGGACAGTCTACAGCACATCGAAGTCGGTCTGTGCATCTAGCATTATCACCTAAAATTGATCCGCTGGCATTCGGTATCGAATGCGAAGCCTCTGTAAGCGATCACTAGTATGAAATTAATCAGAAGCTCAATATTATATCGGAGCACACAAAATGAGCAATTGTCAGGCTTCGCTACGTAAAGCTAAGGACGTGCCGCCCTTTCAGTCGAATCAATAGAAGAATTTGTTAAAGAGAATGGAAGGGGGAAACAGACGGCGTAGATGCCGCCGGTACCGTTAGTCGAGCCTGTAATAAAGTAAATAAGGAGCCTGCTGGACAAGTTGACTCTCCGTGAACTGCCATGTTTTTTTTCTCGCGTCGTTCCAACCAACAGGAAGAAAATTTGTGTCCAACAAGGAGACTGAATCTTGCCAAGATTTTCGATACCAACGCTGCTAAATTCCTTGACTATACCTATACCGTTAATACTACAATAACACTGTTGAATTGTCTAATTAACGCTTATGTAGTAACTCTGATGTCTGGTCATGCACTACTTCGATCCTTGATCATACAAACTCCTCGTTCGCTAACTACTTGCTAAAATTCTATTGCGATTCAATAGGTTTCAAGTAATTGCAACTTTGTGGTATTATACTCGTTATATGTATACCAGGTAGCATGATTTCATGTAGTAAAGGATAAGCCAAACACAGGCAATCAGGCTCAGCATAAACTGTAAAGTACCTAATTCATTGCCTTCTCATGAAAAAGGCACAATCAGAGAGGAAGTGTCAGGAAGGAGTGGAGTAAGGCTCTCTAGAAGCATTAGGGACAATATTTTGCTCGTTTACTTCTTGTTCACTCCCTTCATCTCATCCGGCTGTCCCGGCAGGAGGTACCGATTTCTCCACGATCCTCTACATAAACTATTTTCTCAATGTCTTTCCACGCACCTGCTCGACACTCTATCTTAAAGCGAGGATGTGCATCAACGCATTTTAGATAATTCTGACTGTTGGTTCATCCTTTATTTATTAAGTCATTTCTCTTAAACTCACTTTTAATAAAAATATTTAAATACTAAATTATGTGAGAGTACATTACAATAAAAGCCCTGCTCATGTGATATATAGTAATACTTTAAAGGTACCACGTTATTGTTCCAATTATCATACACATAAATAATATTAAAGAAAAAGTAAAATGATTGATCAATGACATTTTTCGTATCTTCTCCGTTCTTTATTTATCCGGAAGCACCAGGAATGCTAAGGCGTTTAAAGAAAAAGCTCATCCATCACAGGACGCCTTACTCGATAGGTGCGCAGGAGCATTGTTCTCGTTAATAGGCAAGAAAGCTAGCACAATAATCGCAGGACATCTGCATACAAACACGATCTGTGACAACGAGTAAGGACATCCTTCCGTAAATGTAAACTTGAACGGACAGAAAAACATCAGGCTTCTGTTTCTGGTTACATGCCGTTTGTCTCCTAAGAGGAAGGAACGTACTTCTTTGTTACCACAATCTTCTGTTCCTGGTTGTTGCGTGCTCCTTGTTGCTGTTCCTGCTGCTGCTTACTCGGCATCTCTTCTTGCATGCCTCAATCGCTTCCTTGCTCGCCTTTAGTTGCTCACCATCACCGTTAATCACATGTTTCAAATACTTTCTGCTTTTCCTCCAATACCAGCTGACTTCGCACTTCCTTACTTTCCTAATATTACACAGTGCCTAAAACTTCTTAGTCTTCTCATGCTTGAGAACATTACGTTGCGGATTGCATACAGGGTGATTCTAATTTCAAGCAGAATATGGTACACATATGGTCTTTTGTATTAATTAACTAAGTACAATTTTTTTCATTTATTTCCATAAATTATATTACAAAAACATATACACGTTTGAATAGTAATTGTAATTATGCAGATTAAAAATACAATTTTCTGAAAAAGTGTAAGAAAAATAAACCAGATATACATATATGTCTCTTGTGTAAAAGGTTATTCAGGAGTATTTCACTACCTGAAGATGGTTCTACCATAGAAATCAAATGGACAGGCTAACTTCAGTTAGTGCAAACTTTTGAATAACCCTATATAAAGAATTAGATTTAAAAAATGCGTCGAAAAGAAATCATAGATTAATTTTTAAAATAGGAGTGATATACAATTTTTTTAGATATAATTATGTACTTGAGTACATATAAAGCATTTGACCGAATAATTGTTTACCGTTTTTATACTAGTCGATTAGAGTAATCATTTTGATTGAATTGACAAAATTAATTCTTTGACACTGAAAGTCCTTCTTATTACGAATACGGTAATACGCACTCTTCCTTCGAAATAAAATTGTAATCAACTAATACTATTTAGTTTTTTTCATATTTATCGTAGTTTTATTCCAGCGTCCGTTTCATTACCTTGAAATTGTCCAATTTAAGAACATCTTACATGCATATCATGATACTGTGAAAGTAGACAAGTGGAGATTCTCTCCGCTTGAAACTTGACAATACTTTATTTATAAATTCTGAAAACTTTACTGTATAATTATTAAAACTGCTACGTCTGTGTGAGAACCCTTTATTAATGATTAAAATATTCCTTTATTATTCGATTCGTGGTCATATATTGATTGATTTGTCCTGTAGCGCAGAATTCTTATAACAAACATTCATTGATGAGAGTTCATTTCCGCTGAATATCCGTTGCTAGGGCCAAAGAAGCCACGTAGACTAAGCATTTCACTTCTTTAGTCTCTGAATAAGTGACAAAAGACATGCAAGAGAGAAAGAAAATCAAAGGAAGATGCTAATTTCTGCCCAGCCAAAAGGTCAGTCGCGAATCGGAAGCAGTACAGATCAGTCAGAAGACGCAGTAACCCTTTTTTCAAGAGAAGATTCTAAGTCAAAGTCCAGATTTCAAGTCCAAAGTAGACGTCAGTACTCAGAGTCCATTTCAAGTCTTTTGGCGCTACCCTCAGAGTTTGAAGTCTTTAGGAGTCGATTATGTTATACATCATTGAGACTTTTCTCAATAAATTTAAGTTACGTTTGATTTTATTTATAATGCAAATATTGTGTTGACTTTATTATGATCCGTACTCATCCAATCCTTCAAACCTCCTACAGTTCATTAATCTTCTATTTGCAAGGTGAATTCCCAATTCGATTCCTATTCTACTTGATACCCTCCGAAGATAACGTTACTTAAGATCAATTTTATTATTCTGTCAGTAAAAATCCAGTTCTATTGATTTCCTTTATAATTTAAATTGTTTAGCCACCAGATTTCCGAATATAATAATCACCATATTCAATCCATTGCTTATTTTGGTATCTTTCAATTATTCTCAATCGTTCCTCTTTGGTCCATCGATAGATCGTCATATTGAATCTCAAAGTATAACGTTATCCTCGACAAGGATCTATGAACGCAAAGGTCGTATAACTTCTTGAATTCGCACCGTTCGTCGGTAATCGTTCAACTATTATCCACAACGTCTCATGGCTCTCAACGTCTTAGGGTGCAAGTGTTGACTGAAGAGGATAGTCAGTCAAAGATATAAGTAACAGGTCAATCCTGGGTAAAATTCCGAAAGATTTAATCCCACACAGGCTGACTAAAAATCGGTAGTGTAGATTCGATCGGTCTTTCATTTCCTACTTTATCGATAGTATGAAATCGTCATTCTGACGTTACAGAACCATAAACACATTACGTAAGCTTTAAATTTTTTTAAATATATTAGTAAAATATATGTTATCGATTAGATTTAGTGCTGATCCAATTTAATTCGCTTTTAATTAGCCTTACATACACTAAGATACATGATTCGTAGTTTCGATTAATAACATTTATGGTAGAAATTGAGTAAAAACATGGAAGAACTAATTTATTACAAGAGAAATTTAGTTTCAACAATTAAACAGGGAATGTACAGAAAGGGAAAGAAGATAGACGGATCCTCGTGGGTAGGTGTCATGTACCTTCAAGGAGAAAGGTACGAGAAAGGTACGAGAAAGATTCTCTGAAAGGTTCCTTCCTTATGAACGCACAAATAGTTAGCACGACTACGAGTCTGTTACCAGTCTTTTCTCTTTACATACTTTATTAGCTCTCATTGTGTATATATGCGTACAAAGGCTGTGAACAGAAGACTTATTGTGTCTAACATAAACAACCGAACTTTTATCTTTTTCTCTCTTTTCTTCCACGTCCGTCTGGCTATCGTCTTAATAGAAGATTCATTGGATTTTAATGCACCTTTAGTGGAACTGTCGACATATAGGTGTACAAAATTTCTAAATTATTTCTTATGCTTTTTTTTATCAATCAAAGTCCTACGTTACGAAGACTTCGAGCTTCCCATCAATCTCTTCTATCTCTTTTCAATATTTCCGATATTCAATAAGTTTTGCATTGATCACCATTTCACGCTGTCATTGATTTTGAGAATGACCGTTAAAAGTTAACTTAAATGTTCATTCGTGTTGACTCATTTCTTGCAGTATATTTATTTGTATTCTACAACGTCAAATCCTCATAACAAATGAAACAAATTTATTCTTAATTCAATCTTGAATTAAACTACGGATGCTGTTAGTAGCTTTCTGCCTTTACGTTGTCAGAGTATTTTAACGTTTCGCCATTTCTAATGGTTCCTTCAAAAATGACAAAGTTAATCAAGTACAACCTCTGTTGAACAACAAGGCCTGAAACAATATTTAATAATTCGTCATGATCCCGAGTGACAATATTAATAGCGAAACGACATTCTTCTTTCACGAAGAAGTACTTTGACATAAAAACTCGTTGACAGTTGGCATGCCAAGCAACACGTAGTCCGTCACCAAATTGCGGACATGACGACTATACATCGTAAGTGTCGTAACTGATCACACATGCGTGCTTTCACTCCACGCAACATGCTCGTTGGGAGATTATGCACACTTTCGCCTTAAAAACTTCTATGCAGATAAAATCAAAAAACATAACGGTTAAAATTATGGTAGGAAAGGAGTTATTACCAGCTGTTTTATGTAGTCTTTTGGAATTTAATTGTACAATGACTCCGTGTTAATCCCTGATGAACGGAAGGGACTCGTACAATGTACACGTGGGAATTATAGTTGAGTATTTGATCACTCACACCAGGAGATGTAACTACTCGAGGAAAAGTACACAAGCTTCACTAAAGCTGGATGAATTGTGAAAGAAAAGTAATTTATGAAGGACGATTACAAACATGAATGAATCTATATTTAAAGTACATTTGATAACTTCTTTTGAAGTTGCATCATTGTTGAAACGGTGTTCACTTCCTTCTATGATATATGTATACAGACGAAAACATGTGGATCAAGATTAAAGTAAAAAGATAGCACGATCACTCACGTGGCTGAAAATAAAGCAGAGCTCAAAGAAGTTTGTCGTCTTGTGGTCACGACGTCAAACACGAATAAAAGCAATCGAAACTGGTAGATAAATAATTGACGCGGGTACATGCGGAACAGGAAAGATAATTAATCCGTGTCTTGAGTGGCGCAGCCTGCAGTTAATTCGTTGACATGATCAGCTGTGATGGGCATTTTGACGGGACATTTAAAGTTTAATAGGCGTCGGTCTTTGTCAGCGAGAGAATCTTCCGCGAGTCTGGCACATGAGAAAAGAAGAGAAAGTAATAAAGAAAGGTAAAAGACGAGTTCGAGCAAAGAAGAGTCATGGGGGGAGGAGAGAAAAGGTCGCGCGAAGGAAATAAGACGCAAGGACGGTGTAGCGTCGAAGAAGAGGATCCACTACGTGAATCTCCTATTCGCGAAAGGCAATGCACGGCGTTACTGTAGGAAGCATTCGGTGAATTGAATTATTTAAAGCCTATGTGAACAGACGCCCTTTATGAATGTCCACAATGGCGTCTTTGTGCCTGCAAATACATAAGACTGCCACCGCTCCATAAATGTGCTAATAATAAAGGTAAATTTGTTCCGAGGAGTCATTAATTAAAGTATTTTGTAACAAGGCAGCCACCACACATTTTCTTTCGCGACGCATAGAAGAAACGAGCAAGACCCCGTAAATAAAGGCAGTAATCATAGAATTGCTAATGTTTCAAAGAGACATTATTCTTTTCAGAAGATGACAGGGCTCGCTCGTGAGAGCTTTCAGAGTAGAGAAACGCTCCGGGGACAGAAGCTGCTGCGGCTGGCTGGTTGACTGGTGGCTGGTGGCTGGTGGCTGGTCGCTGGCTGGTGGGTAGGCAGGCTAGCTAACTGCCTGGCGGACTGGCTGGTTGGCTGGCTGACTGGGCTTGCTGCCTGGCGCCTATGTATTATATATACTTGTGGACGCGGTACTTATATACAGAAATGCCATATATATGGATATATATTATATATATATATATATATATAGAGTACATTCACAGAATCAGGCGACCTCCGTAATTCAAAGCCTCCATTCAAGTTGCTCCTCTATTCTTGCTCCCACATTTGTAAACCGTTTTGTTTGCCCCCACTCGAATAAGTACTAATAACTAATAAGGAAAGCTCGGACCCATCTACGACTTGTCCCGATTACACTCATTCCAGAAATCTCTATTGATGTACTGCTCAATATCTTTAACGAGTCATCTTCACTGGACGGTATCTTATTCACATATATTATACGGGTCAATCAGCATTAGTTTCTTCTTACGGTCCTTTTTATATCTTTCTCACTATCCTTTACATTTCCTTGCAATACTTTGATTCCGGGTTCGATTGAGCGGTACTCATTCATAATAATCAATTAGCATTTTTTAAGAAATTCAAATTCATCGTGTGAATAAATATCATGAAAATCCCTAGAGAGGCCATTGTGTACTTGAAAGGGTTCGCGTCAAGAACAATTGAGGATGTGATTGGCTCAAACGAAGAGATGCCTGCCTGAGTAAAAACGTCATCAACGGTTTGCAATGGAACGCTACGCTGACCCCAATGTTCTCAGCATGAAAGGGGATTCGCCCTTGCATGACTATGGAAGTGTAGAATATGATGCCGGAACGTCTGCTAGTTGAGACCGGCTGAAAATGGACAGAGAGTGAAATACCCTTTGCCCCCATCCACGACTGAAATCACCCTTCGTCAGTTCTCATCCTCCTTCTCCTCTTCCTCCTCCTCGTGCTCCTCGCGCTCCTCGTGCTCCTCCGCCTCCTCGCCAGATTGACGTCAGACAGGGACCATTCCGTTCCGATCCATCCATCGTAGTGATTGTCATTTTCCGGCATACATCCGGCAACGTTTTTCTGTGCGCTTTCCTCCTATTTTCAATTATTTTTACGATCAAGAGTCCCGTCTATCCAGTGGCGTCGCGTCACGGCATTTGTAACAGCAATTAGCAACGTGTACAGCTGTGTAACCCTCCAAGCAATAGGGTGCACCCTACCAGGTGCCAAGGGTCCGATTATTAGCTTCCTCTCATCCTTCCTCTCTCCTTTTATTCCGCAATTTTTCATAAACTTGTGCAGAAATTATTCTCGCCAATAGCAAGCTGATGCGACTATTTTTCCATTTATTGTATAACCGTACGAGATTATAAAAAAAAATTGTTAATTACGATAGTTATTATCAATCGGATAGAAATAGGTAAAACTTTAAATAAAATCATTCAAATGACAAAAAGATCCATTTTATCCAGAATATACAAACATAGTAGAAACGTAGACTGACGTCATTTATAGCATCAATCTATTATCAACAACTATACGTGGTGTTTATTGTTTTGAATAATCAAGGGCAACCGCGGTAGCCACAAAAACTCTTGGCCGTGGCCATAAGTAACTCTTGAAAGAAGGATTAGCTCCCCTTTTGCCGGGTCATTGTAAATTAATTACCTGGAAATGAGAAATCTCCGGTGTAAGTTCGCCTCAGCAATCGAGCAAATTCAATGGGAGGTAAAAAGTGTCCTTTGATCATTGAACTCGACTTGTTCAACCCTCGCTTAGGACTTTGGTCAGTAATGGAAGTCGGAAGTCGTTACCACACAATCGGTTCCAAGGTGCTACCGCTCAATCGGCAATGTCGTCACCACTTTTTATTATTCTCCTAGAATTTTCGAAAGTCTCGAAGCCAAATAAAGGCCGTGAAGTTCACGGTGGAGTACGCGTCTTTGCAATTTATTCTCTTCTAATTGCATTAGAAGAGCGTGCTCGTCGTATTGTGGTATAGGCATAGCGTCAGCACGCACCTAATTTAGCATGGCCATGGTGGAATTTTCACCTGATCAAACAAAACCCAACGTAAGTGTTGTGTCATTGTGTTTGCATTATTATGTTAATCACAAAGAAGCCAGTGACAATGCGTCAACCTCAATTTGGGAAGCGCCTTGAAAGGAACATATAACTGGACAAATATTAACTAAGCAAATCATTAGTTTCCCGTACTTCTTCCTTTCCATCACACCAGAGTTGCCGTTGTGTTAGTCTAGCGTCATATAACACATAGATCCCCCGAGCAAGAGAGTAGCGCAACTTGCAAATTGAACCTGCTTATTTCAATCTGATGTCATACCTCCTTGAATTAACATACGTCGCTTCGCTCTTGAGATACGAAGGGGATGGTATTAGTACTTTGTAATCCTTGATAATCGTTGCCAACGGCAGCCTCTCTAGCGGGCCTTTCAATCATTTAATATTTAAAGTATTCAGCATTTTTTTAGACTTTGCACTAGTCAGGCATTCTTCGTAAATCCGCACGTAAAATATAACTCGCTGCCAATCAAAAACGCACTCTGTTCACAATTCAATTAACGATCATGCATCGAGCACGCCTAGACCATTCGGAACACAATGCACAGTAGTTGGCGGAGCAGCGATTTCGAACGTGCCTGATGGCATAACGATTCAAATCTGCTCTAATAAGGTTAGCGCGCTGGTGGCCGAGTGGAAGATCGAGGAGTTGAAAAGTGCTCGACATTGCCCACTTGGCGAGCGAACCGCTGCATTGCATGGACACACCGCGAGATGAAGAGGGAGGTGTCGGTGTTGGTGCGGTGCTCAGTGGTGACTGGAGTCAGGGCAGGAGCAAGGACAAGGGCAATGGTTGAGGTAATGGCAGAAGTAGAGGTAGAGGTATGATGCGGATTGGGGAGGGGAAATAGGGGACAGAGGCAAGGAGAAGCACGCGTCAAGATCCACGTTCTGTTAGTTCTCATCAGGCGAGCTGGCAGTCGCTCTCTCGTTCATTCGTTCGCTCTCGGGTTCACCCCCTCGCAGAGCGTAACGCAATTACGATTGTTGTTTGAATGAACAATCAAGCGCCCTCGAGGCGCGCCCCAATCATTCAATTTCTGTTCAATCGACTTCTCAGCCCTCGAGACTACCGCGCCGAAGAGCGGCAACATTGTGCTTACTAACAAAGTGATTCGAACTTCTTATTTCCTGCTGGTGACAGGGCAAATATTACGAAAAGAAAGCTAATAACAGCCATCGGATTATCAGCTACCTGCCCGACGTGTGCCGCTGCTGCGGTAGCGCATGCACGAAACAGGCGGGAAACTCTGTTATTAGTTCGCCGCGGGGGGCCCTGTCTGCTCCCGCTATGTCGCTGCAACCCCCGACCAAAGCCCCTCGAGAATACAACCTCGATTATACGTCACGCGTGACGTCACTTAACTCACTGATTTCACGAGGTGAAGATCTCTTGCCTTCGACATCCACTGAACCCATTGTTTAACTCGCACAGATCTATATTCATGATCGCCCCAATTTTAATCGTTTAGGGATCTGCCTTTCCCGAGATATAAGAACACCTAGAATTATATAATATAATTTTCGCAAGTTCCATTGACACGTGATAAGCTGATAAATCCAAATCAGTGCAACTCAAGTCGCTGGACGGACTAGTACAGCAATGCTGGACTGCTATGGTGTTGCGGTGCTGCGGTGCGCTCAGGTTCTGGGCTACTGAGAAAGGGAAGAGACGATATGGAGAGATGTGAGGCAGCAGGTATCAGTCACGAATTTAGTCGAGTGTAAAGTAAGCTCTGGCGGTGGAGACGAAGGACAGAAGGATGGATCGAGTAGATGAGCGGAGGAACAGAAGAGTGTAGTGGAGATCGGGCGGCCCGGGCAACCGAGTGACCAGGGAACGAGCGTGAACGGGTGAACGGCCTGCCGCGTCCTTGCGAGCCACCTGACCACCACACCGGCCGTGCCGCCACCACTCGGACTTTCCAGCATCCTTCCAACTACCTTCCAACCGGCAAGCAGCTCTCCTACCGGACTCCTACCTGACCGATTGCATGCTCCGAACCGATTATCGCCACCGCCACCGCCGCCTTCTTCTCCCTCTCCTCCTCCTTCTCCTCACCTTCCTCCTCCGCCGGGCCCTCCCCTCCTCCATCGCCGCTACCCTCTCTCCCATAACCCCTCTTCATCACCACTCTCTTGATCCTCTTGACGCTCCGAAGCTACAACGTGGCTTCACAGCGCTCACAGGAGTCTGCACGTCTCACGCCTCGTGCTTTCTGTTAGTCCGAGAGTCCTCAGTGTAGCTACACGAGCCACCGTACTAACTCGCTCTTCTTGCACCCTGGAACGCCCACGTGCCGTGCCGTCCCGTCCCCTTCACCTCCACCCCGTGAATTCATGAGCCGTGCTATTAATAGAGCATAGGCTACCTGCCTTCAGCGTGGCATTACAATCATCTCCTGCTCTGCACTCGGTGAGGACGAAAGCATTGTTGAGGGACAGATGTCATCTGGTCCCCAAAGTCGTTAGAAGCTACGGAGGTGGCTCAATGCCAGAGATACCGAAGCTACATCGCAAAAATTTTAAATCAAAAGTCAAGAATAGCACAAAAACTAATGCGTAGAGTCGAATCATTGTTCTCAGATTCATGTGTGTACCCGTTGTACGAAGTTCTTGAATGACTACAGCGATCAAGAATAACGACCTGTTGTGAGCATATCAAATATCGTTCCATTCCCGTTCAGCACTGTTTGAATAAGTCTTATGGTTTATATTGTTATTGTTCAATTTCCTACGCCATCTAAAACTCTCGACCAAATCGTCATCTGTAATGACAGTTATGCATTTTCCGAATAAATCTGATTTTCAAATCCCAGAAAAGGGTCAGAGGAGTCTTGAAGCAGGCAGCTACTCGACGCTTAGTCAAGTTAGCCTTCTCCTCTCGTCGAGTAATTCGAGGCAATCGCGCGAGTCGACTCAAGTCCCTTGGCGTGTTATCGCGCGGTAAGCAGCGGAACGAAGCGATCACAGATCGAAGGGAACGAAGCAGGAAAGGAAGGGGAATCAAGGTGATACGAAATGCTTGAACTGCTTAACATTTTGTAGTAACATTGCAATCGATTTCCGGAAAACGGTCTATTCAAGGAATGCGACGTGGTTTACGCTTGTTGCGTGAATGCACGAGTGCGACAGTCTTGAGAAGAAAGAGAGAACGAGTATGTGTGTACGTATGTGCGTGTGTGTGTGTGTGTGAGAGAGAGAGAGAGAGAGAGAGAGGAGGGAGATGGGGGAGAATCGTAAAGAGTACAATAATCGGATGCGCTCAAATCGAATCCAGTGCTTGTGTAGTGATATCTAATCGGCAAATTGCTTGTAGCAAAGTAAACCTGAGAACAGGGTGGAGCAGTTGGGTAGGTATGTTTCTCTATGTCGTTTGGTCCGTGTGCTAGTGTGGTTGTGGGCAGAGAGTAGAGCAGGAGAGTACCTGGGACTCTGGGAGCATAGTGTACCCTGTCTGTTCAGCTGAGCCACTTGGCATAGTATAGGTGTATACTACCACTGCTATTGTATAATGCAGCCATTGATAGCCGTCCTCTCTTTCATGCACGCGATCTGTTGCAGTCGCTGCAACCCGTGTCCGGTGACAGCGTCCAGTGTCCAGTCTCCCTCCCGGTGAGTGTCCACAAGATTTATTTTCCCATGCGATATACAGGGTGACTCCGTGAAAAGTGTACCAACGATGGACATTCAGCTCATCGCATCCTTTCTGGGAGGTTGCAATCCTATGGTGGGTTCCCATTGACAGAAGCATCGAAAGCTTCACAAAAGCGCTGCTGCGTTCCTTTTCGGTTCGGTAAAACAAAAGACGCGAGAAAATCGCTGGTGCGTTTCGTCGCGGTGAACGGCGCAGTCTTAGGATTAATGAACGGGAAGATCGTTGCTCCTCGACAGTAGCGTTATTATTTTCGTAAGACGCGGAAGGCAATCACGCACGCAGTTCGTGCCGCAATTAGGTCCCTACGCGGTAGTCCAAGGGTGAATTCGCGGGAGAACACCCGTTGAGTAAGCACTCTGCAAACTCACACTCGTTTCGCAGTGTGCGAACGGAAAACCGCGATTGAACGAAATTGCGTAAAAGAGAATTAAATTACCGGTTCGCAAGACTGGGATTAATGAGCTCGGCTTAAATAATTCGGTTTGATTCATTCGGCTTGTCATTCGGCATGTTGTGCTTTGTCCAACGTCGAACCTCACAATCACCGATCTTTCTTGATCTTTCGCGGTTTTTCATTCTATACGCACTCTTCATTTAATCCTTACTCCCTTACTGTTTGCTTCACGATTCCTTTTAAATAGAAAGATTTTTCTGTATTATCCCTTCACACGTAAAGGTTGCTGTGGTTCAGATACACGTACGCGTTTCGAAATAACACTTTTCAAGTCCTGGAATATGAGTAGAAAAGAAAGGAAGAGAAATATTTTTTAAGATTTACATACAGATTAGAGAATCAACATGGTGCGACTATTTTTTATAACACACTTCCACAATTATCGAACTGCTCTGCTCTGCGTCTGAAGTTAGCAGAGTCGCACAAGAGTATTTCCCATAGACACGATCACACATGGTCTATAGATATTGACTCATTCTGCCTACGTACACTGCGCAAATAATGTTCGGTTGCAAGTATCTCTCGTCCGTCTCATATTTGTAAATAGAGTCGTATCGCGTATCTGCACTGTCCAATAAAAATTGGTAGAACATACAATTTTAAAGGAGTAAAAGATAGCTCGGTAATCTTATCTCTTTCGTAGCGCTCTTTCGGATTAAATATGTTCAAATTACGTGTCCGATATTAGGAATTATTGTTAATGTTTGCGAACCCGTCGAGTAACAACCAAATTTCAAAAGGAATAAGAGAATCTGAAAAAATGAAAAGTAAAAAGGAGGAACGTCACGATCGTCGACACGTGAAGCCGACAACTGTATATATAAACTGTAGTGAAAACCCGAACCCCTAAAGTCTTCTTTAACACCCCAGACACATATTTTCCCAGTCCTGTCCCTACTTCATACGAACGTCAGGGCGGTTTCTGGTTAAAATTCAAACAGGTGCATTAAGATCATTCGTTTCTCTCAAGTTTTTGTTGTTTTTGTAAACAATAGCTCAACGCTTATATGTAAAGCCATTTTCCTACGATCATACTAGATACATTGTTGCGACACTGTAAAACAGTTTATTCAGTGGTGTATCCAACATATCTGTTAGCGCTTCTTAAATGTTTCAATATGCTTAGGATTAGTTTACCAATATACGGAATTTCTTGTCACTATAGGAACAGCAAAGATTATAAAATTCAGACAAAAAATTTCGAAGGTAAACATACATTTACATTCGTATCAATGATAACATTAAGCACCGAACACACGCAAGCATGGCATCCCGTGTGAAAAATGGAAAAGAGAAAACACGAAATAGATTTCGTCGGTTGTAAATTATAGCAACATCCGGTTAATTGTGCAGGTGGGGAGGCAGGAGCGACGTTATTTAAAAAATATCCAATAAAACAGGAGATGTACTAGAAATATCCGTAACTCATTCCTGCGATGTGCTTCCGTTAACGCCCACAGACCTGTAGATTCCATCCTCGAGTGATGCTGCGTCGTGAACGTTTGCCTGTTGACTGTCGAGTGCACGAGAGCTTGGGAGAGTTGCTGCGACTCGTGAGTTCGTTCTATGCGCGACATTGTCATTTGTCATGTCTCCAGTGTCTACATACGACTGTACCTCCGTACAAACGCGACACGTTGATTGCCAAGAAAATAGACTATCCTGCAGCAACGCAATCGACGGAGATTATCCCGTGCATGGATTTAGCCACTTTAAGTTCATTCGGTGAAAGCACGCTTCTCAATCTGCGAATAAAGCCAGGGATTGACTCAAAGTTTATGGTTAACGAGACTAGCATTGTTGACAACGAAAAAGCAATTTCAGAAGGAGGATTTCAATTTTCAAAGGGCAGGTCTATCGGCTTTTCTTTAAGTATAGGCCGTCAATTGTTTGTCTCTCTTTTACGGACTACTCTTTAAGGCTCCTCCCTGTTCAGGTCGGAAGTTAGAAAATGACGTATGAGACAACATTGTGATAGAATTTGAAACATATGAATCTGCGTCGATAACGAAGAAACCATAAGGCCGTCTCATAACAAAAGAATATTGGCTAGAGTAACATATGCTCGCAATTTTGTTATTAGAATATAGAAAATACATATGAACAAAAAAATGATTTACAAAACGAAACAGTGCCGATGACGTTCACTAACTACGATAGATACAAACTGCCGCATTGCGATAATAGTTTTACACGTTCTATCATGGCATATAATCGGGTGTCGACGTCAGTTTTATGTTCATGGGACTCTATTATATTATCACCAGTGAGGACGTGGTCCTTAGGTGCTTCCGTGCTGCCTTTACTTACAATATTGCACAGTGCATGTGAAGTCAAGGGGAAATACTCTATTGTTTCTGGTTGCACAATTCGTAGCATTTCATAGTACACCTAATATAGTATTTATTGTTGAATAAATTGATATTTTTAAACGAAAAAAGTAACATCGAATAGTACGAACCGTAATTCTTGATTTTTGCAGCTATTTACATAGTTCTATCGTGAAATTGTACTGTAGTGTGTTTTCCGTTTGTCTTCCGACATCTGTACTTCGTTGTGGTATTAAAATTACTGTGAATGTCCAATGGAACAGTAATTATGCGTGACAGACATACCACTTTTTTCACCGTTTTTTTATAGTTATACACATGTCCAGAATTCCCCAGTTAGAGTATAGATTTCAGCTGATGCATTAGAGGCAGCAATTTCGTCGAGAATAAGTTTTAAAAAATGTTTAATTTCTGGAAAATCTGTGAAAAACGTTTTCCCGCCTGTGACGTCATAATTCAAAAGGGCCAATCTGGAATATATATGAGAAAGATCTGCAATGTAAAAAAAAAGACACCATTTTTTAACTTTACAACTTTCAAGTTTCGTTTTTTAATTAGAAATGGATTGGGACGTAAAATCTGTAAGTTAATTATTTTTCATAATATAGCGATTTGAAGTAATGCGATCACTTAAAGTACAACTTATTAGTAGTTTAACCTGACTAATGAAAATCATACGTTGCTCCGTTTTAATTACTACGTTATAATTGGTTACATAGTAAAATGTTACGTACAACACGATACACAGAATGCAATTGTAGGGGAAACCAGGACAATGTGGCATACTCTTAAATTTAGAGAAGATCCGGAGAAAATAAAACATCTGGGCAAAGTAGGATATCCTAAAATTTAACTAAATTCTTAAAAAAAAAAATGGAAATACCTAAGTAGAGACATATACATGATAAGAAATTGATTTAAAAGTAATCAATACTTAAAATATCGTTATTTAGTAGTCCACTTGCTTTATTTCCTTAAGCGACTCACTTTGTTAGACCTCCCCTAAAAAAATTATGCATATATATAACAGTTGTCAATTTTTATGAAAAAGAAACAAATGACGAAACGAAAAGAATCTCACTCACATTATGCACTGTCATGTTGTTTGTGTTACAAATTACTAGAATTCGTGAATATGTTGTCAGTCACCTAACGGAACGAAGTAGTAGCGTGGGTGGACTAACTATTTAATTAATAAGGTAGGCGTAATAGTTAACTGTTCTTTGAAGGCAATCGCACTTGTTCTATGTAGTCGTAGGTGTATGACGTTAGAGGGGTTAAGATTTTCCCTCTGTCACGATTCGCTCGACACCTTAACTACGACATCGACAAAAGCAAGGGGATTGGATGGAATAACGTCGATTGCAAGTGATCAGCCAAAGAAAAGGAAAGAACTGAGTGGAATGGGGTTGGTGACTGTGCTGAGGGATGTAGGCTAGGGTAGAAGAGTCTAACTACACAAGCAGCTTATACATTTTTCTTCGTATTAAAACATGGCACGACTCAAAGGGAAATAATGTCTGCCTGATTACTCGCTTCAGTTGAACTCATTTCCCTCTCCGTCATCCGCTACGGGTCCCGCCCCCGCAGTAACCCACCCCCAACCGGGCTCCAGCAATGGGGATATAAAAAATGATGTTTGCGTGAAAGCCAAATGCATTACCTACCAGCTTTATCTTCAGAAGTACGCTGTATTAGCTTTGCTTTTATCTCTTATCGCTGCCTCGCTATTTGTTTTCTTAATTTCAAAGCGGAAGAAGACTACCTTATTATTTTTCAAGAGAAATCCAGTATTTCGTGTAACCTACTAACGTGGCTAACGAAGCGACGAGCAAGTAATGAAATTTTATCGCTAAATCGAAAAATAAAATCTGACGATCGTTCGGTAGCCGTGTACCCATGTAACACTTACGCTCCATTGAAGCATATAGGTGGAGTTGTGAAAGAAAAAAAAGATCACGACACAGTATCCTATTGTGTTGTTCACTGAAAGTAAACGAGGAGCACTCAGCCCGTTCATCGTGACTTGGCAGTAGTCAATATTTTCGTGGAACCGGGCTACTGAGAAGCGTGGCTATATGTAAGGATACCTGTACGTTTACCACGTACAAAGAGTCAATATGAAGTCATAGCAAATGCTTACTAATTCTTGAGCAGCTGGTAGAAAAAGTGATCGGACCAGAGGATTGCGCAAAAAGGAAAGAAAAAGAAGGAAGATAGGTGAGCGTGGCGGATATATGAAAAGAGCAAAGCAAACCGGAGACAGGGGCAGCAGTCGTTCATCCATAAAATATGGAAGCTACGCGACATAAAATTCTCCAATTGCAAAATTGATGCGGCTTATGTTACTCTCCTACATCGGCCTTCTTGGTGTACTGAGGTCTCCGGGGTCCCCTCCTCGTTTTACTGTAAAGCAACTCCTCATATTGTACAGGGACGCGTAATTCATTTTTTACCGGACTCAGCTCAATTATTTATAAATTGCTGCTCCCTCGAGGGCCGAGAGCCCTTCTGCCTTACCACCTTGCCACGTTTTCCTTCGATGGCTCAAACTCCTGGAAATGCTCGAAGTCTCGTGCTTACGGAACACACTATACTACACTGTGCACTATGTTTTCGTTGCAAGGAAAATATCGAGCATGTTCGCCTAATCTTTCATGAGAAAATCCATCGGACGTGACACTGCAAAGGGTAATCTTGTGTTTTACATTTCCTGCCACTTTCGTCGCATGTCAAATTTATAATTTCAATATGTTCATCTTTTGATGATGTGCATACCAAATAAGAATGAAACTTATAATTTCCTAAGACAATAATATTCCACAATTTTATCAATACGTTATCCACTTCATTTTTTAATAATTTCGTTAATCTTTAAATTTCATGTAATTACCAAACGTTACTATTGTGTTTGCTTTCCAGATTTTTATCTCTCGATCGTTCGCACAGTCTTATCCACACGCTACAAAATAGTATAGTCAAATCATACAAGCGTATTATCCGACGAAGAATATCGGATATAAAGCGATCAAGGGTGATTACGAAGAGTAACTCATAATAGCAACTACTTAGGGTGCAATTAAAAATTTATCTTAGAAGCGGCGTAAAATGAGAATAATAGGTGCGTGCACATAAATCGGATTTAACGAGAGAAATAACGTAAAGAGTACCGATCTTCTATCTCTGTCTCTCGGTATGCTCGATCCTTTCATACTATCCCGCGCACCCCTCGGCAACAACAACCGGAGCATTAAGGTGTATGATTATACGCTGGCTTGTCGGAGCGCATCGTAAGTAGGCCGATACGATCAAGCCTAGGTACACAGTGTACACACAGTGTTACCCCCGTCGCCGCAAAGCATCAGCGCGTTTGATGCTCAGATCGTCATGGCAAGGGCCACACGCTTTGACTGCTCCCCAGAGAACAAAATCTCTCTGTTACTCCCCCTTTCCGAACCGTCTCTCCCTTCTTTGCTCCCTTTCGACTGCCTATCCACCTACTCACCCACTCGCCCTTCGAGACCTCCCCTTTGAATCCGCCGCTCCGCACGGTGCAGCCTTGTTTGCGAATCGACCAAAGGACCATCACTTTTTTTAAGGAACCATACGCTTTTTAATTAGTCCCGAAAGCACTGCTGGGCTCCCGGTTTATCGAGACGTGACGTCACGCTCGCTTTCGGCTTACCGCACGACTCTGCAGTTTATCTTTGTAGTGGCGAATTGACAGAGACTCGTCGAGAAGCCCGAGGGAGACAAAATCAGGGCGGAGGGAATGAACTCTTGGGGGATGTTTAGAAAAAGAGTCGACATTTAATCGAGACGATGCGATGCAACCGCATTCCACGAGAAAATCCGTTAGTTTGTCGAAGAAGAAGAAGAAGAAGAAGAGGAAGAAGATCAAGAGGCCAGTGTAGCCGCGAGCTATTCGGAGTGACGTGCATGACACGCGGGGGCAGAAACGCGATTCGCTAGTTCCTCCTCGGCCGACGAAACGTAGCTCCAGGCACCCTCGCTCCAAGGCGTCCGAGCAAGCACCCATGGCAGCCCATAAGAAACGATCGTCGAAGCCAAAGCATCGAAGACTATCGCAGAGACTACCCTTGAAATAACCTTGATATTAACCAGTTGCGGAGAGCCCATTGTTGGTCCGACTATGGACATTGTGCTCTTTGAGCATCGACAAAGACCCTCGGCTCGCACGGTGTGTATTCAGTCAGTGCAGACCGGCATACAGAGCGTTAGATTGCCACTAAAGCGCAGCCCATGAGGCATTACCCATTGTGGCGCGTCTAAACATAATACAGATTACAGTCGGTGCCGCCGCCGTCACCGCACCACCACAGTTACCGTCGTCGGCATCGCTACCGTCGCTACCGTCACTATAGTGACGATATATCGTCACCGACGTTGCCACCGGCCACGTTACGTTACGAGTACGGTAAATGGCGAACGGAGAACAGAAAAGGAAGGACGCGGCGCGGAGAGCAGCTCACCGAGCTGAGAGTCTAGAGTCTAGAGTTAAGAGTCGAGAATGTAGAGTCGGGGGGGAGAAAATAGGGAAGGGGTGCGAGGGGAGGACGGGAGCAGGATACGGAGTGGTGAGCGGGGGAACAGTCATTTTTCAATGCGCGTCTCCCATACCAAAGGAAGACGTTACAATAGTCCGTTTAGGCGAGAAGAATTTCCATGCGGAGATTAATTAGTTACAAGGACTTAGCGTGTTGGCCGCGGTGTTCCCGCATCTCGCGGACGGATACACCCGGAGATCTGGAGGCCACTTCGACTTCTGAGACTCCATACGAAGTTCGCTCGCACGAAGAACGACTAAGCCCCTTGTCGGAGGACGCGGGCGCGCATGCGTCCTAAGGACTAACGTACCAGCCGAGCACAATGGCCCGCCACGATGAATGTGAGCATTAAACTATTATAACCACGGATTTGTACGAATAAATAGATAACAATGGTGCGGCGAATGAATGCGAGGATAGCCGCGCGGCGAATACCTTATCCCCTCACTCACCCCCTCCACGATTCCACCGTTCCCTCGTCCTCAACCCCCCAATCCAGGCCTCGACTCCGAACTGTACGTCTAGTCTGTTACTTACTGCTTCTTCGCACCTTAACCAGTAACCCTTAGCATTCCCCACTCAGTGCGTACATTTTACCGCTGCACGTACCAGTTACCAGTCACTATTCTTACTGTTCATTTACCCTACGTTTTTAGGCTTTTCTGGCGCATGTCTATGTTGTTCTTTGCTATCATAAACAGTTTTATAAATATTCTTCCTGTATCAATAAAATCCCGCTCAGTATTTCGGTTTAGAGGGACGCATATGTAGCTGTAGAATGCTGCACTGCAAGAAAGAAAGATTTTAAAAATGTATGTGCAGTCTAGAGGTAATAGTGAACGAAAACGGATGTAATTGTTCTCCGACGCAGCACGATGAACGCGGCTCATCCAGCTGGCTGCACTAAAAACCGGTTTTTCGCGATTCAACGAAATGGACTTTTCGTGGCGCTACATTGGTTTTGCGAATGATACGCGGCGATAATGACTGCTTCATAAGAAAAGAGTGTGACTGCATGCGTGTTGGTAATCGAGTATCGCAATTCCATTTTCGCGTTTTGTCTCAGCTCTCTCGCTTGAATGCAACGATAACGACCGGTCCACGCGAGTCAAAGAAATTGGCTTCCTTCGCGAGGGGGGCGAGGATCCCCTCGGAACGAGTAAGAGAAGAAGGAGGAATCGGTCTGTCGGTCGGCCGTTCGGTCGACTGGCCGGCCGGTTGGAAACATCTATCATGCAGCTGTTGCTTCCATTGTGTTGTTAGTCTTACGTTACATTGCGAGTCCCTATACGAGCCAACGGAGCCAACAGCGGCCGAGTGTGCAACATGTGTTTGTCTCCTGCTCTCCTCTCTTATAATGTTATTCTTCAGACGCGGGTAAGAATACCGAAGGACGCACACGCTTACTTTGATACAATGCCTTCATCTCCGTTTTGCGTCGCGTGGAATTATTATCATCCACTCTTAATACACACACGCATAAGAAACAGTGTCGTACATCCATTGCTTCCTTCCGTCGTCATCCCTTCGGTGCTTCACCCTTTCACCCCATCGTACTGGTTCCCTACGCACACCCTTGAACTAGAAGTTTCTCGCGGGCTGCGTCCCAATTTAGATGGCAAAAGAACTGGCGCCGCCTGTTTTTCATTAATCATATCTTCCGGTTGTCAATTAGTCTTGACGGAATTTCATGCTGGGGAGGAAGAAAAGGCAAAATCGCTTGACATTGAAGTTTTTAATGTTCTATAGTGATCAGCACGAATGTCGTGATTAGTAGATGGTTTGTAATGTTCATGAAAAAGTAGAATTTGGTGGCCCAGGATCACCTACAAAAGTTAATCGCTTCGAGGAGAGAGTTTGTTTTCGTCTTCAAGGAATACAGACAACATAGTTAAATACGTACTTACTATTATGTGTTAACTGATTTAGAGTAAGATTCATTAACACTAAAAAGACTGTAGAATTTCATTTACAAATTGCTATTATTCAGGGTAATTCTATGTTCGCATTCATAAGAAATGATGTAATCATGGCTAGGAGCAGATTCTCCAGGAACCTCAATCTAATATACAAATGGTCATTTCTTGGAAGTTTGGACCCTGAGCTCTCTTGAAAGGATAGACACAGATGAGAGTGCGCATAAGAGAAAGGAAAACGGAGAGAGTGAATGAGTGAGAAAGAGAAAGGGAGCATAATAGGTATCCCGGAAAGTCGAAGTGGGAAGGGACTAGAAAAGAAGAGGAGAGTACCGAGAGAGAGAGAGAGAGAGAGAGAGAGAGAGAGAGAGAAGTCTTTGATGTCTAGCAGAGATATGATGATAATAATGATGGAAGCCACTACCACAGTACGACAGAATCCGCGCCTACTGGCTGTTTCCTGCGAACTTGAAGTTAACGCATTTCGACATCTTGTAGCCAATGTGACGGATACGACTGTGTAAGTATCCTCCTACAAAGTCCTCGCGAGCGTTAAAAATATCGAAGGAGGGCGGAATTACGGGAAAGTAGTACGTCGGAAAAAGGGAGGTAAAGAGAGGGCAAACGAGACAAGGATAAACAGAGGAAGAAAAAAGGGATTTCAGGAGTAACCTTAGGTAAAGCTACCCTCCAAAAAATCCAGCAGGAAGGGTCAAAGTGCAAATGACTAACACGACTTCCCGGAACGGCTAGGCGATCGTTTTGTATAGTGTCAGTGTGAGCATCAGCTTTGCATGTCCAAATGCGAAACTCGGTTGAACAGCCGCAAGCGTGCAACTCGTTCGACCTAAAATCCCCTTTTCATCGAGACACATCAAGTGAGCGAGATGCGAATTTTCCAGATTCGAGAGCTCGAGATCTTGATCGAAATTGGCACAAAGAATCTTTATGTCTTTGATGAGCTTAGTGCGGGAAATTGAGTGATGCTTAGGACGTTCTGGCTCAAGGGTAACGTGCCAGTCAAGAACGACCCATGAAAAAAGAAAGAATCATTTGCACAACATTTTTCGATCCCATTCATACGGTGCCACGACCTCTCGACTCTCAAGCCTCACAGCTTCCACGCATCAAAGGCACAACGGGAAGTACAATAATACGATTACTCGCTGCATGGCAAGAAGTGCGTCCTGCTTTCACACAATCCAATGCGGGCTCGAGAAAGTAGCCGGTCCATCCGCTTTATACATACCAATGGAATAGAAAGCCAGATAAGTTTATAGGTAATCGAAATCGTAAAGAGACGAAGGTGGTATAATTTAACGAGGAATATGTGAGACCTATAGGCTGCCTCGACCCGAGATCACGATCATTCTTCCTCTCTATTTCTCCACTATGATTCTTTCCTTGTCTTTCCTCTTCTTCTCTTTTCCTTATTTTCTACTCTTGTTCCTCTTTCGGTTCTCCTCCACCCTGCGAATATAACGTCACCGATTTATCTCGGACAAAGTGTCACCGGTAACCTAGAAACGAAGATATCCATCAGTGTCCCATTCAGTGTGTTTGTTATTTTTCTAATGTGATTCTATAAAACGACAATATTAATTTGATGTCTTATAAGAGTCAAGTCTAACTCACGATTTATTATTGAAATAAAGAATATTACATCGGTTTGGTCAAATCAGTTGGAAATGAAGCTCAGTCGCATTTATGTTTCCCAAATTGAAGTATTCTCTTCAAGACCCTTGAAGTGGTACATTTACTGTCTTTGAAGTTCGGTACTTACTTCACTCGTTTACTCGTCAATTTTTAATCGAACGTACTGTGCGACCTTTACGGTGCAGCTGGAACATCATCGAAAAAAGACCTCAGTTTACTCGGAGTAGGTCAAACTCAGGAATAACTACGCGGCACTTGAAAACGGAATAGCTTGTAAAGATTTGACCAAATCTCAGAAAGGAATCAACTTGAAAATAAATTTTTCTAAATATACCCTATTACGCATATAATGAAATACGCTGTAAAAGAAGTTGTATCCATAGTAAAAAATACTGAAACAAAAATGATGAAAATATTGATTAACAATTCAGAACGTACTCTAAATTGTTAATGTAATGAAACAGTGTTTTAACCATATTATTCGTGCACTAACTATAAAAATATAAAATTTTTATTATGAAATTCTGAAGGACTAACAAACCCTAGTACAGATACACATACATAAACATATAAAATGTAAAGTGTATGTAAAGGTGCTACATGTATGCTAATTTTGAATTAGTAGATGTAGCAGATATTGCAACAGTTAAAAGAATGATAGGCATTATATAGTATAATCATCAATTAGGAATATACTGTATATTATGCAATAACCATTTACACCTATCTTCAACATAAAACGAGTAATAATAGAAATATTATTAAAGGTATGTATATCTATAGCGAATATCTAGGATTTCCCGTAATAAAGGAGCACTAAGTTTTGAACGTCTTAGAAATTGTATTTGATCGCATTCATTCCCTCGTAGCGGTAAGGTGGGTGGTTATATAAGTTGGACGGATTTTATCGTATCCACCATAACCACGAGAGCACGTGAGCTACTCTTACCAGCTTGGGCTTTTAAGAGTTGATTTTATTTCCTAAAACAGGAAGAACTTCGGACGTAACTGGGAAGCGAGATCGTGCTGGACATCATTACTAAATAAAGCGGCAGTAGCCTGACTGAGAAGCCAGCAGCGAAATAAATGGCTGCAATAATCCGAGAAATTGGTGTATACGCCGATTGTAGAGTAAAAAGTAGAGAAGTAGTTTGCCCCACCACCGCCATAAATGATCACCCTTCTTTCCTGGGCGCAGCTATACTCCACGGACCGATAAATACAGGTCCATCGGAGGGTGGAGAGCCGCTCGCCCACGAATTATAGGCGTTTTAAAAATATTGTCCCATTACTTATTCAAGAGCCGGCTAAAGTATTGCTTTCCAATAGTATCCTTCGATCACAATTTCCCTCCCTCTGTATTATTAAAGCCTACCCCAAACTCGGAATGACTATTCGTCCGAAACATCGGCTACTTTATCGCGATACGCGATTCAAGAGTGAAACAATAAAATATCTTGGTTCGCGAATTCCAATTTACCAGGTATCCCCCTTCGGACGTACCTTGCGCATTCACCCACGTTTAAAGACGTTAGGCCGCCGGTCCCGCATCCATTGCCGTTATTAAGCTCTTAGATATTGAACAGCTCACCACCATTCCACTATCACGAGAACGGAAGATGCAACCGCGTCTTTCACTTGCGTACAAAAGCGTACCCGAATATCCGCACGTACTCTCCTTTCAATTTCTTTTGCTTTTCAAAGAGTATCGCACCTCTCACGAAGCTCAATGTTTTCACGGTTCCGCTCTTCCTGTACCTCCCGTTCTTTCATTCCTTCTTCTCGCCTCAATCCTTTCAGACCACATCGCAGATTATCCACGGTTAATCTCAGTCGCAGAAGCTATTGTGTCTCGCTACAAGAATCCGTATGTGAATCGACAGACTGCAAATGTACTTGCACCTAGCCACCGCCACGAGTCTGTAGGTGTATAGTAAAGGGCAACAAAGAAACAGAACAAGAAGAAAGAGAAGAGCAGATATGAAAAGCTGTACGAAGTGAAGAAAAATAAATGAAGAGATAAAGGGAGTATCGAAAGGATTTTATGGATCCGATAGGCGTGAAAGTACTTAAATACTCGGTGGACAGGATAGCAGGTGGGCGGATAGCGGCGTGGCAGGAGTCGGACAGGGCCTAGTGGTAACCTTCTATGGGGAAGAGTGCACGCGGTGAACATTATCGGGAATCTGACTGTCGCGTGAGTTTATTTGCGCGCGGTTAAGGGCCCGGGGACGAGGACAAAACATGAGGTCTATATTGGTAGGGCAGCAATCGCAATGGCCCCCGTCGACCCGCGGCCCCCCAGCCACGCTGTCAACCCGTATACTCGCTCGCTCGCTTCCAGTCGGTCCGGGCGTTAATGAGCAGAGGAGCTTTGCTACAGCATTACGCATACATTAGGATCCACCGATCACTGCTCCGATCGGATCAGCAAGACTACCTTGCTTGCCTGTCTCGCCGCCTTCTTGCTTCACTGCCTGACTCTACCTATCTTGGCTACCTTACTTACCTTGCCTACCTTGCATGCACCGTCTATCCTGCTTCCAGCCCCAGCTGCCTAGCACAGCACCGTCCAGAGTGCTGCTACGATGCAACAGTCTGTGCAAGCGGGACCGCCGGCACCAACACCGAGAATGGGAATGAGAAGCTCAGCGGCGCTTTCAATTATTCCCTGAACAATCCCGCCGCTTGTTTCCTTCAGCGATTACATCTCCAAGTATTTATTCGCCGTTTGCGCCCTCCCATTCCCATTCTCATTCCCATTCCCATTCCCATCCCCATCCCGCACGAACCTTTCGTGCAGCCTGCGCATTCGCGCGGGAAGCAACCAACCCGTTCGCATCGAATTTGCCTTTGACTTTATCATCAAATTGCGTACAATTTTTTAATCTGGCACATATTATGCTTTTATCTTTTTCTCTAGTCGTCTGTTTACCTCTCCCTTTCTATCCCTCTCTGTTGCACTCTCTCTCTCCCTGCCGCAGAAACATAAGACACATGGGACGATGGATCCTAAAGATTGTCAGCGCACTCTGATTCTAGTTCATCGTGACCCACTTCAAGAACCGATAGATCTCAATCATAATGGGAATCCGAAGGCAATTAGGAGGAAGACGTTTAACTTTGTTCCGAAGGATTCGTTCGTTCCGCGAAGCGAGCCAGGATGCTCGGTGAGTTAAATGTGAACGTTAGTTAACCTCGATTCATTAACGAATTGTTCTCTGTGCTTGGTAGACGGGTTAGTACTTTTTTGCTGTTTTACGAGCCTCCAGACTTTGAAGATTCAACCTGCAGATAACGTGCACACGAATTATCGGCAGTTAATTGTAAACTTAATTAAGCATCGTAACGCAAACACAACAAATTCAGAAAGGTAAGCCAGACGTAATACTCGGTGCACGTACGTACTCATACGTTCAATCAACTCAAAATGAACTTCAACTGACTTCGATCCATTACGTGAATTAACTTTGACAACAAAGCACCAATCTCTATGCTGAGCCTAATTTAAAAAAGCATTATATAATAAAGGAGAGCATTGCTACCAGTTAACGAAGAAGAAAATAATCTTCCGACGGACAGCAATATGCGCTCTGACATAACGGCAAAGCATACATTTTTAATATACCAGTAAAAAAAGATCCTCCCGAAAAGATGACACGTAAATACTTTGATCTGTCATGGCGTCGGGTGGGAGAAGGGGTGCAGCTCCGGTCCACCCCACATATTTAACGGACTTAAAGGGGCTGCGGAGAGCAAGGGGGTTCACGGGAGTGAGACTAAAGCTAAGGTGTCAGCGTTGCATCCGTGACACATGTGCAAGCCGAAACGAAAGTGTTGCTCACTTATACGACACACGTAACTGCTATATGTTAAGCTTAAAGCATAACTGAACAGAACCGAGAGCGTCCCTGTTGTGTCTATCTATCCTCAATGCTTCTTCATGGGCACGTATGGCCCACACGTGTCTAAATTATTATTGTCTGAAATATAACCTCCACGTCTCATCTTAGCCGGCCGAACAACATCTAGAACTAGTTACCTCCCCCGTTGCCATCTATCCGACGAATTTACAACGATGTTCCATTAAAATATGACACGTTCCATTTATAATTCATACGGAACACAGTACCGGCAGTTTTAAATCCGCTCCTGATGCTCATCTACACGACGGCTGGCGTCACGTCAATATGGAGCAGCAGTTTAAACGAGTGTCAGTGTGCCACGCGTTACCTAGTCCCATCCAAGTGCGACTTAATCATCCGATTTATTTGCGGCGACAACTTCTCTTTTTATTGCGATAAGGCCACTGCTCTATTCCCTAAGTAAAAATTATGAAATGATCGCCACGAGACGTCGTCGACGCATGAAAACTCGGTCATTAAAAAGGCTTACGATTTAGTTTCTGTATCTTAGCCGACGCGAGGATATCAAGCTACCACAGGGTGCACCGCCAACTGTGAACCTTTTCTGAAAGATGTTAACTTGTCTTCGGAATGATCAGGTGTCTTCATAATTTTCTAAAATAAAGGGGGATCAATTTACGAGCATCAAGAGACAGATTCAATTTAATCTTATTCGCGATATAGTACCTCGCCGGCAAAATGAAGCAGCGAGGTTCTTCTGTAAATTCGTAATTGCATCTTGATCTAATCTGACCTGACCTAACCTAACACAACAAAACCTAACTCAACCGGCCGCTCGGAACGATCTTTTGCATCTAATTTAGTCTATGGCACATCCTTCGCCGAGAATAGCACGCGTAAAAGCCTCGAGGGTAGCTAGGTGTCACGGCATAGTGCGGTGTAACAATAATTAGGGGCAAGTGCGAGTCTTGTTGGGTAAAGGGGTAGTGTAGGGGTAATGCGGGGATAGTCAGAAAAACGTATCGAACGGCGGGAGGGTTTTTAGTTTTGGCACGTGCGCTCTCTGATCACCGGATGCCTAGTTTCCATGAAGGGTTTGCGCGATATTTATTATGTTAACGAGAGACGAATATACCGTGCGCCTCTTCTATGAGTCTGCCTTTCTCGTAAGATGCACCAGCATCCCGTGCATCACGTCAGCTCCTTCGGATCTGTCAGTAACGACCGCACTTTCTACGTCATCGTTTAATTGCTTTACCTCGTACTTACCTTGCTCTTACGACTTACGTCGCTTGGAGAAAAAGTTTTGCGAATTTGCTCCGATCTTCACGGCAAAAATAATTTTTTACAACGTTCATCCTTGTCATATCAAATGAATCTGAATTATATTGCCGAGATCGAAATCTGCGTCAGTTTACATATTCTAAAGAGGGGCAACTTGGTTCTAATAAATGACAAACGCCACAATTTTATAAATTAATAGTATTTTATTTTTCATGGGTTTCTCAAGTTTTTCCTCGTGTCTTTTCAGTCAAACTGAGAATGGTTACCACTGGAGGGCAGAACAAATAAAAACAGCAGAAATTTTGAAATCTAACGGCGATTTTTATAGTTACTTTCGATGCACTCGTTTAACTGAACGGAACATACCGACATCTTAAAATCGTTGAAATTACATTACTATCGATATAATTATTGAAAATCACAAACATAATATAAACCAACACAGTTGACTTGTCATATTCTAATTCTTGATTCCCGCACTTGTTCGGTTTCTAAAATGCATTCCATGACTGGAAACACGGGTAATCGGAAACCATCCATTGCCCTACCGCCTTCAAACAACCCTACGATGTATATGTACATCCACGTGTCTAGATTTATCTATATAGACAGGATTAGGCCTGGGTTGAAAGGAGACGGAAATGCAAACCAAAACGTACAATAATAACGCAGATTATCTTTGAAGAGAGCGGTATAGACGCGGGACGAGGCGCAGCGTTAAACTTTGAATGTATACTCGTGGGATTTCTTTGTGGTAGCAATTAATAGTAGATTACCGACTATAGCAGGAGAACGGTGTGAGGGTGAAAATAGGTTGGGGATGAGAGGGCGTGAGAGAGGGGCTGACAGACAGAGAATAAATGAGAGTGAGATAAAGAAAGAGA
>JARQST010000554.1:43951-140898 GCA_030142225.1 Pachycephus smyrnensis | reverse complement strand
AAATAGGTTGGGGATGAGAGGGCGTGAGAGAGGGGCTGACAGACAGAGAATAAATGAGAGTGAGATAAAGAAAGAGAAAGAGAAAGAGAGAGAGAGAGAAAGAGTCAACGAGAAGGTTGGGAAAGGACCATGACTAGGGTGAATATGGGGTAGCAGGCAGAAGCAGGATGTGTACTAGGAGTATGGGAGGAAGGACGGGAGTATAGGGGTTGAAGGCTGAGAGGCGGGGTGAGATTACACACGCCGCCTGAGGGATTACCGCACTCTGATTCTCCGATAAGAATGTCAAAATAAGCTGGCTCTCGCCGTTTCGCCATCCCCAGCGGCCTCTGCGCACGACCCAAGTAATTACATTGTGACGACTAGCGCTTCTCACAAAATGCGCTTCTTTTCGCCGCTTCATGGTTGACGCCCTCATCGATAATAACTCAATTCGAATCCTCGGAAGAGGCTCGAGGCGCATATGGAGTATGCGTTCTTATCCTGTATTAGCGATGTCTTATATACGTTACCGAGGAATTCCTTCAAAATGTATACAATATCTTGGAAATTTTAATATTGCCCGACTTCCGATTAGGGTTAATAATGATATCATCAATATCACTTTACCCATTATTATTAACATTTTTACAATCAAGGCAATGAAACAATTATTGTCCCATTCATTTATTGGCCAGACTCCGTATTAAAAAGTCTTAAAAAAGGGTTATAGAATGTCAAGTAACGTAATACTACGTCGTGGCCAGTGTAAACCTGAAAATGAAGTCAGGTTTTTAATGACGCCTTCTTTATTTTAATTCGCTGATTAATAATGTATACATACGCATATCATCCGCGGGTAACATGTATTATAGAGGGACCATCTTCTTATGACTTTTAATACAAAAAAGTCCCCTAGACGTCAAATTTGACTTGTGGATTGACTATAGGTATTTCCCAATCATTAGGACTCTACGTTTTTACAAACGATTTGAGTTGCCATTCACGTCCTCCATGTTGACCAATCGAGAGTGACACTTGGTTATGAATACTCATTACGTTGACGCGTAGATACATATGTGCATATATATACACGTACATGGAGCAATTCTGTGCCGAAATCGCTTAGGGGTCTCACGAGGAAACGATACAATGGATAGAGAATGGAGATTATTCAAGTTGGGGTGGATTATGCGTCGCTTATTGAGACTGGCTTCTGTCCCTGCCGAACGATGGATAAACTAGTGTGACATGTAGCCGATCATATGTGTGAGTAGTCGCATACGCATACGTGGAAAATACACATGTAACGACATGGTACCTACATGGTACACGGATACAAGAAGACGCATGGCCCGACGAGGGCAAGCAGGATGATGTTGACATTAGCAGATCCGCTCGCGGATTAAAGCTTTGTGTCGTACAAAGCTTCACCACAATAGTCCCGTCATTGTGCCTACGAGCTTATATACTTCACTGACGCGACACCACTCGGTACGCAATAACTATTTCGATGTCATCCTAATGACACGGGTGATAATATTTCCGACATGATTCTCGCTGGTACGGACATTTTTCTACTTCGATTTATCTCATTTTTACACAGCAAAATTTTTACATTGAGGGACGCGTTACCATAGTAATACACGTACGATATCATCGTAACAAAAATGAATGGGAACGAAACAAAAAAGGAAGCAGGAATGAAACGAAATGAAATTGAGTTCATAAAAAAATATATCCATTATTTATATATTTTATATCTGCTTAAAAACGAAGTAGAATTAGTGTATACATACAACGAAATACATTAAAATGAATTTATTAATGTCGCAGATATGGCAGCATAAAAATTCCTGCTGTCGTTTCATATACCTTTTCAATGATAAGATAGAAGAAGCTCTCTTTGGCTACACCGAAGAATAGACCGCGCTGAAGATTTTGGTATGGTGCCTTCAGTGGCCACCGCTCCTTTCGGCCAAAAGATGTCTCTTAATCCTCCCAACGTATCCACTTTCTCTATGTTTTTAGTATTTCCGAAATGAAGTTGCGAAAAGTGAGATGGGCAAGCTCACTGGTAGTAGTACGTAATATCTTCGTAAGCTCCGTCTTTTATGACAGGACTAGAGCGTCTCTCAAGGATATTGGTAATCTTCGGGCTCGCAGTAATATTGGCGGCGCAGTGATCTCTCGCCCCCAGACCCCTTCCGACCTCGACCCTACCCACCCCACCCCACTCCAATACCCCCACCTACAACCCCTACCACCCCCTATGGTCGTTCGCCTTCTCCTCCCACACACCCTGGTCCAACCCAACTCACCACGGCCATACCATCGAAGCATCTCTAACTATACTCACGCCTCCGCCGCACTGCCACGTCGCCTGCAAGGAGTCCTACCCCTCCACCCCCAACTCAGACTCAGCTCCATCTCACCCCCAACCCGTCCTCCGACCCTCTTCCTTCGTCCGGACGGGCGTATTGACGCGGCTTCGCAACCACACTCTTGCTAAGAACATAGAACATACGTATACACTCAGTCACCCATCTTCGCTTCTATCCACCTTCGAATCCCCGGGTCCACACTACCCTGTGCCACCCTGAGCTATCTGAGTTCAACCAACCCACTACACCTCACCGGCACATATCGTAATGTAACGTAACGTCTTCACCCTGGTAGAAGCCGCTAGTACCAGTGATATAGGAACAAGCGTATATGCTTTTGCCTGAGTAGCGTAGAGGTGTGCGAATAACAATCCTTGAATGCAAAAGTATACGTAAATTTTCTCAGGTTATATTATACAGATTATTCTATTGTATTATCAGGATGTGATATACATATAATTGTTAATTCATAGGTTGGTCGTAGTAAATTCTGTTAAAACTCGACGTCTTTAGCAAATCAAATATTTATGACTTTTTTGCTAGTCGTATATACAATAACCATATGGGAAATGGAATAAATTTCCCTACTTCGTACAGATCGTTACGTTCATGTTAGTATGACTTATGTTCAGTTATGTTAGTATGTATAACTACAGCTAAATTAACTCATGAAATCTAAGTCAATGGTAAGATTTTATCGGAGTACTGTAAGTGGATCGCCACACAGGAAAAAAAATAAGGCTAAAGTATTCCCATAGCTGATCTACAATCGACTTGAATGAAGAGTCGCATATCAATCGTTTCCAAAACCGTGTGGAAGACTAAAAGATGTAGGAAAGTATGTTGCAAAATCGATGCTTATCTAAATATTTCAAGATTAGAGCTCGTGAAGATTTAAAGAGCCGAGCGTTCGGGCATACTTATTATGCGACAAAACACTAAGGGCGCAACAGCGTCGCACTGTCGCGGCGTCGCGGCGCTGTAGTTGGCATTTATGGAATGGCTTAATAAATAAGTTTCCCTTTCCCTCACCCTTCTTCGCCGTGGAACGGAGGGCTGACGCTTAATTGCAAAAATTAACGTCGTAATAAGGCTCGTCTCCGATTGTTCAAAACTAATTAGAGCCAACATTTTATTACAAATATGCATAATACATTCCGTTTGATAGCTGTGGCATAAAAGTCAGCGTCGCCTGTCTCTATGCGCGAGTATGGAGCGAGTTAACACGAGAGAAAATAAAGGCTATTGAATCCCCCATGCCTTCTTGCACAAAAATAGCCTCCAATGAGAAAAGGAACCTTACAGTTTCTTTTCACCGCTTTCATAAAAATTCTGAAAACTAATTTTCCTCCTAGTGGCGTAACGGGGTGTGCGTGTATATAAGGAAGGAACAGCCTCCGCTTGCTCACCGCCTCACACCTCCCCCTTTATCGCCCCCCTTCCCACACCTATTCCGACCATCACCATCACCACCACCAACACCAACACCTTCTTACTCAACCCCTTTACTTCCATCCTTCATGGTGTACTCCCGAGTCCTGTGGCCACCCACCTCCGCCCTACTCTCTGCTGCTGGATGACTGGGTGGTTAGGTGGCAGGCTGCCGCCTTCTTCATCGTATACCTAGCATCGCCCTACCACCTTACTGCTCCTCTCTTACTCCATACCCACTATAGCACTTTTATACGAGGTGCTAATCTTCCAGACAAGCTCCCAGCCTTCCCTCGAGCCAACCTTGCAACCCCTGACTTCTGCCGAAGTCACAGCGGGGATTATAATATAATATCATAGCTACAAGGGGCCTACGATCTTCCTGTACACTTAGATGAAATTACTCGTGTGCTCGCACCTAATCTTCCGATACGATCACCGTTCTATTAGTTTTCCTACTCTTACGCATCCAACCACGCGTATCTTTTCTAATTCATATTCGAGCCATATTATTATCGCGATCGAAGAACTGTTTTATGTTATGACCCATAAGGATGTTGCCCCTCTAACACACGCTAGTTTCGTGACCGAAATATACATTTTATCGATGCTATTAGGATCCGTATTCCTATAGTTTCGAGTTGCAAAGCTTACAAAACAAATTTAAAAACCATATTGATAATATCAGAATAGATTTTGCATATGTCAATTTAAAAGGCACTGATAAGTCGTTTATCAATTATATAATTGTTATATAATAATGTAAATGCATTAAGAATACATATAAATAATCGCATCTAAAAAAAACGATTTTTACATTTGGAATAATTTTGAAAAATAGATTTAATGCGGTACGAGATGATTGTTAGATTGGAGGTTCAAAAGACCCTCCGTACTCACAGCAACCCCAAATTCGTTGGTTCTGCATTCGGAAGTGTCCCGCTTTTTTGACATTATTGCTAGCAGGGTCACATAACTGCGCGTTGCAGTCAGTCCCGTGGGATAGGCAGCAGGCAGCAGGTACGGGAGAAGACTTCAGCGACATAGGAACAATGTGGCAGCCTCTTGAATTATTCCCTTTGATTGCTCGCTTTCGTCCCGCTTGGCTCGTTCGTTCGACGTTTCAACCCCGTAACGCGTTCCGCGACCCTATGGTCGCCATCCGCGTCGTAACTCGAGCCGCGGTTCGTCAGAGCTCACCCCGATTACACCCTGACCCCTCTTATCCACTACTACCCTTCAGTCTAGGAAGCCTCAATGGGCGAGTGACTGGCCCGCTGGATGGATTGGATAGATGGATAGATGGATGGATGGTTGGTCGGCAATCAAGTTCGCGTTAACACGACTAAGTGGAAACAAACCTTTTCGGAGAGTCGTCATTATTTGTTCTATTTCGAAAAGTAGTGTCGGTGTTAATTCACAGAAGTATAGTCGTATACAACATGGCAGAAGTAGGTACTACAGGCATTATGTCACAGACTATATCTATTGTATCAAATCGAATCTGTAAACATAATAAAAATTTATTAATGTATAGACGTAATATTTCCAACCAAATATCTTCTTCTGCCTGTTTTTATAAAACCAAGAAATAGTTTTGTACAGAAACTCGAAACCAAAATTTTTAATGTAATTAATAATAGTTATTCTTGAAAGTAGTAAATAACTCCTTGTAAGTACACGCAGAAAAGTGATTACTAGAGCAATGGTTAGTATTTGGACAACAACAAATTCTAATAGCAATGACAACAATTCTGTCAAAATTTACCATTGTGATTGTACGTGACGCACTAGTTTACTTCATCCATTTTACTTGAATGGTTGTCATTGTCACTAGAAATTTGTTGTTATCCAAATACTAACCATTGCTCTAGTAATCGCAAGCATACTAAATATATATACACATTTTTCTGCGTGTACTATTAGTAATAAAAATCTGTAGCACGTATAGACCGTTAAGAATTCATATAAATTGCTTATTATTAGCAATTATTATCAGAATAATAATGAAATATAGTCCTCTGTTATAGCTAGATTAAACAGAAAATAGTGGGTAATATTCTTACAATTTTTTAGTGAACATCGTGCATACAGATGACCAAAACTTAATTGTCTAATCATTATCAATGCAGAAAATGTAGATATTAGAAAGTATGCTGTACCAACGGTACATCATGCCGATTTGAATAACGATCCAGTCCAGATTTTTGTAATAAAAACTTGAAATTCTAAAGAAGCCATCCGAGTTCGTAATGCAGAAAAAAGAAGGTGATGCTTCAAAGTTACGGTCACAGTGGAAGTTCCGTTTGGCAGCACATACCACTCTGTCATAGAAGGCACAAAAAGCCCTTTATTGGCTGACACAGGCTATATTATATTAGTAATACGTGATCCATCTTCCGAAGACAGTTTCACAATGGCTTGATAACGCTTTAGGACCCAGCGTCACCGCGCGTATACGACAAAAATTGATATCAACAAGCTGCCATGCGTACTGCAGTGTAAAGTATTTGTATCGACGGATTAAATAGGTGTCGAGGGATGAGGATCGGCAACGTTAACCTCTCCCAGATAAGCATGTAATAAATAAAAGCCCAATGAGTAAGCTGGAACGGCAGGTGACTCAGCTTTTTGCAAACTTATGTTGCACGTTTTGTGCTACCAGCACGTCGTGTCATTTATAATCGTTAATAAAGACCCGGCTGAAATCTCGTTCCACCCCGCTCCACCCGCTCAACCGGAAAAAATACACTTTCCAATGGGATAAAGAGTGGCTAGAAGCGAATTCTTGCTAACCGCACAAATCTCAGCCTCTTAAAATCTCAAGCATTAGGATCACCGCTCTCAGGACGTTGCAATGCTCGTTGCTCGAAATAACCCAATTGCACAAAACTATATTTTCCAGGCTTCAACACGATACACGTAGACGAATGTTTGTCCGAGTGGAGCAGGAGCTGGATTCCTGGCACAATAATTAGCGAGAATGTCGGGGAACACTCGAACGCTGGCAGATTTTGGCGTCGCAGCATAGTCAATGTTTGAATGGGGGTAGCTCGACCGGGGTGAAGGCGTTCATATTATATTTATTGAATGTTGCGGCGGGTGTCGTGACAGCCCGTGAATAGGGAATGAACTCAACAGCGCGAAGAGAGATAAAGGTGTGCGCGAGCGAGTGAGCGACCGAGTGAACGAGAGAACGAATGAACGACCGTGTGAGTGAAAGCGCCTGGCCCAACGCGAATAGGCGAATCAATCATCCCGCGACTCATTAGCCACGGTATGCTTCTCCTCTCTTTTCCTCTCCTCTCATCTCCGTCTTTCTCTTTCTCCCTCTATCCCTATCCCTATCCTCTCGTCCCCTCTCTACTCCTTGCTCCTCACCCCTTGTCACTCCTCTCTTCGTCTCCAGCCCTCCCTCTCCCCCATTCTCTTTCTCTTACCAGTACTCTCCACTTCTTCGCTCATCCATCCACTGCACAGTCTTCTCTTGGTCTCCCCGGACGACCCCACGCCGTCCAACACTTTGCGATCCCTGCCACAAGAAGGTGCTTACTGTTCATTGTAAGCATGAGCACTCACAATACGCCTACTTTCGGACCCCCGCAAAAAACAAACGGCATTCATCCGTGGCTTTTTGTAAAACTGCGCTGCGGATTAATGAAACGTTAATTAAGGGGATTTAAAGTGACCTTCGTTCTCGCAATTACGCTCTACGTATCCATATGACGCGGATACTGAGACACGAGTTATGCTTTACCGACAGGAGCTTCGAGGATCATCAAATTTCCATCTGGTTCATAGGGCACCACGTGCGTGTATTACGTAATAGAAAGAGTACTGTATAGTTTTTATGATTTCCTTGGTACATTCTGTCTGTACCTATACACTACTGCAACTGACTTCTCACTCTGTTGTACATGCTAACTGATTAGTTGCTAATAACATTGACTACTAACATTTAGCCACCTATTACTCCCTTTTTATCAGCAAATCAGAAATCTCTTTCAATGGAATTTATCCTGATCAGCAGATAGTGCACTGATACGCACCTGGCCTATACGGTTAGACTTCATCATCAGACTTTTACCATTCGAAATTCCTACCGAATTTGTCCAGTAGAACGAGTGACAATGTCCACTGACACAGAATATACGCTCCTAGCTTAATCATATTCAAGGAGTAGTTTCGAAGCATTGAAGCGCTGTCCCTGCGCAAGGGTTTCGCCGACGTTGGGCCTGGCCCATTAGCAGGATAGATCAAGTCCCGAAGGATTAGCCGGGTTGCCCCGCAGCGCCACCCTATCAACTCAAAGGACAAACATAACTACTTTAGTCCCGGCCGCAAGCTCAAGGGTTAAGCGAGGCTTCGTTCCGTTTCGCCTCTGCCTACCCCTTTGCCTCAGCCCCTCCAACCCCTTCAAACTCTTCACCACCACTACGCGCTCTTCTTCGTACTCTCGGTCACTCGACCCGAAATCCAGATCCTCCCCAGTTTCCCCCGTACGCCATACCCAAACTCCCTTGCATGATGTTCCTCCCCTCGCACTTTCCGCGCCAGGCCTTTCGATCCCCATTCCCCGTCAGGATTGATTCCACCTGAATATTTGATACTCCTCGACCGAACTTGTTGCCCCTCGTGTTCATTAAGATCATTATTGCCTGATGAATTTATCATCTATCACCAAAGTGCTCTGAGCTCATATCAACTCGATAAACTCAATAAGCCATTGCGCAGTACCACTCACGATTTCCGTCATTGCTAATTTCCAGGTTTGCAACCATTTATAATCGAACCCTGTATGTCTGATACATTGCCTCGCTCATTGACTTCAGAGTCACTTGGACTTTTACACTTCAACATTCTTCAGGTTGTACTAGATATAATTACCTACATAATTCTGACGAAATACAAAAAGGAAGTGTAAGATAGATTGTATACATCGAAGATAAAAGCGGTTCAAGATAAGAGAGGATTTGTACGATATTTAATTTTCAAAAAACCTGGAATTTTGGACATATATTTAGTGTGAAGACTCAAAGTGCACTAGTGCAGCATCCTCCTCCAAGTATCCTCTTGTGCTGCGGTTCCTTCGCAGCGCCATATTTAATCGAATGAACTGTCCACGTCGTCTAGATATTCATCACAAAGCAACGTTAATTCGTCATCCGTTGATTGAACCTCCGGAATCGGCTTTAATCAATAAGCTAGATGGTTGCTACAGCAATAGGTCTGTGCATGTGGTAATTATAATTATTAGGTAAACACAGTGCAAGCATGATGTTAACACGAGTGCAGCTCGTTCGCTAGTGCGACTGCGATATATCCTGGCTATGCATTATGCACGGTCCTCTCTCATTGGCTCCCACTGTGTAGTCGATACTCTGCATTGAATAGGTATAGACATACGCGCTCATGTCTGCCATTGCGTTTGTTACGATCGATTAACTGGAATATCCGGTTCGAATAGGAACTTTTGCAACTGGTGCAGCGAGCGCTTTAGAATTAGAAAATAAAAAAAAGTAATCCGAATCAACGAGAGGAAGCCAATGGGCAATTGGGTTAAGGTTATGTCGTATTCGACTTCATTCCGTTCGTTCCTCTTCCGAGAAACGTAGCTTCGCCACTCGTCAAGATGTTCGTAAATTATTGGCAGTAACCGCTGTTTCGTTCGATTTTCAACTTTCCGAAAATACTGTTAAATAAAAATAATTATAAGTAACTAATAATTTAATAAAATAACCTCATCCTTGGGATGATTTAATACACAATTTCAATAAGTTACGCAATGATCGCATGAGAGTCAATTATGTAGAAAATTCTTTATTAAGACTATATAAAAATCTTTCCATGAGGCTACGTGAGAACGTTAAAGTAATTTCAAAAAATTAATCGTATAATGCTGATACAAGATATGGTATCGATTAACAAGAAAGAAAAAAAAGATACCAGATGGGGGATGTTCACCACGATGAGATCAGGAAGGGGAAGGAGTAATCTGTTTTCGAGAAGAAATTGTGGTATAGCCAATTTCGGGCTTTTCTTACATTGAAGCTGGTTCGACTCATCAGTTTCAACTAAATACCATCCCTCTTCTCATTAACTTTTTATTTCGAAGCAGCAAGTTGCCTCGGCGGAAAAAGTTCAGTCGGTTACTCCTCGTCTCGCCCCCATCCAGTTTCTAGCACCCACCCGCTCGCCCTTAAAAATGCGTAGGATACAACGAGCCAAAGAAACCTTGCGACGAAGAAACAAATGCGCAAGATCAAAGTACCCTCGGCTTCATTGAACGAAGTTGATTATTTTTATGACATGATAGCAGCCCTGGCCAGGAGATGAGATGCCTCATCCCCCTTAACGACATCTTTGCTAAGACCACCCTCCTTGTGCTACTGGCAGTGCCCCTGGTGTCACCCCGTGACCGGAATACCTTGTCGTTCCTGTTCTCGTCCTCCTTCCCCGCCCCGCACTTTGCCCCATTGCGCCTTTCTTTCCTCCCTTTCCACTCTACCACCTTTCCTTCTTTTCTCTAGAACTTCGCGTTATTATAGTCCGCTGATGTCAAAGTGTCAAATCATGGACGATACCCGGAACTTTCCCAGGATAGACAGTTTCTCTCTATTAAAGGCAAACCTCGGAGGGCAACGAGTTACCGGTGTACATTTAAGCTTTGCAAATTCACAGAAGGACTCAAGAGTCCATCCTATCGAGATAGGATGTCTCAGGCCAACAGTAGTACTGCTCTCAGATAGAACGATGGTATGCTCTTAGGATTGGCTAAAGAGCGGAAACACTGTTGTGCCGGTTACGCAATGGATCGGTAGGGTGACGAGGGTGTAGAGACCGAAAATCGGGAAGCCGTGTATTATTATACGTCTTGGGACAGATTGACGATGTTATTCTTAACCAAATGAGAGATGCCACGACGCGTCGCGACGCCTCGCCTCGTCTCGCCATGGCGTAACGCGACGCGTCATCGCTGGCAGCTACTCGCGATGACAGGAAACTACTAAGCAGCCTTGTAACTTATCCAGACAATGGGCACCAGCTAATTCGTTTTCGAAAACATTTTCACATCGAAGTATCGTCGAGGTTGAAAAAACAAACGAAATTGCCTGAGTAGCTTTTGTTACGCGCGCATTAAGAAACGTGAGTGGATGCGTAGTACGACGCCATCAATACTCCAACATCTTCGCGATTACTTCGAGTGGTTGGCGCCACTTTACACAATAAAAATAAATCACTTTACACAATCAGAAAAATGCCTGACTCTTCGATGTTGATCTATAATTAGTCCATAATAAATAACGATTACAAAAGTGTCCAGGAGGTATAAAACTGTTGTCTATATACATTTCAGTTAAACTTAATGTATCTAGATAATATAAAAATTGATCAGCACATAGTCTGTCCACAAATTCAACGTGTGATGTTTTTACAATCCGCAAACAATGCAATCATTAGCAAATTGCACGTGGCTCTGCATAAAATTTTTGTTACAAAGTATGCATGTGCATAGTTTTGCACTGAAGTATATTTTATTTATCTATTTTAGTATATGTTTCCGTGATTTTATGAAATGCCATGTTTGATTTGCTAAGGATTGCATTGTTTGCGAACTGTCAAAAAAACACATTGAACTCGTGGACGGACTATAGATATATAATAGAAAGAGCATTCTCGCGAATACTATACTAATTACAAAGTATCACAAAGTTGCCGATAACAGACGAACGAATACTCATGGACACGCAACGTATCAGAACACATGCCCCCCACTGTCGGATAGCTCTTGCAGACCCCCAACAAGACTCCCTTTGTACGCGCCTCCCTCCGTCGTTACTCCTCAGTGGCAGCAAGAGAAAAGGCACTCGCCACTCACATCACATTTGCCCTTGGGTCCTGTGGATGGACTGTGTACACGCTGGTCCGGATCCCCTTCGACGCCCTAACGGCCTCACTACCTTGCACGTCGTTATCCCATTCAATGAGAAGCAAATCGAATCGAATGAAATCGTCGTAACCGAAGGATCACTGCCCCCAATAATTGAGTGTGGTCACTGGTCACTCGACTCGATCGGCCATCACTGTTCCCTGCTTCCTTCTTTATTTACCGATCTTGCTAATATGGTCCACATGTTTTGAATAAAAAATAGAAAATAGAAATAAGACAGCGGTGGAAGCAATAGCAGTGGCACCAGCAGGCCAGCAGCCGGTACTCGAGAACCGAGAAGTGAGTAGACGCAGCTAGCCAACACGTGTAACCTTCTTCTCATCTTCTGCTTCTTTCTTCTCTTCCTTCTTCAGTCTCGACGTTCCTTCACTCTCCCTCCTCACTAGCATTTCTTACACCAACATCGCCATAGCCACCTTCTCCTCGAACGATCCACGAATGTCGAGCTTCCTCCACCCTCGAATTTCAAACAACAGTCCCATTGTGTCAATCTTAACTTCCATCCGTGAAACAGTGTACACTCGCGTACGTAACTTTTGCTTTTTTTCACGCGCACACAGGCACATTCGTTCGCTTGCACGTGAAAGACTCACTCGCGCCAAGTGTAGAGTACATGAATCACTGACCATATTCCGAAGATGTAGAATTTAAACAAAGTTAAAGAGTATTAACCTCTCCACGTGACAGATCAACTTACTTTAAATTTATCATGGTGGAAACGTGTTATAAATCTGTACCAACTACGCAGATCGGAGAAAAAGTAAAGCATTAATATCTTTTAAAGATCTATCTAAATACGTAATAGCTTCAGAGTTCAACTGAAAGTATACCCCTTCTCTTAAATATTATATGGGAGGCGTATCCTAACTCAACTCGTCTCATCCATAAACAGGGATATATATAACAGGTTAACTAATTTCACTCATGGAGTTTATCAAGAAGTCGTTCAAGATACAAAAATTAAGAATATCAAAAAATTCAAATGAAAGATAAAATTAAGGTTTAAGCTAAAGGCTAATCACTGTTGATTAATGTGTAAGGGCTATGGCTACCTGTCGGATTCGACATGGGGCAGAATTGGAGAACGGGGAGCAGGAGGATCAGGGCGTGGAGAGCAGAATACGAGTTTGGCATCACGAGGACGGGCGAGACCTTTATCTAGCAAAAGTCGAAGACAGACGGAAAAGGGAAAATCGTCCCTATAGAAACGGTAATAATAATAATCATAATAATTCTCTTCTCTTTTCACGATGTCTGTTCGGCGCGGCCTTTTCATCGGGATATGAATGGGTCGAACGAGTTGAGCCACATCCTCTCCTAACTCTCTTTTTCCTCCTCCAACAGTTTCTCCGCCGTTACCACCGCCGCCCCCGCTACCACCGCCATCACCCTCTCGGTCCCGTACCAACAAGAAACACCCACCCGAATTTTGCAACCGTTTCTATGCTCGTGTACCCCGCCAATCTAAGAACTCATATGTGGAAGGAAAAATGGGCACTGCTTCTCGAAAAGTACCTCCACTTGCCTTCCATGTATTGGTAACTACTTCGGACCACCGCTCAAGAGTGTACATTCCAATTTTCGCATCATTCCTCCAAGTTTCATATGTTTTGGTGCAAATTTCGAAAAGACCACTCGGATTTTAATTCTTGACAAATCCTGATTATGCTGCAGCTATTCGATTAATTACGAACTAGATATTCATGCATGTTGGAGTAATCAATGAATAGGTAAATTAATATGATGGAAAGTAACTTCTTATAATATAAATGAATTATTTTGTCTTGTAAGTATCGAGTAGGAAATCATTTATGGTAATGTGAAGACGATTTAATCTCTGGGGGCATATAAAAAGAAATAAAAAGCTAGTTTTGACATGAGTGTTTTTATAACTAATCTACAATTGAATAACCTGTAACCTGCATACAAAAATCTCAAGGCGGCAGATGAAAAGTAAAAATTGAAGCAGTATCTTTCTTCGAGTTATTATTCTATTATTAGCATAGGAATACCTTAACCATTCGGGTATGAATGTATGAACGTACAAAGTAGTAGAAACCAGGTCGTCGTTATTCACTCGAATGGAATAACAAAGCCGAGGTCGCCAATTGTTCGAAGAATTCCATCCAGAAAATTGTTTACGATTCGTTCATTAAAAACTTGGACTTTCGTTCGAGACACATTTAAAAGAAAGCACGTTTCATTTAGAAGTATATGCCTGAAGAATTATTGCAAATTTAGGTGAATTTTGCAAACACCTTGTGACACCTTCATTTGAAATCGCTGCCGTGAATCTACGTGCGTCATGCATTGCCTCCGGGGAGAATCAGCACAGAAGAACATGTAGAACATGTATAGTGGAGGTCGTGCGTAGAAAGCGGGAGGATTGGGAGGTGGCATTGAAAAGAAAAGGTATAAACGAGAACCAAAACGAGAGAAAGAGAAACGACAAGGACTGGCGAGGAGGGTAGAGAGGAGAGGAGGTGAGCATAAAAAGATTCACTTCTCGAATCCGCCCTCCTCGAATCCCTCCAAGTATGCACGCATGCGACGCGGGAGGGTGTAAGTGCAATCACGGACAGGGCGTACTCGTTAACACAAACTCATGCATTATATGGAGCAGCGATTCTATGGCCCGCGCGTAACGTAATCCAATCAAATGCCAAAGTGGATCGCAACAAAAAAAGACGATGATCTCTATTGCTGGCCCGTCGAATTTCAATATAGCCGCTATGGCCGGATAACTACCTTCCTCGTCGGCATTCGTATAATATCAAAGGCATCCATCCTGCACTGCCAAGCGATATGAATGCCGGAATAGTAGCGGCCCGCCGCAGATAGTCAGTCGCCCTCTCGAATCAGTCTGCACATCATGCAAGTAGGTACATTTCTGGGCAAATAATGTTACCGGATAAAATAATTATTATTATCGTTATCGTCGCGCGAGGTGTGTCTTTCGCATTCAGTGCGAACGTTGCGTGAATTCTCATTCGAAATCCTAGGGCTTGAAATTTTCTAGCTCTCTCTCTCTTTCTCTCCCCCCCTACTTGTCTTTGCATGTTGATTTCTCTCACTACCTCTCCCTCTCTCTCTCTCTCTCTCTCTCTCTCTCTCTCTCTCTTCATGCAACATCCTCCATCGATTCAGCACCACGTAACTATTTGGCGCCATCTTAAAGTTTATTTAAACTTAGCTGACATGAATGTTATCGCGAGGAAAGATCGCGATAGGTAGGTAGAGGGCAACTGTTGAGAAGGGTGCCAAAGGTGCCGGGGGTGTGAACCGATAGCTTTGTGTGCAGAAAGCCCGCGAGGGGAGTTGCCTATTTAGGGTCTGATAGCTCAGACAAGTGCGGGGACGCCCCGCAGAAGGATTCAGGATTCGCTAAGCGGGTGACGAAGATGTGTTTTTGTGAGGCTCGGGCGAACAGCTTCTTTCGCTCCTCGTTGTCGTCCTCAACGTCGACGACGACAGTGAGGCTCGCGCATTTAGGGGAGTCCACCCTTCTTCCTTTCTTTCGATCTTTCTTTCCTTTCTGCCCTTTCATCGGTTATAGCTGCTGCTGTTGCTACCACGGGCGCCGTTGCTGCCACCATTGCCTCTCGGTGCCTCTAAGAAGAAGGAACCAGCAATGCGCGAACGAGGGGGATGAGAAACGTGTTTGTCAATAGCCTGTTAATGCGCTAAGCCATTAATCATTGCGCGCGCCCGCTCCTGTCACCGCAACCTAAACCACCCTCATTCGTCCATCCGTTCCTTCGTTCATTCGTTCGCCGGTTCATTCGTTGGTTCGTTCGTTCAGCCCGAGCAATGGGCCACACTACTCTAGGAGTCGGGGTGGTGGCGGGTGAATCAGGCTGAGAGGGGGATGGCTTTGCTAACTCAACGAAAGCACCCCATGTCTAGTGTGGGTGCGCACCCTGCCTGGCTACACCAAGCTACATCACATGCTACACCATGCCATCCGCATTCTTTCTCGGCTTTCGGCCCTCGACTCTCGGCTCGCGGCTCTCGACTCAGACATTGGAAACTCGTTCCATGCAGGTTCGCCCAGGCGAGAGGATGTGAAACGAAAATACGCTTGCTTCACCGAATGGAAATAATTCACGAGGCTTTTACGAAAAAGACCGAGGTCTCCGACCGAATCGGCATCGGCGGTTCCGGCCCGTGTAAAATCATGCGCTTTCTATTAATTTTAACTCTGGTTTTTAACTCCCAACTGTTCGCCTGCTTGAAAGCAAGCACAAAAGGGTAGTTATTTCCTCTAGCAATCGCACTGACACTCATTGTTATTCCGAATGTGACTCTGCTACTTGTCTGTTTTTAGTTTTCAAAACTAACATTGCTAATGGTTGTCAACTCAAGACTAACTTTTTCTATTTTAAAAGTGGTAAGATAAACCGTAAGTGTATTTTAAACTCTTCCAAAAAATTAAATGTTGACATAATGTAGCGATAATATAACATTGGTTTTATTTCAGCTTCTTGGCTAGGGTACACATTAATCTTTTACAGTACTTCTTAGCTTAGCTTATTTCTACTTCTTTCCTCTTCCTATATACTTCTTTTTTCACCCTTTCCCCTTTTCTCGCAATAAACTTGAAATACTCGTGCTCTTATTTCTTATACTATGCATAACTATACTTCAACGGTCTCTGGTCAAATGACTATCGTCTTTCTTCACTTTGATACAATTTGTATTTTTTTCCTTGTTCTGTCTCCCAGTACTTATTGCTTTCTTCTTCATAACCGCATTTCCATTTTAATATCATTTTTCGATTCCGCCCTTTTTCCTGCTTCTCCAGGTATTTTGGAAGGCCTTTAATTCTTCTTCATATGTTATTTTAGATTACACTTGGATTCCTTTATTTTTCCATAATATGTCCTTTTTAACATCTATGTCTGCTATTTTAAGCCAGTTTAGAATTGCTCCATTTAATAACTTTAGTCTGTTTGCTCCATTAATCACACCTCTTCAGATAGCTTTCTCTTTCTATTTCAATTCTTGTTTTTGAGTTTTCCCTTTCCTTCAAACAGTCCTTACCAAACTGCTTTCCCTGTGCAAATCTCGCCTTTAGTTGAAATTTCATTGTTGTTTCTTCTGATGTTATTATCTTAATTTCTCTCTCTTTGTTTCTTCCAAGACTAAATATATTTATTTACCAGTTATGCGTACCAGCTATAACTGGAAGTACATTTATCTAAAAGTAGTATCAATTTAAAGTAGTTAATTTGAATTTTTTCAAGATCTGCGTACTTTCTGTATCCCTAAATTTCTGCTCCATACTTTTCTTACTTCATCTTTGAACCTTCTCTTTCCTTTTCGTGCTTTCTTCTTTAACTCACTAATGTACTTATGCATCCTCCTTTTCATTTCTTTGGAGCATGTATCCGAGGTATTTCAATTCTTTCACCTTCTCTATTTCCTTTCCTTTCCATAACCATTTCTTTAGTTTTGCTTTTTTCCTTTTATGAAAACGAATACTTTTCGAGCCTTTTAATCATATTTTTCATCCCTGCCTGTTCCTTGGCGAACAGTGCTAGGTCATTAGCATACGCCAGTGTCTTGTCTTATAGTCCTGTTGTTATCCAGCAGTGTTTCGAAATCTTCCTCTCCCACCGTAATAACATTCCTTGCCTCTGTGCATATCCTTTTTATTCTTTCTCTTAGTAGCTTCCTCCTGACACCTTTCTTCTAGAATTTTCCAAAGTTTCTTACGAGGTCGCTTTCAAATCCACGAAGAAACTAAAGAGCTTTCCTTCTTTTTTCAACAACTCTCGTCGTACTTCTTCCTTTTCTGATATCAAACAGGTTTCGAGTACGCAAGCAGTGTATCTAGAAGCATCTTACCTCTTTCTACTTCATTCCTCAATCTTTCTTCTAACACCTTTTCATAGATCTTGTAATCCGATTTTAACATAATGCAAATTGCTGTAATAATATCTTCAAATAACCCTATAATTAGATCCCAACGTAAATTCGATCATGGTTTCTCTTTTGCATATTGTCACTGATAAGAAGATAACCTCCTGAAAGAGAAGTGACTTTGCGACGAAACCGTACAGACTGACAGGGATTCAGGATTTAATTTGTATTAAATTCTATGGCAATGAACCTAATTCACATTTGCTAAAAATATTATGCTAAAAATGTAACTTAATGTTCGAAATATCTCATTACTACTCTCTTCATTTTTTGCCGCCACAACGAATACTTTCACTCATACCCCCCTTTGATCTACTCACGTAACAACATGTGCAACACTAACTGATATTCGCAAACTAGGGCGAACTCACACATGAATACATATAAATGCAGATGTGGAAAAATTAAAGGAAAAATGAATGATTGTACGTACCTATATGAATAGCGTCGAGTAAATCGAAATTCAATATTTTCAAAAGAAATTACGAATATTTACAGATTCAGTCGGTTGGTTATAACCGTACAAAACAGAAGTAGTTTCAAAAATGTTTACTCATAGGTAAATGTATCCAAACTGTTCGAATACTTCCAGCTTCCGGCATAGTGGAGCTATATATATATATACATGTAAATTTAGGCATATAGGCTAAGGTCAAGGTTAACGTTTGCGGTGTATATTCAACGTGGCTGTTTTTTATTTTTCATTCGTAACGCACAGACCCAATTTCCTATTCTGTTACTAAATAAATAATCAATTCTCTTGTAAATACTATATGATACGCCTATATCACATCTAATCTTTTAATCCATCTTATAATTACCGCATATAAATGGAAATGGCAGATTATACCTCGCCTTTCTAGAATGGTTATTATTACACGCGAATGCGATTCGGGACCGCAAGAATTGGGGAACGCAAAAAAGTGGAATTCGCGTTGGTATTTCTATATAAAAATTACAAAGAGAACGAAGAAGAGAGGAGGAGGGATAGGCGGGGGAAGGGTACGTAGGAATGGAGTCCATAAAGAATAAAGATATAAAGATAACATAAGGACGGCAGGGCGCATCTACTTATTGCAATGGATATCAGAGGTCTCAATGCGTATCGACGCACGCGTGCATGTAATAATATCTTGGACAACGGGCTGAAATTCTCTCTCTGAAATAACCACGAGTGCGGACGGTGTGCGGGCAGAGTGCGGGAGTCGAGTTGTGGAGATGATGATCGGGCCTCTACTATATGCTAAGAGAGAAGGCCTGCCTATTTATAGCGTTCTATTCGTTCGGGTGGCTTTGGGTGCTGCTTGGATCTGCCACGGTGGAAAGCATTATTATGGTAAACGAACGGACGGCGTTTATTATCTCGCTGTTTATTGTGCTTCCGTAGCCGATTAACTCGTCTAGTCTCGAGATCGGAACCGCTTGCTCTCGCCTTTGCAGGCACGCGTCGCCTTTACTCATCTTCATCCTCCACCTCCATCTCCGCCACTTCCACGAGCTCATCCAACTCGACCACCTCCACTGCCTCCACCAGCTTCATCATCGCCATCCGGCTTGTACGTACAGCGGGTGCAGCGGGTGCAGCTAGTGCCTGCACAAGCGCGCACAAACTGCTTATTGTTTTTCTGGCTGCTCTCTGCGCCACGCTCGGGAAGATAATAATAGCTGGGGTCGGGTAACGTGTTTTCTTGTTTAATTTTATGAAATATCGTCACTATTCTTTCCAGTCTGACTCACCGGCTCCATTCATAAGGCACAGCTCCGAGAACAGAGATCGCTGTGAGGCTGCGCGTTGTAGCAGCTTCTCCGGTTTAATCGCATTTCACTGCATCACGTTGCGCACACGGCAGTAGGCCTTTGTTATCGGTCAACCAAGTTTCCTTCATCACTGTTCTCTTTATGGATGTCAGTCAGCAGCAGCCTGTAAAGCACGTGATCTCGATAATCGGATGCTGGGATAATCAGCATCCCGCACGTTTCTTATCTCGACAGAAGATTACGAGTACCGATTCGACGGGATGTCGACGGCACCTTTCATCGCTTGCGACAATGTGTTCTGTTCTGTTCGACGACCCTCTTGACCTGCGTCGTCCAACTCTATACTTAGGCTCTCCTCGGCAACCACGTATTACGGGAGTCAACTCGCTTTTCATAATTCGCATGCTTATCTGCGAGGACACCTGTCACAGGCATCGCACACGATATACCTATTTATACGCATTAACGTTTAACAACGTGCTACACTGTAAGTACGGGTATTCGCACGTGCCACTACAGGCGTAGGAACAGCCACGTTATCCACGTACGCACACGCATTCACGCGGGCACGCGCTTACTTGTCCTGTCCTCCTCCGCTACGACGTTACACCTCCCACCACCCATCAGTCTCCATGTTGTCTTCAGAGTCAAGCAGTCGAACAGCCAACTAGCCGACCAACCAGCTAGCCGGCTAAGAGAGTTGACCCCACGGCTGTGGTTGCTTACGAAGGCTGTCGTTTATTCTGTCTAATAAGTAATTCAACGACTATCCTATTCCGTTTTAAGAATCGACGTTGAAGAAACCTGTTTCGACCTCCGAGATGATCTGTTTCTATCGGTCACAGTGGATTGACCCCGACCTGCCCTGTGCGAACGAGTGAAAGAAATGTCCAGGGTGCATCAACGTGATGGAGTGTCGGAGCGACGAGAAAAAACAAAAACGCGCAACAAAGGTTACTATTTATAATGTGACCGCGCGCAACGTGAGCTCCGGAGATACCAAGGCTCACCGCGGTGGCGTTGCTGGTGATGGCGGTGGCGGTGGCGGCAATATATTAATAATGGGAGCAACAAAGCGGAGAGAAAGAAAAAAAAAAGAATCCGGCAAGCAAGAGCTACTCGCTCCAAAATCTAAATCCGGCCCAGGCCATTGCGTTGCCTTGCAGCTTGGCTTATAGCGAACGGACCGGTGTGATCGCACTAGCGAGCGGCGACTCATTCATGAGAAGAGAAGAGGACATGCTGCTAGATGAGAGCGGGTGCAAGGGGGGTCAGAGAGTCGAGAGGGAGAGGGAGCGCCGGAAACGCTCGCGAGCCAATGTTCATTCACAAGCGTCGTCGTCCGACGTCCAGCAGCGGGAGCAAAACGTCCCGACGCCACTGCCGCCGCCGCCAAGCATAAATCTCTTCCTCCCTCCCACTCTTCTACACCCACTATAGATACACTATGCCATAGCTGTAGTCGGCGAAGAAGACTGCGATACATGGGGCACGTACAACACTCATTGTTCTTGTCTGGCCCCTGGGCACGACCGGAATAGAATATGCTACTCGCAGCCGTGTCTTCACGCACGGACTATGTCCGCGACTAGCACGCATTGCGAGCATCCACCCACACCTCCCACACCCACCCACTCCTACTTATGATCCCTAATTTCCGTGAGCAACTCGACTGAACGAAACTGAAGACTAGTGAGCGATAATGGCCTTTCTCTTTATAGTGTAAGAGCATTAATTTACAATAGTATTTCAGAGGACCATTTTTTCTATCCGCTGTACAATCATTCGCTTTCACCCTTTTGTCGTACAGCCGATTCGCGAACACAATGTGTTGTTTTGAGAGACAGAGAACAATGTAATCCATAGCAGCTATAGTCATACGTGGCTTTGTATAACATTTGAACTGCAATATACCTATATGGAAAATAAGAATATAGTAAGATTGAATTTCTCTATACCAAATAATTGTTTCAAACGTGTCAATGAACGTGACCACGTCGTACTTGAACGAGTTTCAAGCAGATCACTGTGTTAGGTCTATGTTGGCAACCCATGCATCTCATTGGTGTCGTGGATAGGCTATAGATCTTCGGATCCATTCGTTAACTACCTAATCGTTATTACAGTGCTTCATGCAGAAACATTTACTTTCGCTCATCCCAAAGCGCACTACCAATTCCATCTATTAGTATTCAGCTGATCGTTAAGCGTTTACTGTACCACACGTGCGCTTTCCATCTTTTTGTCTTTTACTACTTGGCAATGCTGATCACCCGCTTCCTCTATCAACATAATTGTTTTTGACTGTGCAAAACGTATCCGAGTGTCAGAGTCTTCCTGTTTCTTACGTTAGTCTCAGAGTAGGCAGCGGTTAAGAGTCTGCAGACTCCAGCTTACTCTTTTGATCTAGAAACGTAATAGAATTGCGGATTCGTTACGTCTAACTTCAGTTCGTTCACAGCCAAAAACTAAGATTTCGGAAAAGTAGCACGTTGAATGGACTTTTGCCGGTTACTGAATTTCAATTGCCAGTTGTCTATATAGAGAAACGCGTCAATAAATCTTCATGTGAAGAAACTAGGACACGAAATCGTTGGTATAGAAACGTATTGCATTGAATTCGGTTTTCAACTATTCATTAATGAAATACATGGAAAATCGAAGAATTCAATAAATTTAATTAGCTCTCAGCATGGATGAGAGCATCATAAGAAGAATGGAATCGACCTGCTCACACGACTATTCCTCTTCTTCGCTGCTTCTCTTTCCATTTCGTTTTTCCCATACAAAAGACTGAGTATCCCAGGAGACAAGCAATCATTCTCCGAGCCAAGAAAAGTGGCGAACAATATACTTCCACCGCAACATCAAAGTAAAAAAAATGCAAACACTGTGAAACGTCGGACCGATCAAGAAAACGTACTGTTTTAATAGGACAGCTCCTATACTCGCATGCTAATAACTCTCCCTTTGACGATATAGACGTACATAATAAGCAGCTTTTAAGCTAAAAGCGTAGAAATGGCCCTCCATGTTTTCAAATCCAAGTTGATATTTATATTTTTACTAAATCTCATGTTATTGCTCTCAAAATTTGCGAATGGAGCTGTGCTCTCTTTTTACACCTGATGCATCCATTTTCTTTTTATTGTTTACATCCAGAAGGAACAGGAAGTTGCAAGAATATAATTGATATATTAACATTAATATTAATTGATATATTAATATTTCAATTGAAATAATAAAATTGTGCAGATTACCAGGAAAATAAGATGAATATATATAAAAAATGTAAAATAGACATTATTGTCATTATTAATTATGATATGTGAAATGTCTACTGTTATTAATAATTTTATGAAAATTGGAAATCTCCAAGGACTGTCGATCAAGCAGCTAATAAATTGAAGAAAGAGAAATTTACGACGTTTCAGTCCCTTTGGGGACCCTCTGCAGGTTTATTCTGTAAAAAAAAAATATGTGAAAGGTAACGATTCTGTATAAAATATTTTCAAAATCTAACCGCAAGATTTAGACAGACACCTGTCACTGGAAGACTATGAATTCATCCTGAAATGAAAATTAGTAACTGTATTATGTAAGTGTTGTTTATATCCATCTCAAAAATGTTGAAAATATTTTATACAGAATTGTTACCTCTTTCATTTTTTTTTTGATAGAATAAACCTGAGGAGGGTCCCCAAAGGGACCGAAACGTCGTAAATTTCTCTTTCTTTAATTTATTGGCTGCTGTTCGACAATTCTCGGAGATTTCCAAATTTCCTAAAATTGTCATCAATATTCGAAATTAGCCAATAGCAGATGGTTCGATATGACAAACTCCTATAGTAACTTCCAGCAGGTGGCTCGTAATAATTTTATTGCAAGCGTGTTTCCGGATGCTCCTCCTCTCCTGATTGGCCAACTTCGCAATCACTGGAGTGGTAAATACACATTAAACTCATTAGATGGCTAAAGTTTCAGACTCAAACACACCTAGAGAAAATGCATGAAGTAGGTACGTTAACTGCGGAAGTTAATCTTCATCGCGTCGTTGTTCGATTCAAAGGGAGTGGAGTGCGTCTCGACGAAACGCTGGGCTTAAATCGAAAAATTTCCCACGTCTATCCGACTCTAAAGTTAGCGGACCGCAAAAATAGCTTCCATTCATATGCATTTCCACATCAAGAGCGCAGTTTTCCAGCAGAGCATAGATCAGCGATAAAATATAACATGAAAAATCATAGAAAATGCACTAAAATATCTTACAATCCACTACCCCGCTTGTTCTACCACCGTCGCCTTTCGCGCTCCTCCTTTTCTAAGCACCTTGACATCGCCTCTCTCCCCTCCACCTCGTCCGTCCCACGACACTGTTAACATCAACGCTATAATCAATCTCATTCCAGCCGTGACATATATTCTTCAGAGCAATTGGCGATTCATCGATTTCTCAAACTGGTGAAAAACGTAAACCCTTTCGCCTGCAAAAGCCGCAAGTTATTCTGGAATGCAGCATTTATGACAGAACGCGAATGCAACGCGGTTTCACGATTCCTACAGAGCGGGTGGCAGTACGTATTGCACCGCACCGCTCCGCAAAGTTATTTTCACATTCATCGTAATGCAATACAAAATCAACTAGCCGTACTGCCAGAGCTCCCAGTGCCTCCTGGGAGCCCGAAGGTTCATCCTCGAGTGCGCGAAAATATTACAAAATTAGATTTCCGTGCGGAGTCTTCCATCCGGCGTGCTATATCGTTTGCGACTTGTCGGTCAATCGCCATACCTATCATTGACCGTATAAGTATACTTATGCACTATGGAATTTAGATATGCCGTTGAATCGGATACTTACCTGTAGTAAAGTGTTTTACTGCCAGATCTCAAAGGCTGCAGATGCTGTCGAAAACCGGCATCGACTCTTCGAGTGACTGCGAGCAAGGTCACTCTTGGTGAGTCGTTATATCGGTTCGATTCGTAAATTTTTCGAATAATGCAAATTAACTTTATCGATGGGTCAAAATTCCTTTGAAAATGAGACACTGAAAATGGTACACCGTATTTTTGCCGACCACACAGTTTCAGCATCCCTTGAGAAGACAACGAATATAATTAACATTTAGCAATGTGATTTATATGTATTCGTAATACAACTTAATATATCCGGTTATTCAACCCTAAATGCACTATTTGAATATATGGTTTTACCATAAGAATCAAATGGGCGCGCTAAATTCAGGTGGTGCGTTTCGGCTGAATAACCTGGTATGTTAAATACATATATCTTGTTAAGGTAAATTTTGTAGCTTATCTACTTATAAAGAAAAATATAAATAAGCAGTATAATCAAAAACATTGAACACCGTAGCAGCTAAACAAGACTGTGATTTAGCAATTATTCACCAAAATCATTTAGTTCTTCATCGAGATTTGCGCATATAACTACGTCCAAGACTGCATGAAAAAAACGTACATGGCAAAAATATATATATAAATATGTTCAGGGGCAGTTTCCAGAACTTCGCGGATTATGGGGCATTCACAACGGCAAACTGAAATGTTATTTAAAAAAAACTAACCCTTGGATTATCACAGCATTGGAATTCTAACCTCAACTAACCTAACGTAACCATTTCTAAACTCATCACAGCTCCGGATGCCTAGAAACTGCCCTTGGACATAGAATTCTTCCAGGACAGTCCTGGAAACTGCCCTTAGATATGTATATATATAAAAATATATATTACACACGTACACATATATATGTGGCAAAACGTCGTATATGTTCTAATATACATTTTAATTATACATAAATATATGTTTTAATTATATCTTTCAATATATCTGGTAATATAAGTTTTTACACATATATGTTTCTCCATATAATGAAATTTATATTATTTTAATATATTGAACTATATATTTGATGTTATATGTTCAAATATAATGCAAAATGTATGGTTTGATACTAATTCACCACTTTTTTCTATGAGAACATATATGTTAATTATATATCATATAACATATGTATACGAAAATGTATATTCACGTTATACTCAAAACAGGATCGTCATAATTACTAATAAAGAAGTAAATGGTAATTTGTAACAGTTCAACGTTTATTGATCACAAACGTATTACTAATGTAACTATGACCGAATATTACAGATGCTAGGTATCTATTCCATCGACGAATTGTCACGCGAAAAAATTCTTGAATTTGATAGTAGCCCAAGCAACGCAGCGATGGTTGTGAACACAGCCGCTTTTATTGTACAAGAAACAAAACACGGTACGCTTCGTGTTCGCCTTCGTCCCATAACACGCAATAGAAAATTTCACGAAAAGCCGAAAAACCTCGCAATCTTCGGTGTTTCATCAATTGCATGGAAACCTAATACAACAGATGCCGAGGATCAGAATAACATGCAGCAGAAGAATTACTAACATGTAAATTAAGATGCAGGAGGAGAATTAATGCAAATTCCACACATATTTATTCATGGGAATGCGACATTAACAGTTAGTGATTCCGTATTTTCTATCCTTTTCAAATTTGCAACCAAAAAGTACCCCTTAGATATTGGAATTTGCCACTGTGATATTCAATTGTAGCTACATTATTAATAATTTTCTATTTAATAACCGTCAAATTGTTACAAATTGCCATTTACTACTTTATTAATAATTAATGATAAATAAAATGAATTAAAATATATTTTTAAAATATACGTCAACATATATTTTCAAATATTTATATAATTATATAATTAAAGCGGCAAAAATCTATATATTGTTTCATGCGTGATATATATGTTAAAACATATTTTAAATATTGGACACATATATTTTTAAATACATTTTTCATGCATATGTTTTTCCCATGCTGGAGTGCACTGAAAGCTCAATCTTAATGCGCATATCGCAGCGACCCACAAATAATAGTTTCAGAGCATATAAGAATGGGAGGTAAACTATTTTTCTAAGGACAAGCTGTTGCCATAAAACGTTTCTTCCCATAAGAATTCGGAAGAAATCTATAGTTAAGTAAATGATAAACTCGTTTCAAGAGTATCGGAATGAATAATTATAACGATAAAAGATCTTCCATTGTGTAAAATTCTTACTTTATAAAGATATTAATATTGCAAACGGTCTATAGTGTAATAAAAAAAATTGTCTATATTCCTTGTCAAAAATGCATCATATCGAAAATCGAGCAAGTATAATATTGCTTAAGTAACTTGCAAGAACAATAACTTTCTCCCAAAAACAAATACGTAAGCTCTGAAAAGAACTTCCAGCAGCTAAACCTCGATGTGACCGAAGAGCAGAGTCATCCATGCGGCAAGTCGCGCCATCTTGTCGTTCTCTCAGCTCGAAGCGCTCGAACTGATAAGTATATACATATAGATACCACGCACACGTAAAAGAACATTCAGTGTAAACCACTAGCAGGTCTGAAGCAAGTTTTCGAATAACAATACGGTCCTATATTTCCGTTATCCTCTTTAAGAGAACACACTCCCTTAAATGACGGGGGTGAATCACATGCGTGATGTGTACCAGCACGTATCTGCGAGGAGAAAGAACTCGGTAACATTGCAGGCTGTCTTCTCGTAGAGTTGGCAGGGAGAAGCAGCAGCAGCTAGAGTGTTTTAATGACAAAGAGAGCATTCGTGAGTGGACGAGACAGGATGCCGAGGCGGTGGCCATGCGAGGGTCTGGGAAAGAGATGGCGGAGGAGTACGAACCACTGGAAATACTGGAGGCAGAGGAAGCTCTGAAAGTACCGGGAACACCGCGAGCTCAAAGGGGTGAGCGGGGCTGAGACTCGAGGAGGGTGGGACGTATGAACGGTTTATGGAGGACATGAAAGGGATGCGCGCTGAAGCCATTCTCGTTCGTTTCTCTCTCCGTAGTTGTGGCCCTACTCGCTGCAGGGGATTCTTCGTTCTGTCTCTCTGTTTGTTGGCTGGCGGGGGCGGCTTGGGGAAGGGGAGGATAGAGGGATGCTCGCGCCCGCGCACGTTCTCTATGTGCAATGGAAACGAGGAAGCTTATACGGGGTGTACCTACCTATATCCACCTACCTATCCACCAATTTATCCATCTATCCATTTGTCTATCTCTCTATCTGTGTTTCTATCTCTATCCACCTCTCTATCTATTTTCCTATTTTACTGCATACCTGTCTCTCTGCGACCATATTTGTCAGCCTACTTGATAGATTCATCTGCGTAGGATAAGATGCCTGTCGACTGCTTCATCCCTCTTTCGTAGCACATGCATGCTAGTCGATTGCATTGCGATATGCGATAGTGTCTACATACGCAAGCATGCGTACGTATTTGTGCGTGCGCGGCTGTAAAAGAGCAACCCCGAATTCTCACCATGTGCACAAGCAGCGAACGAGAAAGCTCCCGTCTCCATCACCTGTCCGAGTCGCGATTGCGACTGCGGGAAAGAAACTGCGCGAGAGGGTGGGCGGACAGCAGCAACAATGAGCATTGTGATTTGTGCGAGTTAGCCTCGCGTCCTATTGGTCTGAACTCACTCTGGCTCACCCCCTCCCGCCCCCACTCATTGGATCAGCTATCCGGCCGGGGATGTCCGCCACCACCGCCACCACTACTACTACTGCCTCCGCCACCAACGTTGGAGAAGGAGCAGAAGTGGGCGGCGGCGGCGGCGGGGGCGGAGAGTCAGATCGGAGGAGGAAAATCCTGGAGATGGGGCGAAGGTATAGGTAGAGGCGAAGGTGATGAAGGGTTACGAGAAGGTGGAGCTGAGGAAGAGAGCGAAACAATGGACAATGCGTAACCACCGTGAGTAAACCCGATTCGGTAATACGTGAACTCGATATGTTGGGACGGGAGAACGCGACGTCAGCGGAGCTTTTCTTTAAATTCTTCGATCGGAGGACGAACGCAGAACCGATCGCGCGAGCCATCCACGACGTTACTATACGCGTAACGGCTGTGTCGGTGCTGATATAGGAAGAGCGCGCACGATAGGTAGACACATCTAGCAATGTGGCATCGGCAGCCGTAGTGGAGGCGGCGGCAGAGGCAGCGGGGCAACGAGCAGGCTAGAGAGAGGAAGAGCGAGGAAGAGCGTAAAGCGGCCTGAGAAGCTCGACTCAGTGAAACTGTGGAGGAGCGGCAAAGAACAGCCTGAGACTCATTGTGAGTGAGGGAAACAGAATGAAATAGGATGGCAAAGGCAGAGTCAGAGGGAGAGAAGAGTAAATGAGCACATAGAGAGAAAGACGAAGTGCGAGAGAGCGAAGGAATGAGAGCAAGCTAGAGACCGCGGGCGGGGGAGGGGGAGCGAGCGTGGGTGTAGGAGAAAGGGGGCGGGGCCTAGGCCTGAGAAGGGGTGTGGTCGCAGGGATCGTTGGTGCGACGACAGCGGCGGCGGCGGGCGCACGGCGTTGAGTCTCGTGGGGCGCAACGCGGCGCCGATCTGCGGCGAAGCGTCCGCCGCCGAATCTCATCCCGCGGACCTCGGAACTTCAGTCAGTCAGCCGACGCTCCGACGCGCTGATTATTCTTTAGCCATTGTATGTCTCACGCTCCTCCTCGCTCCGCTACCGCCGAGGCCTCGACTGTTCCGTTCCGTGCGTAGCCACGCACACTCGTACTCTCTCGGAAATGGCCAGTCTTAGAGGCGCCACCGTCCCGCGCTTCTCGCCGACCTAGAAAACGTTCAGTGAATTCCGCGAGGCCACTGGGAATTCCCGGTTTCCGGTTCTTCCCGTGGGATCAGTGTTCCGTGTGAAGATCCTCGCGAGCAACTCAGTGACCAAGCGACCAATCGTAACGCGCACCGGGCCGGCAAGCTGCCCGCTCGGCCGCCACGGCAAAGTGACTGTGAGGTGTAGCCGCGAGCTAACGCGTGAGAGATACGTGAGAGTGTCATCGCTGATCCTCGACCTCGAGTTCTCCATCGGCGCCCAATATGATATGAGCACGTTTGGCAGGTGAGTCGGCTAGATGCACGCCGCACGACGCACGACGCACGCCACCCGTCACGTTGGCCTTTAATTTCCTCGTACTGGCTGACACAAGACGTGGACCTACTCGTGCACGCTGACGTTTCCTCCACGCGGCAACGTGGGTCGCTCGTGTGAACCGCCGCTGACACCGGCCACTTAATGCACCCTTAACACCCTCTTCTGATTATACCAATTCGAGCTTCCCCTCTAGAATGCAAATTACATAGTCGCAATTCGACAATTATTTTGCGTGGATTAACGATTTACGAATGAAAAGATGGGGAACTTACTCTGGCACATGTAAGTTGTATTAACTTTCTCACCGAAATATTTTCTCAAGGGTGACAAAGAGAAAAGTGAAAGAGGGAGACTGCGTTCTCCAAAGTGCTCTCGACATGTTCTTTGGTATATCCAGGTCCAAAAGGCCATGTGTTCGAAAACAGGCAAAAGCGCCGGACGGCTAGGTCGAAGGGGTGGCAAGCAGCCGAAGGGACCGCGGCTTATTCAAATGAAGTGTGTACGAGAGAGAGAGAGAGAGAAAGAAAGGAAGAAGGAGTGACGAAAGAGAGTGAGGAAGCTAGAGAGGAAAGGAGAGCAAGAAGTAGCGTGCAATGCATCTGACCCAGTGACCCTCCCTCCCTCCTACACTGACGCTCTTCGTTCGTAAAATTCAACGTTTCATTCGCCAATTTCTCCTTTCCCTTACATCTTCCTATGATTTTATGAGTCCTGAACACCAAATAAGTTTCTTTCTATATTCAATCTTCTTGTCGGTTTATCGCTGTCAAATGTCTCTTGTGCACCATCTCAGGTTCCACTTCGCACCCTTGAATAAGCCGTCTGTCCCGCACGTAACGTGCGTGAATGTAAGCGCGTAGCAAAGTGGGGAAGAAAGGGGGGGGGGGGCACTAGGGCACTCATACCTTCGTAAACCTCACGGCATCCACGTTGCGTAGATCAGTCCCTGTGGAGACGTAAGCTCCCTCCCTCACTGAAAGGGGAATGCTGTTGTTTTAAAATAGTCCTGCAATCGTAAAAAAGAATGACTGTTCTGAAGACTTTTGTAACTTGACTTCATGCGTATTTACAGTTTAAGTTTCAAACAATTCAACCAAGCGACGCGTAAACCTCGCCGAGCGACATTCTGTGCTAGACAATATAAATTAGCTACGTCAATTTCGTGTTTTCTCAAAACTCCGGAATTCTCTCTCCCTCTCTCTTTCTCTCCCCCTCTCCCTCTCTTTCTCTCTCTCTCTCTCTCTCTCTCTGTATTTATTAGGTTTTATTGTACACAATTGTCAGACTATGCGGTCTCCCGCACATCTGGATATCGTTAGTCCACTTTTCAAGGAACTTCATTCTTTTTGTTACGAAAGCAACGCATTATCAGCACGGTCAAGCACACTTTATTTTTATGACGGCTTCCAGCTTGAACCCAAACACTTCCAAAAGTGTATCGACAATAATACAATGCTACGAAGCCAAATGAAGTCGGATTCAGTAAACTTAATATTAAAAGTCATTTCTTATTTGTCTGAAAGTAAGAAATAATTTCGATGCTCCCTAGTATCGAGTTATATAGTGCAAATGATCTATCAAGTCTTCTTTGCATGATCGACAAGTAAAAAAAAGAACGTCTCCATAATTGAGTAATTGACGCAGATTAGAGTGTAACAATCGGGACACAAAGCGCAATAACACTAGGGTCACCAACGATATCCCAAGGTAATGCGTTCGCGCTATTTCTAATCGTGACATGACGCGTACGGTGAAGAAACAGCGAAACTGTCCAAAATTAAGTGGCGCCTTTTTCTGTAAACGGGGACCCGTCGAAATTTTTATATTTAACGTCTACGCGGGCCATCTGTGCGCCCGTAGAGCCGAACGAACGAAACTAACTGAGTGCCGAACATCGAGAGGACGTTCTTACGAATCCCTGTACGTGTCATTTTCACACTACGTTGGAGCATAGTTGGTCATTTTATAAGTTTTACGCAAACTTATTACATCTTTCTTGCTATGAGCAAATAAGTCCCTTGAGAAAAGATACTTCCCATTGAAAATATTAAGAATGATTGTTCTGTGCATCTTTTAATCTTATAAAAAGATATGATCTTCGTCCATGAAAATTTTTATGGATATGTGTGAAAAACAACATAATAAGGAGCACAAATAGTTTTCTTCGGGTCACTAGTGGCTCGTGCCTTTCTCAGAAAAAGATGACCACCAAATTTCCAATAGTGCTTCTTCTTCTTCTTTGTCCGTCCTCAAGATGAACAACCGTTACAGTGAAGCTATTCATATACCACATGCCACATGCTACGCAGCCCAATGATACAGTACGAATGGAATGCGTGAGCGATCGATACTTTTATTTTATTATTTCGAGTACAGAGCATTAAAAATTGAGTATAAATGCATTACAGGCTTTCGAATTGCATGTCTATACCCATTCGGATCTATTATATCGGGTTATTCAGAAGTATAGCACCACCTGATGGTGGTTCTACCACAGAAATCAAATGGACAGGCTAACTTCAGTTAGTGCAATACTCTTGAATAACCCTACTTACTCAGTTTCCCATACATGTACTTACATTGTCTACACGTACACCATGCATATTCAATTTCATTCATTGCATGTGCTTCGTTATTGTCCCCACGAGTGTGTGAGTGCTTTTTTTGGGAAGGGGGGAGCAACTAAACAAATGCAATTTGAGATAGTGATTAGGAGCTGGGAGGAAAAGATCTAGTGCCGTCAGGGTGGAATGCGAGACGCGACATCTGCCTAAAATAGGAAAGGGACGAATGCCGTTCTGTTTCGTAGAACTTTCCCTCATCCTGAGAATGGAAATTTACTATGTTTTGATCACAATTCAAGCTAACTCTCACTGCTAGAGCGCACAAAGTATAATATCACAATGTCAAAACACAAGATCATTCAAGCTCTCATGCGGAAGGAAAGAGATAAAAATTCGCGTTGATAACGTTGGCGTGTTAATCTCCGACATCGTATCGACGTTCATGAACAAATAGCTATTATTGCGTAAGCTTACTCGAAAGGCTGCTATGCGTGGAATAATGATATTAACACTATAGGAACATTACCAACAATGACAGTGTCATTAATGGCACTAAAATTATCAAATGAAAAGTAATTGAACTTTGAGCCTATCGGCGGCTGCAATTGGATTGTATATTATCAAGTGAATTACAGTAGTAAGGGAAGTTTAGAAAGCAACACACGTGATTTAATAGACAGAGTAGTGCGGTAGCACGACGCATTGCAGTATTCTGAATCTGCAAAATGTCTTGAAACATCAAAGTTTTTCCTTATCGATGGTTCTTCTCCGACGGGTCAAGGTCAACTTGAACGAGACGCCATTAATCGAGACGAGTGGGATCGAGATTAGAAACAAGCATGCTAGTCACGCATTCGGCCCGGCTTTTCCACGCTTTAAAATTTCGGACGCTGTCGTGGCCTCGTCCTTCTGCTTTCAAGAATAACGTCCTTGCAACTGAACACGATTTACAATAGGATTCACTCTCTCTCCATTTAGAGATGCACACTCATTTATACGGAATTCTATTATTCTCAGAGTGTAATAGTTAAGTGCGATTTGAAGTATTGCTAAGTCGTTGAAGCTAATCGATCATCCAAAGAAATATATAACGTTGACCCTTTTCGATTGTAGATCGTTGTAGACGGGTACAATCACTGTTCTTTATTTACATTTTATGTTCCGTTTATTTATCATTCATTCACGTGTGTCTGACATCAGATCCGGCACCGAATCTCTACAATGACTTGAATACTTATCTACGATGCAATCTGCATAAAATGTTACAATACGTAGTTGTTAAAGAGAATAAACAAGCTCGACATTAGTTATTAGTCAGAAAACTTTAATTGAAAGTGCAGGCTCACCGAAAGAATAAGTTTTATTACGTCAAGGAGGTCGAATAAAATATATAACTGTCATATAAAATACGGAAAGAAGCAACCAAAAATAAGGAAATAGTAATATACAGTAAATACTAACAAAATCGTAATCGACGTCAAACGAAGAATATAACTCAGATTCTTTTAAAGGAACTATAAAAAGTGAATGGATCGTCCCGAAGCAAAGGGAAAAAATGAAAGTGTCATTGTCCATAGGGATCGACCGGGGTAGGGATAGAACAAGGAACAGGACTCGAATTGTCCGAATAAGAACTCGCGTGCGCGGTGCTCTCACCTATGGAAGCACAATGGCCGCAGTACGCAGAGTTTGCGGAGGATCATCAATGGTGCACGGACGAGGATGATGAATAGGAGAGATAGCCAGAGTACCGGGTATAAGTACATGCGCATTAGCGTTCACGCTTTGTTCTTGATGTATGGAGCAGTTACGTGTTCGTTCGGGCCGACGTGTCGAGATACGAGTATGGCGCAGATGTGGGTGTTTCGGGGACGTACGGAGAGGTGGAAAGAGTGCGTGTACGTCGAGGGGAGTCGGCCGGTTGCGGAGAACTCTAACGCGTTCCAGATGCTGTGGGCTTTGTTCCCATCGATGTGCTCTCGCGATGCCTGTCCTGCCTGCTTCTTTTCCTTCCTTTGCTGCTCTGTATTCTCGCTGTTAAGATGCTGGTGTGCAGTAGGCCAGTCGTGCACGTGCATCTTTCGGAGATGAGAAGAGGGGCCGTGGACCGAACAGACTCGATGAACAGAACGTCGAAGACGAGGAAGAGAGTTGCAAGGCACCGAAGAAATGAGAGAACCAAGGAATATGGAGGAACGAAGGACGGATTATGCCAAGAGAACGGAGGATGGAAGGTGGAGGACGGAGGAAGCGGCCTAGGTTCGAGCAACTTGACACTGAACACATGGCCCCACTTCTCCTTAAACCTACACTCCGCCAGAAGGCCCTTGCCTCTTCTCCCTAACTCCTCCTCTTTCGTCTTCTTTTCACTCTTCACTCTTCGGTCTTCTCTCTTGCTATTCTCTAACGTCTTTAGTCTCTTTCACTCTTCTTGTTTACACTCCACACAATCCAATGCAATTTTATTCGTTGAGACTTTATTCTATTTCGTTAAATATTCGCCTAGATGTAAGCCTTGTTTGCCTAAATAATAGTGATAACTTCTCTGTGTAGGGTAAACATGGGATAGATGCCCTATAAGGATAGATGCCCACCCCCCTTTATTTCCTATATGCCAACGCAATTGATCTAATAATGCAATCTAATTGTTATAGTTTACATATTTAGGAACAAAGATATAAAAAATTGACCTGTCATTACATTAATTGTGTATTTATAACATTTATAAGGTGAACCCACTGCTTCTTGTTAATTTCAGTTAAATTTTAGTTCTGTATAATAAGACCTGAAAGATGTTTTATGAAGAAATTCGAGGTGAACGTTGTTTTATCGGAAAGCAAAGAGGTTAAATTAAAGATAACATTTATTATAATATCATTTAAATTCAAGATTTTGTAAATAATATTGGTAGGGCATCTATTCCATGATTTATTTTGTGTCCGAGTTTAAATGCTTCAGTGGTAAATAAGGATAGATGTCGAGAACGACATCGTTAGACCTTAGATCCAGTGATTGATACCTACCTAGATAGGTTTATTCAAGATGAAAAAAGACTGCTTCAAATACTTCTTTCTATATCTATGTTTTCATTCTATGTTTTATGTTATTCTGCAAAGGATATCACAATTAATACCCACGAACAATTACATTTTTAATGAGAAGTAGTTGAGGTCCTAACCTCAATTAAAAACATTATTTTTCTCAAAATAATAGTTCCTTTTAATATATATTCCATTTATAATGGAAATTATTCATTTATTAAGATTCTAGCATCAACTGATATTACTGTAGACTTTATTTCCCTTAGGTAGGGCATCTATCCCATGTTTACCCTAATTATTTTACCGTCGTAATATAATTATATGCGATTATAAAGTTAAAACTCCGGATGGACGAACTATAACAGTGCATTCAGAAAAAGTTAGCGTAGAGTTAGAAAAAGAATTACAGTAAAAACAGTAACATGTAAGTAAATAATAACATTAATCAATAATTGGGAAAATATTTTCGATTTTTTCGTACATTTTCTATTAAGGGGATTGTAGACTTTCGACGGCCATCTTGAATATCCAATCATGAAGATTATAAATGATACGAAATGAATGTATTATCCAAATGGAGTAAATGCATATAGTTGTGTGCATTTTACAATCACTGACGCGATGTACTTGACATTTAAAATTTTACTACTTCTTTAACAGGTAGTATCTGAAAATCGACGTCTCTGCTTCCGATTCTGTATAGGGTAAGAGAGTCATCATTTCAAGTATCGAAAGTACGTACTTCTCTTCGTAATTGATATCTTCGAAAATCGTACGAATTTCACACAAAAGTTGTCATTTCAGTTTGCATGAACCCACAGAAGCTTTTTGTTGCACAGAAGTTATTAAATCATATACTCTTTTTTTTTCGAATAATTTTCCGCACAACAATACGCAATACAAGAAGTAGTCAAGACGTTATCATAAGAGATGTCCAGAGACCCCTCGGAACTCCCTCAAGTTGTCATTCCTTTTAATCGCATTCTCCTCAGTGAAGTTCACTAGTACGCTCGTTTCTCATGTAATCGAGTCAATGATTAATTACAATGGAGCGATTTCGTAGCACGTGAATCAATCTTATACGTTGGCTCCATTATCGCTCGTCACTCGTGCGGCGCGAATCGTTCGCCTTGAGGGTTCGCAGAGTCCCTTGCGAAAATGAATTGCTCATAGTTTTCGTGACCTCGACGCGTGCCACATCAAGGCTAATCGTACAAATTCACAGTATCAGCTGTCAGATACGAGACACTTAATCTCATTTCTTTAAATAGCCAATAGTTTTGTACTTTTTATGTTCTCCTCGCAAACGTCAATAAATATATAATGACCATCTGCAAAATCATTTTAATATGCACGCATAACTGGTGAGGATCACTCACTGGTGAGGATGCTCATAAGCATGATGCACATACCTATGAATCGAAAAACTGAAATAAATAAGAAAATCCAGTAGGAGTGAATTGCCACGAAAAGCCATGAGTTGAGGAACGGCGAGAGGGTTGTAGTCACAGAGGACGAATGGTTAGTGGATGCAACGGATCCGAAATCACGGAAGCTCCGCGACAGCGGAAAATCGTTGGGACGGGAAACTGTGAAGAGGAATGTTGGTTGGTAGGTGGATGGATAGTAGGATAGGTGGATAGGTAGGTAGTGTGGGTGGGTAGGAGGGTGCAGGGAGGATAGGTTGCAGAGAGGGTTAGAAAAGAGAGGCGGGCATTGTAGCGAGGAAAAAGAGAAAAAGGGTAAAGGGTATAGAGAAGAGGAGGATGCGAAGGAGATATCTACATAGGTTTACTGATAACGTATTCTCAGTAGCAGGAAGACTGGCAGAAGATTGCTTTTACAGGCACAGTCGGTGCACGTTGCCGGGCTGTGAGTGTATTTTCTGGTGTGCTCTGGGTGTGCTCTGGGTGTGCTTCGTTCTGCCGTAGCGTGCTCTCGTCGACGTGCCGAGAAACCGAGTACCCCGGACAGTGCTGTGTGCTGTGGTGCGGCGCTGAGGGGTCCTGCGGGGTGCGGTGCGGTGCGGTGCGATGTAGTGCGGTGTGTTGATATGCTCTGCCTCGGTGTGGGTGTGGTCCGCTCCCGCTCATACATAAACAAGAGATCGGCCGACGTAGCTTCAAAAGAAGAGACGCTAGCTGGGACTCCATTATGTAGAGCATATCCCACGCCGCTTCTATAAAGAATACTAACGATATGGCTTTCTTTCCTCGCCGCGTTTCCATCCTTCGACATTCTTTCGTCTGCCTTTTCGCATTATCTGAGCACCACTGTCACTGTCATTTTTTCTCTTACGTTTCGTACATAAAAATCGCAATCTTTTCGTACCGGTTCGTCTGGTCGTATCGTCTGGTTCATCATACTTGTAGGTACTTCTGCAGGTGCCATTTCGCTAGTTCAATTTCTTTCGGATTTAGCTATCTTTCTTACACGAAATAAGCTTCAAAGACACGCGAATGAATATATTCGAAGGATACAGAAACAGTGTCAGAGGATGGCCAATTAAAGCAGAAGTAAATATGCAACGACCTGAAATAATATGAAATCAAGAATAGATTAATACGAAAAAAGTTGAAGAAAAAATGTTTCTTGCGTTTCGTAAAAGATTCAGTGAAATAAACTGTGGACTTATTTAAACGTCATTTTTTAGCTGTATTGGCTTACACTCATTCGCCGAGATCAATTGACGATTCAGCGGGCTCTTCGACATTGTGACGTAAGAAGATAGCCTTGTTAGGACGCAGTTTCACTGGTTACGTTTAAACCTGAGTTTCGCAAAGCTCATTCTAGATTGGTTTATGCCGTTCGAACTAACCAATCATAATTGCTAAATTGTTGAGCTTAATTAAACCTGCGCTTAAACTTAAGGTAGTCCGAGCGGTACAGTCCCATCACGTGAGAGTAAAAATGAAAAAGAAGTTTGAAACAACTGGAAAGCATGAAACTAACATTAAGAAAGCTCTAATCGAGAAGAAGCGAAATACCTATAACATAAAAACAATAATAGTTGTGAAATTATTTACAATGAAACAACAAAAGCGTAGATGCCCAGTGGTCATATTTTGTACCATTTTTCTAAAGATAAAACTACATCGGTTGTCCGATTTTAATGTACTATAGCTTATTTTATTCGCTAAAAGATTCTCTAGTGATACACCAAGATAGTTTCTTTCTAAAATTTATAGTTTAAAAATACTCTTATTTTTTATAGGCACTTTGAGAGGCACTTTGCTTCTTCTCAAATATAGTTTTATTAATGTCGGTTTCATGTCTTACACTAATTTCCATTTTTTCATTGTTAATCTCACGTGATGGAACTGTATCGCTCGGACTACCTTAAACGGTAAAGCTGTGTCTTAATGAAAGCAATGTCAAACATAGCTAGACTTTGCACAAAAAAGACTGGAAATCCCTGTTATCGTCACAATAAAGTTTGACACAATAAACTGATGAATTCGTGAATCAATCATTACCCATATAGGGTCATGCAGGAGGCCCAACTGAGGTTAGCCCGTCCATTTGATGTGTCTGGTAGAACCACTTTCAGATGGCGCAATACTCCTGAATAACTCTGCGTGGTAATTTGTCTGTTTGCTTCCTATGGTGGAACCACCTTTAGGTGGTGCAATGCTTTTGAATAGTTCGGTATACAATTGCGTAATTTAGAGTACAACGCGAAGGAAAGATATTGTAAAATTAAATAAGCAAGAGAATTCGACTACAACCATCAATCGTATCAAGGTATAAACAGTCCACGAGTTCAATGTGTTTTTTTGTCAAATCGAAAACAATGAAGTCCCTATAAAGTCCTACGTGACTTTGCATACAATTTTTCTTACAAAGTAGGCACGTGCATGGTTTTACACTGAAATATATTTTATTTTTTTATTTTAACCATATATTTTCATGATTTTATGGAAAGCCACGTGTGATTTCCTAGGGATTGCATTGTTCGCGAACTGTAAAAAAACGCATCGAACTCATGGACCGACTATACGTCGAATAGCTGTTAAAGTGTCGATTGGACGTCCCGAAACAATTGAAACGAGCGGGTCGTACGACAACTCCATATTTGCAAACCTGAACGGGAAGGATTGTGTGGTGTAAAATCAGTCCGTGGTTGCATCAGGGGTCGTGATTTGGGTGCGTGTACCTCCCTCGCGTCATTTAATCATTGAATCGAGTGCCTAACGCGATTACGGCGCTCGTCGTGTTTACGCTTCTATTTTCCGTGGCGCTTCGCTATTCCTCTCATTATAGGCTTCACATATAGGGCACTTTTAGTACGGGTAGTGGACGGAAGTTAACTCGACTCTCCAAGATGCAACGACGAAGGGCGATAGGCTGAAGATGTAGAGAAGGGAATGTGGGGTCTAAGGACGGCTCCTCTAGGGCTGCAATAGGGTCCTGGAAGGCCACCCTTACGTCGGTCCTGCTTCCACCAACCCTACTTGCTACTTGAGCCCGAACAGATGCTGCACCACAAAACCACGTTCCCATTGTGCCACTAATAGAAAGTCGAGCTTCGACCGAGGACATTGCGTCGGGGAAAGCAATGTAGCTACCGTAGGCCCATAATCACGGAGATAGGGCTTGTACATATTCACGGGCACGGCTACGCTACATCGCGTCCACTTTGTCTGCGAATGACAATGACTGCCGCCTAATTAGGACTCAATTAAGCGAATTCGACGCGAGGTGGGTTGGCATTGTCCTCTACGATTATTCTTGTTATTTTTGAGAGATCGTCTTGATCCTTCGTCGACGAGTGACGAGAGCTGGAAGAGATTCGAGTGCCGTCTGTTTTCGCAGAAGGTTGCTATAGTGCGCGGAAGTACATTATTGGTGATGCTGCATGCATAAAATCCTACTTGATTGTGAATCTCATAGAATAATGGTAAGGCGACGACTAACACAGCTAGCACGATAACGTGGCCACGATTTTAAATATAGTCATAACATTGGTTTGAATGATACTTTATCTGTGAAGTAAATGTAACTGGGATGTTCGACCTTTCTCGATAAGCCAGACATGACGAGCAAGCGTACACTAACACGCATGTCTTGATAATTCTATCGGACCTCTTAAGTTTACTACATGTCTATAATGTTGCAATTTCATAATATCTATCATGCGATAGCCATACGAAGGACGAATGAGAATACCAACGGAAATGTTGTATTGTCTAATTCTCTAAATATAAATGAAACTTTTTATTTTCGTCTATACACTTATCTTCCGGGCATCTTCCGTAAATATAAGCACGTAACATAAATTAATTTTTTTTTCATTGCGAATGATTGCTTTAATATTACGAAAAAAATGTACTTATAATTAAGGTACATTGTTGCAGAACGAATCGTCAGTATACGTCCATAATCTTCCGCTTTTTCCTTCATTTTTTCCGCGACACTTGCTTGTTAGCACGTGTTCACAGTGGCTAGTGTACTGAAACGATAGAAGAATGCAAAATTGAATGACAGTCAGAATTACTTAGCCTGAAGAAGAAGGGTGGGGGGGGGGGGGGGCTAGTTTATCTAATACATAATAAACAAGCAAGCAGTTTATCGGTGTCAGTAAATTATCAGGGCCTATAAATGAAACTATATATTTTGAAAAGTACGAACTTTGAACCTTCATTCGTCGTTAAGACTTCCACTTTCCTATATTTCGAATGAGCCATTACTCATTCTCTTATTCTCCCGTTCTCTCATTCTTCTTCTTCTTCTCCTATCCCACGCTAGTTCCTTCTGTTCCTTTGAAATGCTCAAAGAATACGCATAGCTTTTTGAGAAATCGCAGCCCACCCAAAGCCGTCCTTTACCTCGCGCACAAGCGGATGTCTAGATTAATCGTTGGCCGGGCAGTTAATTTTTATCGCTCCCTAGAAACTAGACAAATGGGCTATCCATCGCAAAAAATTCTTCTCTTATCGATATTTTTTATCTTGTTCCCGAATTGACTTGAACGGTGAATCGGTCCGACAGAATCTCAGATACTGTTAGAAATATTTCTTCGTATTTCTTTGTTTTCAATCATTCACGGTCAGATATACGGACATACGTGCACCATACATTATGCTACTGAAGTGCCCTTTAACTTCTAAAGACCAGTCAGTCAAATGAATTGGAACACTTTCCAGAATAACATGGAATACCTCAGCAAATAAATCCTGGCAAGCTTTACAAAGAAATGAAAGAAGAAAGTTACCAATAGATGGGGAAGATCTAAGGAATTAATTAGTAATTATTTGAAATCTTCGACAAAATTCTCATACACAAATTATCGAAATATTAAAGTGACCATCAGCAATTGAATTGCATGGTGAGAATTGTATTTGCAATAAATTTATTCACGGGCGGTCAATCAAAGTTCAGCGAGTACTCCTGTTAAAGAATTCAATACAAAGTTTCATATTCGTGTATAAATAACGAGATACGAAAAGAAATTTAGTTAGATTTCGCTAATCGCATAGTCGGGGTCACTCGACGAGAGATGCACTTTCAAGAAAGTACATTGATGAGCTCCACATTTCTCGTTTAGTGTGAGGAGCATGACTGCCGGCGAAATTGAAGTATAGTTTCGACAACATGCGCTTTTCGCGTGGGAGCCGCTTACTCCAGCGCGAAACTTAGCGACGCCTCGCGTAGCCTCCGTAGGCACGTGCGACGAGCGTGCGTACGGAAGTGTGTGAATATGCATATGTACGCGTACATCCGCATCCAGGACTCGCAGGATTTGCTGATTGTCAAGGACATGCGTATACACACACACACACGTATTCCCAATTAGAGAGAGTAGAAAGGCGCACAGAAGTTCATGCGTGTTGGAACTACGGATCACGCGTGCGATCTCTCATGTATCCGTGCGTTCCCTGCTTTTTTGAATCTTCGGATGCTACCGTTTGTCATGATCAATCCCCCACCATCAGCCATCAGCTACCTACTCCCGCCGGTTGCATTACACATTACATATTACAATATTAAGTCGACATTACTCCATCGCGATTCCACCACGGAGAATAATAAAAGCATAAGAACAAGTGAGCCTCTGACCTCGCAACCTCAGTAACTTCGATACGGAGATAATGGACACATGCGGGACCCGTCGTTCGTTCGCGCTCTTCTTCTCTGCGGTCCTGACTTTCTCTCTCTGTCTATCTCTCTCTCTCTTTGGCTAATGAAAAGAATGTTACCACACGCACACAATAATTCGTATTCAAAGAGCGATAATGACCGTTACTGCGCCTCTTGTTACGTAACGGTATCAGCTCGTTTGCCCTCACAGCGCTACGGTAGCCCCGCAGAGCAACGTAATTTCAAATGTTTCAACTAATTGCACGATTTAAATGTAATTCGCTGACGGAAATGAACGGACAACCTCTGTGAGGCTCGAGCTAAATTAATACCAGCTAGTTTCGGACTAGTGAATAAAGAACGGAAGTGGAAGCAGGCCAAACTCCGTCTAGATCGATTTCTCCTCTCTGATCCAGTCGATTCCTTCAGACAGAGGACAATTTCCTAAATATGCGAATTAATCTTAAGGCTTCGTTACCTTCCATCTTCAAAAGCCATTTCTCAAAGAAATTGATATAACGAGGAAGAGACGGTATAAAGGTGGTTAGTCTGCGATTGACCTTTCTAGAGTTGAAACTTGAGACCAATCGAGGAGAAGTCAGAAATCGATGATAATGACAGGAAGCGAGCTCCAAGGTGAGAACTAAACGTGCCTCTCGTTGCGCTTCTGTTGCAGACTAAGGATGTCCTCGAAGAGGAAGTCGCCACCAACGAAGCTATCGGAGGGTGGGGGCGGTGTGGGAACAGTGGCGGGCTCTGCCGAGGAGGAGGAAGACACAACCTCGCCGGTGGCGGCAGCCGGAGCTGAGACACCCAACGAAGAACCTAGTGCTCCAGTGGCGGTTGACATTGAGGAGTGCTACCCCATCCAGAGGGGCGAGTGCGAGTCGTCCGGGTGCTCGTCGCCGGCAACCACCAGCGAGCCGGAACTGCGGGATTCTCCGTCGCCCTCACCGAATTCACCTCCCGCCCCCAAAAGGCAGAGGCTACTCTTCCTCGCCGGTCAGGACGGCTACAATCCCCAGCATCACCATCATCACCATCACCACCACCATCACACGAACACCTCATCCTCGTCCGTAGGAAATCCGGAGCCTGCGAACTCGTCAGAGTGCGGCTCGCCGCCCAGCCTCGTCGGCGACCCCTACTATCCACATCAACCTGCTCATAATCCCCATCCTCACCATCATCATCACCACCATCATCATCACAATAATAACAACACCAGTAGTAGCAACAACAATAACAACAGCACTCATCACAATAATAACAATACCGTCACCCAGAACGACAATAATAACACCGTTACGCAAAACAACAACAACAATAATAACGGTGCCGCCGCCACTGCTGTTGGTACCAAAAGGTCTATGGACGACGTGCTCAAGAGGCTCACTTGTAAAATGAACAGCGGTTCGCTATCGCTACAGGACGACTCGACGAGACGTACTCCGCCGCCATCATCCACGCCAACCAGTCACAATACGCATAGGTCAGTCAGCACTTCTGCGCGCCTCTTGGTTCTTCCAATCTTCCCGATTAAGATGTGCCCTCTTTCACTCAAACCTTCTTTCGCATTTATCTTCCTCGAGAAGTTTACCCTTAAGCTCACCAAATTGACCGTGCGATGTCGCGTTGAATGCTTCTTACTGCTTCTCACTGCTTTTGCATACTTCATTTCGCGGAAATACCTAAACAGAATTTCAGGATGGTATCGCGTAGCATCCGCTACTTCAATTTCAACCGAGTTATCATCAAATTCATTCTTAACTAGAAGGAGATTGCAATGCGTTACCAGCAGCGTTCCATTCCTAACAACAAGGCATTGTATGGTTAATTACAGTGTCCTGTTTTTCATTAATTTCCATCGTGATTCTAAAGGGGCTAAAAATGTCCTTTTTTCTCTTTTATTCTGTTTATGGCGTCCAGATGCCGACTACAAGTTAATGTTGATCAGGAAATGAGTTTTTGCTTGTAACTCCCACAATTTGAGTTTCTCTCTTCCTTCTTGATTTTCTTCTAGCAACAGTCTTTCTGTCTTTCTCCCTCTTTTTGGTTCTCATTAGTGATTACGATCCTATAGAATTCACGACTTTTTTGATCTTCAAAACATGTAGAGAAGTATATATCGTATAAAAAGATAAATAATAAAATACAGAATGTGTGTATAATCCCTAACGTCGAACTTACATATATATTTTATTCTCGTTTCATGTAACTTTGCATAGACAAAAATATGTACTTTTCTATAAAATTTTAACAACTTTCCGAATTACGAAAGAGGATCGATCACATCAACTAACCATATTAAATGATTTATGCGATAATTATATCTAGTTCCAAGAACATTCTAATTGTACAGTGTTGTTATATACTTAGGTATGATTTAGAAAAATAGCAGAATATTTAAAATTTGTGTGTAACAACGGTTGCACAATAGAAACGATAAAAAAGGCAGGGTTCATTTCTCCTGAAAAATTGTTCATGAATCCACGCACGAAGAAAAGTGGGTTTGAGTAGTATAGCACTAGATACAATATTGCGTAGGAAAATAACAAGATTCCTATGAAATCGGGAGACTGGTACAATACTTAAAGAATTACTAAAAATGTAGTCAGCATTTATTACTTAATGATATAGTAATAACTGCTAATATTCATCATGTGTCACAGGGTTACTATACTTACTAGAAATAAATACCGAGTTTTCTGGAACTGACCGCCAATTTCTTTTCTCCGTGCGGCTTCCCGCTTTACGCGAACCACTTCTAGAGCGCCCCACTTTAATTTGTCTAATCACAGATTCTAAAAGCAACAGCAGCTGCGTTATTAGACCGTCAAACCACGAAGTTCGGCCGTAAACGAAACCACCATTACCGGATAACCACGCACATAATGTAAATAACAAAGTAACTACGAGCTTCGGTAAAACTATCGCAGACCGGAAGTCATTGGCAGTATCAAATTCCTGAAAGACATAGCAAGTAAACTTTTAGCACCGCTCAAACTAATTCGTTGTGTTACCTACTAATACCTTAACATTCTTGAAGTCAAAAATACCGGTAAAGACGCCGAAGGTCGAAAATAACGTGAAACAGTAAAAATATATTCATGATCCAATACTTTGAAATAGTGTTATTTTTCTATAAATTAATATTCGAAATAGAGGAAGGCGGGGAAAGACGGACCCCTTGAGAAAATAATGCCGTCAGAGCAATTCCAAAAATATATCACGATTGCCTCACTTTCTACAAATTTTTATGGGTAGCCCATCTCGCTCTATCTTCCCCCTACATTAAGCATATTTTACCGCATTAAAAATCTTTGGTCATTCATCGTAGAACGAATTGCATAATTTGAATATAATGAAAAGAGATCATCATAAAGAATTCATTCCGTGATACTAGGTAATAAAAATGTAAAAACACTTGGCTGCATTTAAATATTAATGGTAGTGGGTTCAATTTTGAAGAAATGATAAACCGTAGGAAGACCTGCATGATTGTCGAACCTATGGATACTCGCACGTGCCTTCATTAAAGTCAATTACCGGAATGAAGTATCGTATATTTAACCGAACATTACTTACCAGTTCGAAAATCGGTAAACTGTATCAACGTATTGTAATGAGGCTAATGAGGTTGCACACATTATTACTCCCGCAATAAGGCAGAATTACATAAGAATAATATTTTTTTAAATCATACTATCATGTAAATCAGTCTTTACCATCGCATTAAGGTAATCCAAGCGGTACAGTACCATCACGTAAGAGTAAAAATGGAAAAAGATGGAAATTAGTGTAAATCATGAAATCACAATTCCATATAGCTCCCTGTACTGACTGATTCACCGAAGATCATTAAGTTCGACCACTTCCCGACGTGCTAGAGGGTCGCGGTTTAGCTCATTGGACGCAAAATATCCACGGTACTAACGGATAAATTCCAAAATGCGATTTTTCCCGAGGGGGGTGCAGGGGGGCTCCGGCCCCCTGCCGAGCGCGCAGCGAGAGTCGACATTAATAAAGGTAAATTTGAAAAGAAGCTAAGTGCTTGTAACATAAAAAAATAATAGTTGTAAAATTATTTACAGTGAAGCAACAAAAGCGTAATTGCCCTGAGATAATATTTTGTACCATTTTTCTAAAGATAAAACCACATCGTTTGTCCAATTTCAATGTAATATAGCTTATTTTATTCGTTAAAAGATCCTATGAAAATGTTTCAAAAGTAATTGTTTGTAGCATCGTAATATAAAAAATAACAGTATTTTCAAACCATAAATTTTATAAAAAAACTATTTCGGTGTATCTCTAGAAAATCTTCTAGCGAATATAATAAGCTATAATACATTGAAATCGGACAAGTCATGTGGCTTTATCTTTAGAAAAATGGTACAAAATATGACCTCTGGACAACTACGCTTTTGTTGCTGCACTGTAAGTAATTTTACATTATTTTTTTTGTTACAGGCACTTCGCTTCTTCTCGATTATAGCTTTCTTAATGTCGATTTCATGCTTTCCAGTTGTTTCAAACTTTTTTTTCATTTTTACTCTCACGTGATGGGACTGTACCACTCGGACTACCTTAACCGGGCATGTCGATTTGAAATGTATATTTAAGCCTGGGAGCAAAGATTGTATCCGGCCCATGTTACATTTTTATTAATTTGGCAGTTGTCTCTCTTTAAAAAAGCATTATTACATTGTCTATAACATTAAAACTAGAAACTTTACTCGTTCAGATAACAATGTCAATTATATGATACATAAATCAAAATCGTCTTCGAGAGGCTTTATAAAGGCCTAAAGGTCATTGTTTTTCTAACGAAAAGGGATCGAGCGCAAGTAGCGAGACAACATTCTGTTTATCAAGGAAGGCAGTAACAGTCGATGGAGCACGTATAAAACGGCATATAATCTGAGAAGTAATAGCCGAGTGGTAATAAGGAGGGTGAAAGGGAGGAGGTACAAAGTGAGGAAGCCCATTTATCTCGGCCCTGTAGGAAATAAACCCTTCGTTTCTTACATACAATAATAATAACAGAATGAAGCTTTTGTTAGCGCAGGGCTACTGGGGTCACTGGGCGCGAATAGAGGCGGCCTCGGCTACCATTGATATTATCGGTCCAAAGAAGACCATACACAGCCGGGGCCTTTCATGAGAACGCACACGCGGATAAGGAGCATTCTTTACTAATGACCGGGCAAACGAAAAATATAATACGGCTTCTTCGCAGAACACATACTCTGTCACATTGTCCTGAAAACGTTACTATCTTTCAAAGCCACATCGCTTTTCTGCTTTATTACCTACATTTGGTCGAAGTGCACGTTGTTGGTGTTACGAAATTACTTTCATTACATAAGATCATCCACTTGCATCTGTTAATTATTAATTCTTAGAGAATCTGCGCGATCAGATGTAGCAATAAAATAAGCTTCCCTGTGATGTTTTTGGAATAAAAGTACATTTTTATAATTAATCAAACAATGCTCTGTTGGTAAATTGCGTGGAATGCTCTTCTCATGCCAATAACACAATGAAGCTTATTGTGAGACACATAGTGTTGTTTTGTTTTTAAAGGCGACTTGAGTCTTCGCGAAAGACTATCTGTCGATTGTCTCGTGAACAAGTTTTCTAAACTTTTAATTAACATTGGCCGGGGAGTAAGGGGCGGAAGAAGGGGATCCTGGTAAGAACGGGGTTAGCATAGCTGAACGTGTAATGACCTACATTCAAACGATCGCAAATAGGTATGTCCGCAATTGTTGGTAGAGAATGAAAAACAAGATGTAGAGAAAGAGGGAGAAAGAGAGGACGGAAGGGTTAGAAAGTAGAAAGAGAAGCACAGGGATAGGGTAAGTGTTGTGCCAAAGCAGAACTGTGGGTTTCGATGGTCTCCAGTTTACAATGGCCCCTGTATCACTTATTCGTGGTCCGTTTTTCCTACTATAAAGGAGTCGTGAGTTTAAAGCGAATGATGTGGACAGGGGTGGTCGAGGTGGTGAGTTCAGGGACGGCATCCTGGGGCCCATCACCGGTGCAAACACTCGCTTCGTCGAGATTGCGCGGCCACGACCCTATCTATTATTCACTAACTCGCCCGAGCAACCCCCGACCCTATAGAGGGCGCGTGCACTTACACACAAGCCCGAACTCAGCCATCGTCAAAGGAATGAAATTGACCAAGGTCTAATGGTGTACGTTTCAGTAGTAGCAGCAGCAGCAGCATATCGAACAGTGTCGCACCGTCGCCACCTGGTGCCGGGAGGTTACAGAACACCGAAGGACAACAAGACGGTGCCGCTGCTCTTCAAAGAGTACTCTGCGCTGAGAGTTTCGTTGAGAAGGAACGCAGACTCTCCGAAATGATCCTACAACTGCAAATGCTTCGGGAACAGCTATTGCAGCAGCAAGATCAATCGAAGGTAGGCATTGTCAGACTGACCACCATTATTCTTCAAGCCCTTTTATATATTTCAACCTATTTCTATCTTACCGAAAGTCATTTAAATGTTTTGGCTGCAAAAGACGTATATATACGCTCCGAAGAAGTAGCCGTTCATTTGCGAATGGCGTACATGCATATATGCGCCCTCGAATACTGATGATGATGATGATGATAGAGGGACAATGATAGCCATATCGTACTTGATTTTAGCTTTATTCTTAATATGTTATATCAACAAACGATACATAATGTTTAATTTTTGTATCGATTCCTTATTACAAAATGCGTACTATATTGACCCTCTTTTTATGACTGAAAGAAGTGCTAGAAATTTCAGAATTTTTTTTCTGGCCACTTTTTCCGACTTACTCGCTCGGTTTGTGAACATATGCCTAGTGTATGTAGATCGTAACGGTGTGTGCGCTAACGTAAAGAGTAAAACCCTCGAACTACTATCGAGTGTATGGCGCAGTTACCATCGAAACTCATCCCGTTACTTTTTCTGAAAAACCGACGAACCGGTCAATCGATGAACGGGATCATGCGCTTCGTTCAGCATTTCTGGACATTTTAGACCACGTGCCAATTTGTATTATTTTTATTCGATCTGTACCACGTTCACGTTCGCCTTCCACTCTCTTACCTATCGAATACAGCAGAATCGATTTTGAATAAACCGCGAATACTTTATTCTAACTAAGACAGTCAGCGTTGACTGCTACGCACATCGGAGGAAACGTTGGACATTAAATCTCGGCAGTTAACAGACGTGGCACTATGATGGGATCTCGCCGGGACGGCGCGTCGGTCCCTGGAAATATCACATCCGATCGTATAATACCGGTGAGATAACACATAACAAGGACACGGGCTACGGCAAGATCCACGATAACTAAATATACTAGTGAGATTTATTGATCCGCGAATGTTTAACGTTTGTGATGCAACGTATAGGTACACCCGATTGATACTTTCTAGATATCATTAACAAATGATTACTTGGGCTCCTTTATCTGCAACTTATACCCTGTTAAATGATTTACAATCAAAGGAATTCTTCACTGCATTGCTTGTAAAACCCCAAATGCGTCCGGTAGGGCTTAACAAGTTTTTTGTTTTTCCGTAAGAGCTGTTAATATAAAAATATAGTCTAATCCATGATAGAAATGTCAAGGAGACTCTTTTACGTTGAAACCCATAGGATGACGGCCTCTTCAGAATGCGTGTTCCTTGTGGATAAATTTTACGTAAGGATCTATGTATTGCAAGGAATACAAAAATGTAAGTTTATTACTTATGCTGGTCTGAGATCTCGAAATTCCAAAGGTTTAAATTTTTCAAATTTGGTTTACTGCTTTAACGGCGGATTTATATAGTACCATCATGAAGATTTAATTCTGTGTCCATTTCTTTCAATTTTATAAAAATTAATGTTATGACAATTGTGATTGCTGACTATTCGGAGTATCGCTAATTCCCAAGCTGTTAAAAACTTACTACACATGATAACCGTGAAAGATGCATTGATAATAGCGTTAGGAAGCAGGAAGACGCTCGCGTGCAAAAGTTATATATAAATTATATATAAAATATGTGTATTTTATATACTATAAAAATCCGAATTATATATATTATATATACATGTAAAATGGACATTTATGGAATAATCAATATATAATCTTATATATTCTGTATATAATTTACTAAATATGGTACAGAACGAATACAGTCGCCTTTATTACACTAGAAACAAAATACTGCAGCGCGCCTTACGCTCCTCTTTTACGCCTATTTCATCTCGTAACACACAATAGACAATTTCATACAAACTAGAAAAATGTTGGGATTCATCTTTGAAATACCACTATCAGATTCAAAAAATTCCTTATACGATAAAGCGTCGACGGAATAGATTAAGCCTTATAAATGCCGAAGATGCAAATCATTAGAATGCAGTAAAAGAATTAATGTAAATTGCATGTCTGGGCATTGAAAACAGTAAACTTTCGTAAAAATTGATAACCTGGATTTCTTCTTAACAGGCTGTTCAAATATATATATGACTAAATTTTACATTTTTTTTTTAAATTTTCTTAGGTATTACAATTTCTCGCTAAAATATTTAATTTAACATGGCGACCCCACTCAAGTCTTTACCTCGCGACTGAGAAAACCGCACTATAATAAAAGCCCGTAAGTTAGGTGAAACATCCTGTATAATGTGTATAGAATTTTTTCACATGGGCGGTTGCGTGCAAATCCATTTGTTTACGTATAATCATGCAACCGGTTATTAACTGAAGTATTAACGAGATAAAAACACATGGTCGAATGTATTCTTTATATAAACTCTATGTGATTATAGACGCGAAATGATAAATATAACTTTGATGTCTCGCGGCAAAAGTTTATTAATATTTTATAATCAAGTGTCTTATACACTTTTATTTACTACACATTATACGATAAATTATCGAATAAAAGAACACGCGCTTTCATTATAATTTCCAAATAAGGTATAATGGAAATAATAAAATCTGTTCAAATTTTAATTGAAAGCGGCCTGCTTCGCTACCAATAAAATATTTTAAAATATAGGTATTCCAAAGGTGCACAAGTGGCCATACGTTACTGACAGCGTTCACTCGTCAATAAACATTCATTTGTCCCGTTAATAAATATTTATGATCAAATACAATGTTGCTGACTGACATTTCTAAGTTTCCGCGTGAAAGTCGAAGGATAGATGTAATATGGAAATTTCCTTAAATTATGACGTCAACATTAACCATTGCTAATGCGAGAACAACGGCTGCAGCTCACAAAATCTTTTTATCATGAGATCAAATAAGCTCACAGAGAAAAATGAGGTTTCACTTTCGGACACAAAAGCACGAAATCTGATTACTGAATCCCTGAAGTTCTATGGTAGTGCGAAGACACGTGAATATTAATAGTCATACATAACTATAGTATTCCATGATATACAGCGAAACTGTATCATATACAACTAAACCCTTGCTTTCTGCTGTTTTCAAACGTTTACCAGGTTTCATACGTTCGCCGGGTCTCTCAGACCCAACAGTAGGAAGCGAGGGTTAAGAATTAAAACAAGGTAGAAAGGTAGAGCAGTAATGATAATTTGTAATGGTATAATCATTGGAATACCTATGTAGTACCTGTCTAAAGTTGAATGCACGATTATCGTAAATCGTGCAGGTTAAAATTAATCTATTACCAGTATGCAGATAATATCGATACCTATTCATTAAGTATGGACAACTGTTCTCGTCTATATTCTACAAATAATCTTCCTGTAAAATTTTGCGACTGAATTTGCGAAAACTCATTCATCCGCACGTATTTGCATATGTATAACAGTACATGATACTTGGAAATAGTCGCAGCGATAATTTCGGAGAAATGCGATAAGAAATTGATTTTCTTAACATCCATTTTGTCCTTTCTATTTTCCATCGCTGTGTTCTGTCGTGTTGCGGTCAATGGAATCGAAAACGTCAAAAGTCTTCACATTTTATTGCAAATCGTACAAATCGAATGAAGTGCCGACGGAAGTGGAAAATGTAAATAAAATTCTTCGTTGACGATAAGAGATGGTACCCACGTCCTACTATACGAGTAACCGATGTTACTGTTCGGAAGCAGAATCGATGATGAATTTTCGCGTCCGCCATTTCCTTGTTGCCACGTAAAAGGTCTTGGAAATTGGTGCTCATGTTGTAACTGTCGTACAGCATCGACGAATAAAACAGAACCGTAGCTGTACGTGACGAAATGATTGCAAAGAAAGATAGGAGAGAAGAGAAAAGTAAGAAAGAACGAAAACGTAGGAGGAGGCTGGTCTCGTCTTTCTCCTCCTCTCAGTTCCCAGAGGGCGTATAGTAATGCTCGAGCTCGAGTTAGTCGAGTTGCTCGGGCGGGGACTCTCGCCCCCGCTGAGCCTCTCCAAACCTCACCTGACCTTACAGGACCTCACCATACCTCACCTTTCCGTGAGTCCGACTCCTCCTTGCTACTCCGAGCATCTCTTCTTGTCATCCCTATAAGTTTTCTTCGACGGCTATTTCTAAACACACCCTGATTAATCCAGAAACTGGATTAGGTTCCGTATCCACTGAAAGGTTCCCAAAGAACTTGTAAAATTTATAGATTTTGACCCGTAAAGTATGAATACGTTAGTCAGAATTGGAAAAAATTGGTACGTTCTATTTAAAGCGAGATTGTTTAAACAAATGAGAACAATTGTTTAGGGAAATTAAAAGACATTCCAATATTCTTAACATTTTTCACTACTACCCTTGTAGTTATTGTATACTATTCTCGATAGGAAATATTGCCAGGACGATTGCACTAGGAACTCATACTATACCCAAACAATATTAAAAAATGTTATGAAAATAAATATATTTTACTATTTTAGACGGTTACAACTCACAAAATTCTAAGCGGAAAATATTTATCGGTTAAATTTTATCAAATAGTACTAAATTACATTGCAATGTGTAATCTTTGGTATAGAATATGGAAACATGTATTACTGTCTGCATCATAACAGGAAATAGAAAATGAAGCGTTTAATACCACTTAACGAAATTTAACATTTTGTGGTGGTAGAATTTTACGGAGATCATTGTAGCAATCCCTCAGTATACTCCTATTCCTTATTGCAATTATGCTTAGTGATTTCCACTGAAAGTATAGCACTTTTTTACTATCCATTTTTCACCGTGTTCGACTTACGAAGTGTCACTCGTTTTTTGCACTCTGTTTAACCATATTATAATGAAAAATACGAAAATTTGCATTCTACTATTGTTTTCTTGATTAACAAATTATGCCTATGTACTAAGGATCAAATGTGTTATTTCAATATATCAGTGGATCGAATAGACAGACTTCTAAAAATGATGAACCTCAAAATAACTATAATTGTCGCAGGAAGTGATAGTCTTACAAAAATAGTTATCATAAGTGTTAATAACAATTTATTCGATGAATGGCGTAATAATATTTTAAAGAAAATTTCTAACATATTGAAATAACGCATTTGGCTAACTTCTCTCTTATACTCTCTCTCTCTCTCTCTCTCTCTCTCTCTCTCTCTCTCTCTCTCTCTCTCTCTCTCTCTTTTTCTCTCTCTCCGCCACTCCATCTCTTTCACCTTTCCACCTGTTATGCGATGCTATGTCGTACGTAGTACATTGACCAAAATGCGAATCCATCAGGCTGATGGCGTAGAGCACAGGCGTATCTCTTGTTATATCTAATAGTCTGTCTGACTCTCTTATGACAACACCACACGAGTGATCCCTTAGACAGAGAGCGCCTTGGGCAACGTGTAGGTCGTATAGTTTGTGTAACCGATTGCGTGGGCGTCGAAGAATCTTTTAACACAGCAGCTCGCTTCTGGAGTCTTACAATTAGTCGCAACTCCGACTACACCTGTACTGCGACATCATGTCACGCCCAGTATACCAGTGGAGGCAACGCGGAGCGCGAGTGGCGTCCGATACTCTTGGCAGGGCGTATCGCAACCGCCGCAACGGTGGGATGCTTACAAATACACATGGTTACGACGCTCGAACTATACCTACACGGAGAATATTTTATAGAAGAGATTGTCTAACTGAGTGTAGTGGTACTAGGATACACTGAAATTATGAAAAGGAATATATACATACGTACATAAGCTAATACTATCCATATAGCAATACATTTTTTATAGAGTACAATATTGAATGCTAAACGTACCCAGGTAAAGAAACCTTATATGATTCATATATGATATACATATATATATATATGATTCTTATCTAATTCATATACGAATTTGGCTATAAATCATATATCATATATGATTTGTATATAATTAATTTAAGAGAATGGCATGGTTCGCCGATTTGAAAATCAACTAACAGACCCCAAGACTGTTTGCTCAGCGCTTTTGCGTGCTAGAAAAGTTGACCTTAAGTAAAAGAGAAGAACTATGTCCTATATTGTTTTAGTATTAACAGAAAATGAATTATTTAAAAAATAAGCCAAAATTTTTATTGAGAATATACCATATAAATGAAATTTTATTAATCGATGTTATGTTTATCTTGTTTTCTTATCATATATCTTGTTTCTTAAGCTTGATTTTATAACCTGATCATCTACTTTTGTTTAACGCTCACTAAAAGACCGGCACAATAAATTTTACTAAAAATTAGATACTTCTTACTGTGGTGACACAGTAAAAAAAAGGTACACGGAAGGGTTCAATATAAATATTATAGCGATCAAACGATATTTTTTACTGTGGAGCATAGTCACATTTCTAAATGTGAGACAATATAGTTTAATCTGCAGCACTGTAAAATTTCTTGTGTCATAGTATATACAGTATAAAGTTTATTGGGCCGATCATACCAATTCTAAATTATTAATTTAATTCCTAGGTTATTAATATTCATTAAAATATATGAAATATGCAATTGACATAATGGAATAATTGTATAATTTTAAAACAAAAGTAAAAAAACTGGGCGCGTATGTACTTTATGCTTGTTGGGTTCATCGTATGCTATCTTTCATACCAATCGGCGAGTTAGTAACCTACCTCTGTTTATTATTTGTACAACTTATTTTTCTTACTATATTTTTTATTTTGCTGGTCTCTCAGTGGAACTTGTTTACGATGAATGTAATACATCATCATCACTCTTGCATGCTGATTCCTTTGGCTTTTCCACCACACAAAGTACACTCTTCCAAAGTTTTTCGAGTGAATATCAAATACAAAAGCTATCGTGCCAATGCCTTTGGATCTTTAGCATTTCTCTTGAGCGATTAAATTAAATGCAGCATTATCGACATGAACTCCACTATCCGGGATCAATTCAGTAGTGGCCGCAGGAACAACTGATGAATATTGTAATGTCCACTTAGAGTCCTGTCTAGAGTTATTACGATCAACAGTTAATGATTTTTTTGTACAAGTACAGGAGACTCGTCATTTTTGAGTGGATTTTTCTTTGAAGAATAAACTCAATGAATTCGAGGAATTTCATTATTTGATTGTGGAATTTCATGCGTTCTCTCATCTTCAGATGACGATGATGATTCAATTGGTGGAGGTATTCTTCATTTTTGTGATATCGGAGGTGGTGAAGTATTTGAACAGGAAGCAGTAGGTGTTATTACTGCATCTGCATCTCTGTAACAATATTATTATACGAGTACAGTAAGTCCTTGACTTACGCGGATTCGTCTTACGCTGATTCGTAAATACGCGGTACAGATTTACAACATTAATTATCCTTCGAAACGAACATAGTATACGTCAAAAAAAACATCATATTTAAGGACCATTCAACTTACGCGGATTTTCAACTTGCGCGGAAACCTTCGTAACGAATTAACCGCCCAAGTCATGGATTTACTATATAGAAAACTGAAGCAGAAGTCATACTTCCCGACCCGAAAATTACAGTCTCACTGGTTGATTATGTTTCAACAATAGTTAATGCTTGAATAAAGGATTATTCGCTAAGTAAGAAAATATGAAAGATTCCATCCGCAATCAAACTCTGTACTCAATGTGTATTGTCACGAGAGTTTCAAGAAAATCCGTTGACAAATAACAGCACCCACGTTCTACGACTGAAAATCTACAAATTAATAGATTGTGAATGGGTGTCAGGTATACCCGAAAGTATACATCGCGATACTAGTCTCGATGTTTTCCCTTTACTAGCTCATACTCGGCAGGGGTGTGAATCGGAGACTTTGCTATTCTGGAATACTAATAAAACAGTATTTCCAAGACGTTCCACAAGGAACAACGCAAAATATTAAACGAATCGATACTAAATGATAACGAGTAACGAGAATACCTAAAACGATACCAAACGATGCAGTAATGACTCGCGTACCTATATGCTAGGGAGACGATTCCGCGAGTCGTGGACTGACTTGATGGATGGTACCCAGACTACTCAAAAATGATACGATAATGCGATAACTAAATCTGCCGTTTGTCATCGGGTTCGCAATCCGCGGATCGGAAATGCGTACGGCGACGCGTAACGATACTATAGAACCAAGTCTCAGAGTATCTAGAATACAGAAAATTGGCCAAACACAACCTTGAGCGTCACTCAATGTCCTCCAGTAAGTCTTAATATCACAATAACACGAATCGCAATCGCAAAAATAAAATGTTTTCCATGCATATTTACTCTATATAAGAATAATGAAGTCACTGCAATTGCCTATTTGCACTGAAGGCACGCAACTCAAATTTGACATTCGTGAGACCAAATAAAAGGAACCAAAATGGTATATTCTCTGGCACAATGTAAGCTTGCGAGTTATGTGTAAGAAAGGGTCGAATCAGAAAATTCTTGTCTGTCCGATTCGCGTGAAACTTCCTGGTGACTCCTTGGCGCGGAAAAGCCACAGGCGGATGGGCGAACACGTTCGAGTTGAGTGAGTGCGTCTTTTTTAATATGTGCTGCGTGGCATAAAGGTGGGATGGAGGCTGGATAGTGGATATAAAGGGGTCGGTCGAGGCGGGTGTTTGTACGCACGTCCGTTTGTCCATTTGCGTATCACTCGAGGCTTTATGGGAATTAGCTGTGTATTGTGGGTTGGCGGTGGGCGGGCTGTGTGCGCTGGTGCATGAGAAGCGGCTGCAGGGACGATCCTGGGCTTTACGGGAGAGAGGGGAGGGGGGGGGGGTTGAACGGGAACGGGAATGATTCTCTCTAGCACTGTTTGTCAATATGCGAACGATATGATCACTGAGTATAATCACCAGCCGGACCAGCGCGGTGCCAACGGATCCCTCGCTTTCCCTCCCTTTATCTATCTCTCTCACTTTGTCAGTAGAATACTACTTTATGATCCTGCGTGCTTATATGATAGGTATATTGTATCAAACGCACCCTCCCTCCGCAATGCAATCCCAATCGTACGCGGCTCGTGAAACACGTAATCCCCATTGCTGAATTCTATGAACAGTCAGACAACCGTCTGTTAGGTATTGTTACATATGTATATCAGCTATTTCACATAGGAAGAAATAAATGAAACTAACAAGGATATAAAATTATATTATGCAATTTCAGAAGGGATAATAATTTGTAAGCGCTCGATTAATAATATATGGTATATCCCCTATGGAACAGAAGTATATGCAAGATATATACAAAATGTATCTTAGATATATGGAATATACTTTCGACGAAAACTTCTATATCTCGTATATATTGTAGGATATATGCGAAATATTTGTCTGCAAAGAATATATCTGAAATATATTCAAAGTATACTCGAAATCTATTTTCTATGTATAAAGCAACGAAAAGTTTGATATTTCGAATATATTTTTGAGTATACTTCTTTTCCCTGCGGGATATCAGGGCTAGATGAAGGGATTGGAAGAGACTATATAACACATAGATTGAGTCTGTCACAAAGTCTAGTATATATATGGTGTAGGTATAGCTCAAATTCAGCTGAAGTCCCTTCACTGGGAATATCCCATACTTATCCTAGACCTCTTGCATCATGCAAGTATGCAAAATGTCTAAATCAAGTATAGAAGAGATTGGTAAAGTCCAGCTTCGGTAGATCTGTCTATACTAAGGCAAAACAAATAGGTAGAAGTCTAGCTTAGCGAGACTTCTCCCATACTGAGGTAAAATAATTCATAGAAGTCTAGCTCAACTAGACTCGTTCTGGACATGATAGTCACCTTCGGTCTGCGCGAGACTTAGGAGAACCACGCCTATACTCAAGCTAGACCTGCGAGACCTATCCAAGACCTATTCTATACCACTGCCAGACCAAACATTTTTACTCGGGCGTCACCAATGTATACACGCATTCACTCGAATCCGCGTCCTAATCGTCTAAGCAAAAGATATGTGAACTGTATATCCACACACTACATCCCCGTCATCTTCACGAGGAAAGGGTTTTTTTTAGTATGGGGATTATACTATGATTTCACTTTTACATCGATGTCTTGTTGGTAGTACAAATGAGAGACAACGATCTGTCATTAGACCGTATGATTAACCTACCATTTCACTAACAATTTTTAATTACGCATTGGGGAAACGCTATACTGCTATCGCAAAACGTTATAGCCGCGGTAAAGCATCCTTTGAATTGTGTAAATAAATAGCTATAAAATAATTTATAATAACAATCATACGATATACAAATCATGAATCTACAACGAATTTGTGACTTCGCAAATGCAACACGAATTGCGCTTTCTAACCGCCAGTAAGTAATTCAGTTTTTGCCATCAGATATCGTATCCTTTATTAATTCATATCCTCAATAAAGTAGTATTTCCCATACACGTATAATTACTTTAACTGCGGGTTCCCTAACGGCATAAGCATTCATTTGTTTCTTTTCTAATTCATTGTTGTATCTATGTAAACTTTTTTTATACCCTGTTGATCCGCGCAATTGGTATGTGATAAATACTTTTCGAAGAATGAATAATAAAAATCGTGGCAAAGAGATTTGCGTGAGGCACGACCGCTTGAACCATGCGGTCGCATTTTACGGATTCGCCGTTACAAAAAAATTCATTTCGCGGACGCGGAACTTTCAAACTGGAAGTGCTCAATATTTGCAAATGTTACTGTGTCATTTACATCTCCATGATTTTTCCTGTAAATTCAAACCCGAATTCAAGTCGGTCGGTTTAGCGGTTCGTCTAGAATTTTTCATATAAATTTTTGCCCACGTCCACACACACAAACATACATACGTTCCTTTTCTGTGATGGCGAATGCATAAGACACTCCCGTATGTTCCATGCAGTTGTGCCTAAAAAGTGAATACTACAAATCCTGTGGATAGTAGGCATCGTAGACTAGAAATATAAAATAAAAGGACGAACGGGAAAATAACATACATACAATATTCGTTTCACTTTGAATCTTCCACCACCTTCCACCGATTCTTTGAACCACTTCTACTCCTTTGTCTGCTTTTTTACATTTCCTTTGCCATGCGTTTTTCGGCCTTTATCCAGAGGATATCCCTGTGAAATTTCATAAAAATTGACTCACGCGTACCTACAGCAATTATCGCGGTACCAATGAAAATATACGAAATGACAAATACTTTAATTAAACCACAGACCTCGTTCCTTCGTATCTTGATTCGGTTAATCGACATCTAAATGTAGTTTACATGTCATTAATCATTGAACAAATAGTACATAGTCATATGGACCGTCTGCTTGTCGCTAGTATCGACAATGATTGGTTAACTACTTCTTTGACGAGGTTCAACTAACCTAAATCTGGACACTATATTTTGCGTGCATCAAGCTGCACAGTGGGATAATAATATCTGAAGCATTTTTAATATTATTGTGTATTTAAAAATCCCCCAAAAATTATCACTTATAATTTCAACTCTCTACTACAGAATTCAATTGATGGATTATCAGTAAACAAGCATTAAATTCTTTTCTTTACCATTTCATTCTGAGAATTACAATGGAGCAAACAAATAGCTCGAACAAAAAAGACCCCAGTGTTTAGGTCTAGGGTTAATTGTAATTAACGTAAGCGTCATATAGGATGACGAACTACGTATATATTTCAGCGGAGGAAACGTGTAACTCAGCAAAGATTGTCAAAGCGGTAGAGTTACATCCACGTAACTTCCACGTCTTCCTCGACGGTTGAATTATAGCGATTTTCAGTCCACTGCTGTCGCCACGTTTGAACGACCGCTAACGCTAACGGGATAAATGAACACGCCGAGTTTTTAAGTGAAGCTGCTCACCGGCCGACAAGAGGAGGGCACGTTGGCGTATCTTTTCGCACGATCAAAGAATTATCCCGGCAGAGCGGCAACTCGATGGTGTTTGCCGTTTGATCGTGAGGCAACGATGCATGCAGACACGTTACCTCCAGCGCAGACGCAAGTGCATGGCAGACTATGACACGTTAACAGTTAACGCGTTAACGCATTTCACTATGTGCTTCCGGCAAGCCTCTGCCGCTCGTTTCCTCCAACCGCTGCTCCTCCCCTGTCCCTTTCGATCTTCTCGCCGCTTACCCCTCGCCGATTCACCGTCAGTTACCCACCACCTTCCACCCTCTGTTCTTCTGGTACTGCAGATACTGGCGCTGGTGCTACCTCTCCCGAGAGTGTCATCGTTTCACCCTTTGCCCAGCTCATACATGTATATCCGGTATCTCCTCTACCAGGGGTCCAGGTCGCCCGAGTTCTCTGTCCCTCTTCGCTACGTAGTCGTACTAATGCATGTAATTGCAGCTAACCTCATTAAACCCGTCGACTGATGCCACTCGCTCGAACCGCGTCCGCACCACCCCACTTGCCCCGCACTCAGCCCTCACCTTTCCGTGTCTCTCTTCTCATCCCACCTTTTTTCTTCTTATCCTCGCCCTGCATCACATCTTTTTGCTCCTTTCTCCTCCCTGGTTTCACTATCTCTTTCTTTCTTTCCCGGTCGTCTTTGTGGGTGTCAACTTCCATCACCCGGTAATTCTTTGTACGTGCAGATCTGTTCAGTTATGTTAAGGTACTACCTCGAGGTTCTTCTTATCTTCTCTTTCCTTATACATTCGAATATCTTTTACGACCGAGTATTTTGCATGTCGGTGTAAAGAAACTCGAACAGATTCTAGTAGAATGCTACAAGATTCGCTTCTTGCCTTGGTATCTTTATTTTCTTTTCGATGTACGACTCACTACACATTGTTCTCTGAGATATAATGGACCACTTGGCTTTGGACTTTCAGTGAAACAATCGATATATGAAAGAACCAAGAGAGCTACTGCTCGTGAAAAGCGTAATGGAGGAATTCTGTCACGCGACGTTCCACTGCGAGTGAAAAGGTATTTACAGCCGTTAGGCTGCGTGTCAATAATTGAGGCTATCCCGTAGTTGTACGTGGACCACTTTCTGTTTTCCACGAAGAGTCGGAAAATTTGATATTTCCCTCACGCACTCAGCCCCTCACTACGGTGGTCCAATCACGTACGAGTGTTCCATTAATTTACCGGTGTCATTTTCACTTTTACCAGAACGCCTAACTCCGTAAACGGTTGCCGGCGGCTTATTTCTATGCTGGCCAGTCTAGCCGACTAGAAAAATGTTCCAAGAAGTCGTCACTCTTCCCACTTTCACATTATAATTCGCCCTAGCGTCGTTGATAGGCCTGTAAGCGGGCGACGTAGTGGATTACGAGAACGATCAAGACGAAGGAGTTAAAGAGAAGTATGAGGATGATCCAGGAGAAAAAGATCGTAGAGAAACGATGAAACGAGCTATCATTCGCCATGGACCTTAGGTAGCGCTTACGTGAATGCGTAAGAAATACTATTTTTTTCACATGGGTCGAGAGGAGAGTGAGGTGTGCAACTGCAGCTGCAGCCCCGACGACGTCTCGACCACTTGGCACTTCTATTACAACCCCTTCGGGCCTACGCAACTCAACGCCTCCTCGCTAACTCAACTTTCTACGTCCGATTTTCTCGGAAAAATTTTTCATATAATGACTTTTCTCATTAACATTGTACCTCATTGTTTCCGCGATCGTTAGCGTCGTCCGCAAGACGACGAAAATAATAACGCGCTTCAAGCTAAATTGCACGTGCTTTCAATTATAATTATTATTTCGACTCGCAAAGTAATCTTATTCCTTCACGGTACACGCTCGCTCGACAGCCAACATTTCTCAAGTTTGCCGATTCTTCAGTTTTTTTAAGCGATTTAATTATTAAACACCGGCGACTCAGTCCCCACGGTCCTCGAGGACAAATTAGATGGGGTTGCGTGTCCCAGGGTGCAAATCGGCATATTACTATACCAACGAATAAATTGCTGCGATTACTTATCCCTCTCCTAACCATGTTACATCTCCACTTCAACCCACCCGACCCCTTCAACTTCCCGATTTTTCGTATTCTCGCATGCCCAGATCCCTCTCCTCGCACACCTTAATTATCGAATCATACATTTACAGATTACTGCTTCTTCTTGCTTCCGACTTCACCTCTGAAAGTCTGAAGATTTATCAATTATTTGAACCTTTAAGGTGTTCGTAACTTGCGCACTAGCCTCTTCAACACGTGGTATGTTCAACAAATCGATTGCGTAATCCCACACGAGACATACTCTTCCTTATGTATTCATACATCTGGGCGTGATCTGTCGTGAAATATATAAATAAAAGGGAAATACGACATAGTTTCACTAGACGTACCTGTGCGGGACTGTATATGGATCGTGTAAAATGATCTACCAGTGATAGATTCCGTATCTAACAATTTTTAATCGGGTTAGTGTATTTCGGAAAATGGGACGGTTTTCCATAATTCACGTATTGCCTTTACTGTTTCTTCTTCCGAATAATTTTATCGCATCGTGTCCGTCCCCCAAGTTACAATTTCTGATGATGATTATTATTTTTGATGGTAAAAAGGTTTGAGTATCTACTATAATTTATGGACTGTCGATCGCGGTAAATATAAGGTTCAAGGCCTAAATATGGGAGAGCATTTATTCATTCATTAAAATTCACACATCAGTGCTGATAATTGATCCTCTTTCTTTTTCTCTTTATTTTCACGGCAGTTGTCATCGACGTAATCGTCATAATCGTTGTCGTCGTCATTAGCAATAGCAAGCGTTTACGTTGAGCGCACTGCAACCATAAGGAACGTCAATCTTTCGACGCAGGACGCGCACTGAATTCCACTCCGTCGATTTTCACATTCTACTTATTTTCGTACCAAATATTTTTGTTGCGTGTTTATACGGAATATTATAACTTTTCTTTCGCGCTTCACCGAGCGAGTGGCATAATGCGTTTCGTTCTCGTCCAAAAATAGGTTTAAATAAATATGTGCGCACCTCGAGAGGGCCTATCTTCATGCGCCTTGGGTCACATTATGGTTGCCATTTTGAATTTTACGGTGCTTCTTTTAAAAATGTATCTATTTTATCGCAGCCTACTCGACCAATTGTCACTCACCCGTAGTTATACATATACACCATATATATATATAACCAGCAAACAGGTCAGTTTCGACGACATCGGCGATTTTGCGGCATTCACAACGGCAAGCTGAAATGTTTTTAGAAAAAAAAGTAAACCTTGGAGCATCTAGCATTGGAATTCTAACCTAACCTAACCTAGCCTAGCCATTTCTAAGCCCATCACAGCTTCGGGTGTCTAGTATTGAAAAAAATGTTTCAAAATTCGGTGTGAGCGCCGCTTTATGGTCCTCGAAGTAGCCGTTGCGTAGAAAAATTGTTGAGGACTGTCCCCAAAATTACCAAATGGCCTCGAAGCTCACTGCAAACTTTAAAAGTCCTCAAAACCGACCTCTCAGATGTATATAAATATATATTTTGTGTGTATATATATATATATATATATAGTAATTTGGATTGCGTAGTATCGACTACACAATCGAAATTACTGTGCCTTAAAAAGTGCTATATGCATATTGTGTATCAATATACAATATTAACGACGATATTTATACGCTGATAGTTAAAAAACTTAATTTCTGTCACACAAAAAACAATTTTACTTTTAAAAAGTACCCTCACTATATCTTTAAATGCCATTTTGATTGATCTGACATGAACCATGACTGTATGCAGAGAAGGAACTTGTTAGGTTTTTAATGACGCACACAAAAAACAAGAAAGATACTATTCTATTAGCGATGCAATCCTGCTTATACTATTAGTAGAATGTAAAACAACGCAGAGAAAAGAATGGTTTGTATTAGAATAATATAAACGAACAAGATACTAGGTACCAACTGCTTAAATCAGAACGGAACTGTACAAAGTCAGTGCTTTCAACAGAATTAAAGGAACATCTTGAACGCTAAAAGTGATTGTTTTTAATACGAGTCTCATATAGATATAGTAATTAACTGGCTGATGCAAGATGATAATAAATAGCTTAAACTAGTACGAAAGACTATGCTTTTCCGTCAAACAGAAGTTCCGTTCGTATTTGTTGCTGAGAGTAGTAAGAATTCCGCCGAGTGAATGTGAATGAGCTTCGCAGCTGCTACATTCCTGTGAGCCATCGCTACCGCTTCTTACTCTTTCCTTTTTTCTTGCTAAATATCCTAGCCAATTATTGGACAAACTTCTACAGAGCGAATCTACAGTCGTCATCCTACCACAGCCAAGCAATATTTTTAATTGTCATATATCTTTATATGAGAGTGTATGAATGTGGGGAAAGTCATTACAATCTTTCATTGATAAAGATTTTAATTATTATTAAAAATAGATATATTTCATTTGAAGAAACGCAACTCCTACCCTGTGGCTAGACAAGTGTAATCGAATTCTTAACACGCAAAATATTGGCTGTTAGTGTGCAAAAGAGAAAAATTGTAATAAATGTTAATATCAACATTATTATCGTTAGCCTGAAAATATAAAGAGTCGAAAAATAGATACACAATTATCATATTTTTTATAAAATAAGATTAGCAGAAGATGGAAGTAAGATTTAGTACAACGAAGCAGACTGTATAAGTATTAATAACAGTAACATTTTGCAGAAAAAGAAACGGCATGACATTTAGAAGAAAGTTGAGTGGATATATCGTGAAATATTTAATGTTTAAAATTGAACGGACTGAAACGGATGAAACCGCATAAACCGGGTCGAACTGGACGAAGTCTCCGCCGGTTCGCATGTTACTTTTCGAATGCATCTCATTTTATCTTATTTAATCTGCATGGATTCGCAAGTAACCGCTTTTCTTTTCGTTCTCACGTTTCGACAAATACGTGCGTGCATAGCTGCCTTGTAATAAATATGGCATACAGCAGGAGTATCGACAGCTAAAAGTATCGGTTTACCACGTACAAGAACATCTGTATAGGTGCTCGTATACGAGAGTCTGGCGAACTCGTGATGCAGGATGAGGGGTTGGAGGGGGGAGAACTGAGATCGGTATAGACGAATTGAATACACAGAGGGGTATGCCGGAGGAACTTGTCGGTTGATGCTACGGGGGAATATGAGAATGGGAGAATGAGAGAACGAGAGAATGGCGGAGCAAAAGAAGAAGAGAAGTCAAGAAGGAGAGGAAGAAAGAAGGGAGGGCCAACGTGCCACGTGCATCGTACGCATTATTCTCGTTTCAAGTGGATCCCCGTCCGTGGAGCTGCAGCAAGTTCTCTGCTCTCGGAGTCCGCGGCATATGACTTTATTCTTGCAACGCATGCTACACGTACGAAATTAATTAAAGTCGGTGGATCCCAAGGGGATGTTTATTGTAGCTCTGCACTACTCTTCGGGGTGTAGGTGGGGCGGATGCCGAGGTAGGTAGGTAGGTAGGTAGGCATTACGCATTGTAGTGTGTTTCTCAAGCAGCAGCCCTCTCTCGCCGAGGCCCAAAGCCAGCCGCGTGGTCGCTCAAGTACCGAGCAAGCCTCGCCTTGTTAAGAATTAATCACTTTCTAGCCGACGTATGGATGGGGTCGACTCTCTCGTGTTATTTTAATTGTAAGCAAATTACCGAGAATGAATCTCTGAGTATTGAGGCGTGCCCCCGAGACTGTCCGCCCGACTGATCCGTCAGCTGATCGAATATACTATATCGGCCGCTTCTTCCATCCATCCACCTATGTATAATATATACTTATATCTTGCTGCCTTCCTGTCATTGCTGCTGTTGATGATACCCCTGCCAGCAGCGAAACATCGAACTCTTAAGCCTGCTTTTTCTACCCGGCAAAGGGTTACTTCGACGCGTAGGCTTTGATTCCTTCTACGTAAACATCTAGAAAAAACATGGTAAAAATAAGCGCCGCCATTGACAGCGAGAACGGCAGAGTTTTCCTGACACCTCGTCGATGCCGCTTCTTCTCATGACGCTTCTGTTCTCCTGAGGGGTTAACGGTTGCCTGTATTTGTGGAGAAGAGACTAGTAATCGAGGTGTCGAAGTGCTACGGGACTGACGACGAGTAGGGTGCTTTAACGTCAGCGAGAATGTCTAAGTCGACCTCGTCGTCGCGCGCGTCGACGAAGGATCCGAGCGGACCCCTGGTGAACCACGAGGGTTAGTGTTGACGGGAGCACTGAGTCGTGGATAAAGATGAAAAAAGTCGAAGAAGAAGAGAGAAAGAGAATAAAGCGAATAGAAGCAAGAAGAGAAAGAAAAAAATTAAAAATAACTCACGATAGATACGATTGGACGATTCGAGTAGGACGGAGAGAGAAAAACGATATTCCTATATCTGAGCAAAAGATCGAGGCAGAGAGATGAAAGAAAAAGAAAGAAAGAAAGACAGAAAAAACAGTAAAGGAAATAAGAAAGAACGAAGTAGCTTATGCCGTAGTAAAGCGACGTCTGGTGACACGGCGGGATAGTGGATGCGTCCCTACGTCCCCTGATCCCACGGGAGCACAATCGCGGTCTGTCCTCCTGTACGAGTAACTCCTCGCAGAGATAAGAAGTCGAAGACAATAATCCGGCTGACAGCTGGCTCGCCGTCGCGGCTTATTTTCCGATCCACGTGAGCTTTGAGCCGTTAAGAGGGAATCGCCCGAGCGTTATGCGCGGCATCAGCTTTAATCCTATTAATAGCTCACGTCGGTCATCTACGCCGCTTTGTTATGCGTTGTTACGTTGTGTCACTGTTTTTACGAGGTTGTCTACGCACTCGTTACGCGGACAATTATCGCCTCGTATTTTGTTAGCTCGATATCTCTAGCAAATGCATCTAGTACATCCCTCTGACAAGGATTTTCTTCAACTGGAAAGGACGTGATGCGAAGCAAACGGGGACGGTCGCTCCCATGGGGGCTCAGACAGGACCTTTTTCTTATAGACAAACGAACAGCCAGGCAACCAAGCACACACAGGGATAGAAAGACTGGCGAAAGTTTCTTATATCCTTTGCACGTTTTTTTTTCAAGTCTTGCAGAATAGTCGTAAGCTATTCAAGGAGGAACGTTCTGTTGTAGACGATTCACATCATCAATTTATCGAAAAATTCAGGGGCACTTAACCCTTAAGTACTGAGGTTGGTCCCTGGGACCACGCGAAAAAAAAACAAAATCTTATATCTGTCTCATTTACGCTTATGCTATTAAGACTGATTACTAAGTAGTTTAAAAAAAAGTATATTTATAAACCTCTTGTGTTTTTATTTAAGTTTTTATTAAGCAATTTCCCAGGGACTAACCTCAGTAAAAGTGTCAGTATTTTTAACCTCAGTACTTGAGGGTTAAACTCCGGAATTAGTTTTCTTATACTGCACGTGTTTATCCAAGAATAATGTATCTATATTTTTCTTCTTTATTTCGTAATAATAAAATTCCAATGTGAGAAGCTCCTGGAACATGACCTCTCGGGGCATTATTCATTAATTCATTCGGACGTAGGCTGACGATCGGATCGCAAAATTTCTTATGCATTTATATCCATTCATGGGAGTTCAGGGAGAAACAAAGTCATCTCTGTATTCTTGACCAATGAAGAGCGTGTTTCTTTTGAACGATGCAATATTGTAGCCGATGATGTAGTAAAGGCTGAGAAGATTATGAGTATTGCAGTCTCCTAGAAACGCATCGGCGATCTATCTGGTAATCACGCAATTTGTTTATCTACGGGAAATATCAAAAGGATTAGAGGCAGCGAATAGATAATAAACATCGGCTAATAAAGATATCCGAAAATATCTCGGTGCAACATCGCCAGATATATCAACGATGGCTCCGCTCTATGATTATGAATTCCGTGATGTCCCCGTCGCTCTATACGGTTCGTTGGAATTCTATCTATTCGTATTATATCGCCAAGGATAATACCGTTTCTCCAAGTATAAGACAATGTAATCTCTCATACGAGTTCGGGATTGCGGATATTATATATGTTAGTAATAATAATAATATCCATAGTTGAGTTGCACATAGAACGTTACTCTCTTGAATTTTCTTCAGCCTCGACTAACCGGCCTTCGAAATTCCGCAACGACGGCTCCACTCCCTTTCGGTAAAATGGGCACTTCCGCTTGACCTCCTTTGGAAATTTGTCTCTTCGAGTAACTTGCGTAAAGTGCTTGCATTTTCATGAAATTATTTATAATCGTTTTGAAAGGACAATACTAACATGCTTCCTTTCATTTGAAAAGGCAGGTGAAATATATAAATACCTAATTACTTTAACTATGCAAGTTAGGTACGAAAGGTAGGTAGGTACAATAGAAAAGTGGCAACGTACTAAGGACATCAGCAGGACATGGAGTATTCTCTGAGAAAGGATATGGTTAGACGACCGGTGGAGAGCGATTATGGGGGTAGGCATGTTTCGGTAATTGCGTGGCTAAGTTTAGGCGGTGCAGTTGGCGTCAATGCGCGGATGCATATTCAGAACGGCCTCCTCATATTCTTATGCTCACTTACTAAACTGCAGCGTCGTCGCATGTGGATGTGAATGTGAATGGAACTTGCTGGCACCCCGCCTGTTTATATTTAGCCACTGTGGGCGGTATAGCTGTCATGGATACGTATCATCGGCATAACCGAGCTTTGCAGAATGAATAATGAAGCTTCATTGGCTTCCTCGAAGAATTATCGAATTATTCATTATTGTAAGTGTAGGAAAGATAATGAAAGAGAGTAAAATGGAATAAATTTCGATTCGTGATATTGTCACCCGATATTGTGCACCTGTCTCATATGCAGATGTGCATCATAGAATTCAAACTCGACTGACGGTTTACTCCAGTCTTTGACTCCCGATTCGCTTACTGGATTTCTAACGTGGAATTTGCGGTTGATTTTGTCCATCCAAATCAGAAGACAGCGACAGATCTACGCAAACGCTTACGTAACTAGGAAGCCCCGCCCTCTGCTCTTCTCCCTCACAGTATTTCAACCGTTCGAACGTTTTCAAAGCTAACCCCCGCACCTTTCTCTCTGTCCTTCTCTGTTTCCCTATCCTTTATGTTTATTAGCTTTTCGCGAATTTTGTAAAGTTCTCTTTGAATTGCAAGGAGTTCTTGTGTGGAAGGGAAGGACGCGATGGTAAAAAGTTTAATCTAAGGTTGACAGCAGTACATGTAATATCACGGATATCCAACTTCTCAGCTGGCATACTGGCAAGGCACTGGACGAACAAACGTCTTCCTTATCGTCTAAAATAGACTTTAAACTTCAAGCATATCTGGATCATAGCCAGAACTTAGAGACTCACAATTATGTTGGTGATGTTAAATCGTTGCTCCATTGTATGTGGTGACTGAAAAAGCTATCGCGACCCAAAAAAATGAATTCGTTAGAAGTTGATATGCTTTTTCAAACATCTCTGCACCATCCAGTCCTCATAATGTACTACCGACTTATAGTTATGTCTAATCTTCTATTCACGCAAATGATTATTCAGACCATTATATTTTAATTATTTTCGAATGATTTTCTGCGCCCTTCTCCCGAATTGTTCTAATTTACGGCTCCTTTGTTTTTCTTAGTCTTTTCCCACTCACATGAGTGTCGACTCGCAGAAGCAAGTCGAGTTGCAGCGGTTACAGACGGAACACTTGAAGCGGCAACAAGAGCACATCATGCAGCACAACATTCAGGAACTGCAGGCTCAGATAACAAAGGGCCAGCTAAGTATGCCGAGTCCACAGTCACTGATGTTCCTTCCGTTTCTCGAACAACTCAGAGGTCTCCCTGTAGCATCGTCTATGCCACCTCCAACCTCCACAGCAACCACTGGAAACAAGCATATCAATTCCATCGCCAATGTACGTAGTCAATATAGTCTCATAAGTTGCACCTCCGATCTGCTATTTTCACCCGCCAGGCACTCGCATACGATTCACTGCCGAACATTGCTGTTGCTAAACACTCGTCGAGTGACAACTAGCAATCACTTTTATGGGACATAGTGAAAACAAATATAACTTCACGATATAATAGATTCACGTACAATTCAATTTGTCGAACGAGCTCTATCAAGAGACTCAATTCCGGGTCGCGTCAAGTAAAAATATTTTGTACAAGACTTTTGCCGTAATACTTGAACTTTACAGAAATTCTTATTCAAATTGAATGATATTTAAGATACAATATTGATCGAGTGATTAATTAAAATTGGGACGAGCGATTCTTATGTTACTGATACGTATTTAAAATCGATCGATGTCATATGTCTCTGACAGTTCATATATTTAGTTAAAATTATCATAAAAGTGTATTTTTATTGGGTGATAGATGATGAGCGGACATCGGGACGGACCCAGTTGGGCGACCGCTCATCTGGCACAGATGAGCACGCAGATGGAGAAGGAGTCGTCCCCGACGCCAGCTTCGTCTGCCGTTGTCCCAGCTGCAGCATCACTTCCAGATCCCGACACGCCTTTGAATCTCACCAAGCCGAAGTCGTCATCGTCTGGAGCAACGGCGTCATCGTCCCCAGGTAGTGACTCGCATCATTCGATGGGAGCAGGAAGCAGTGGTCAACAAGAACAGCCACTGGCAGCCACGGCACCAAAACTCTTCCCAGCAGGGCTTCCAATGTCTCGAAATTACTTACCAAATCTATCGTCGTACGCAGGACTTCCACCTCACCTCAGTCCTCTCTCAGCACCAAGTAAGTATCAAGTCATCTCAGCCATTGCTGTTTGCATTACTTCTCAGACTTTCAAGTCTCTCCATGGAGGACGCAAAAATAGTTTAGAGAAGAGTTGACCTTACCTTGCTATTTATTACAGTGGGTAAAGCTATGCCCAAGGAAGAAGGCGGCGGACCTGGAGGTTCGGTAACTGCTGCGGCAGTAGCAGCCGACTTTGCGATACGCGGGATCTACGGTTTGCCACCGAATCCTGCTTCAATGCCTGCTTCGCCACAGACGCAACGTCTGATCAAGCACTCGGGTGGCCGCGAAGAACCTTCTCAGGAAGAGCAGGACTTCCTTTCTACACCTCACAGTGAGTAGCCTGGAATATAATTCGTTCCCTCTATACGTCAGTTATCAGTGTGTGCAAAGGAACTCTTCATTTTTCATCTACTATCCTTTTACTTTCTTCTTCCTCGCACGGAGAATATAGTTCAAGATCTATAGATAGTAAAACTAACGATGTGCATCCGAATTTTCAGTGTGGCGAGACTCAGGATATAAAGTCCCGGAGGACATTACAGAGAAAGGTAAAGAATGTTCCTAAAGGACTAGATTGTTTAATGGCTTGTTCATCGCCTGACTAACGTAATTCTATTAACACGTACCTTTCTGTTTAGCCAAAATGGTGAGACAGCAGAAAAGGGAGGGGGAGAACAAGCCGCATATCAAGCGACCAATGAACGCGTTTATGGTGTGGGCCAAGGACGAGCGGCGGAAGATACTCAAAGCCTGTCCTGACATGCATAACTCGAACATATCTAAGATACTCGGTAAGTACCTTCTCATTCCGTCACACCGCAACATCACTAGAGAAAACTTTAGTTTTAATATTCCTGAGTAAATTGTCGGTGAGTACTGTATGATCAATATCCTGTCGCATTGTAGGGGCTCGATGGAAAGCTATGTCTAATTCTGAGAAGCAGCCCTACTACGAGGAACAGTCGCGGCTCTCGAAGCTTCACATGGAAAAGCACCCGGATTACAGGTATAGGCCACGCCCAAAGCGCACCTGCATCGTCGACGGGAAGAAAATGCGCATCTCCGAGTACAAGTCCTTGATGCGGCAAAGACGGCAAGAGATGAGGCAACTCTGGTGCCGCGACGGAGGACCGGAAATGGGATTTCTCTCACCCGTCAGCTCAGAGATGAGTGGGCAACATCCAGGGGGCGCTGGACCTTCGGCGACGCCTTCGGTTTCACCTCCTGCCACAATGCTCAACGGAGCCGGTCCGAGTTCGGATCACCCTTCCTTCTACTATCCTCAGGACAGCCTCTCACCCACAGATATGATGAACTTCTCGCCCGACAACTCGGGATCGATGGGTGGCTACGACGCCAGTCCACGTCATCACGACGAGGATTGAACCGTGGCTCCGGGTCAGCCTTTATGGCCGCCCGGAGCTTCCAAACTCGCTCGCGAGTTGTTCTGGTAACCAAAGTTATCTGCTCGACTGTAACACGTCGGCCCTGCCGTCGGTTTTGTCGTCAGCCCCAGAACAGTCGGACACTGCTGTTGCTACAGAGCTTCGCCGTCGGACTCCGTCTAGATTGTGATAACCTTTAAATCTCTGTGCCATCAGACGTCAAAAGTAATTAGCATCTACGGAGCCTCAGGTTCAGAATATGTAAGCCACGCGGCGCGCCTTCTGAACCGAACAAACGTCCCATGGCATTTCTTCGGACACGCGAGCGATCTAGTGATCGAGCGAGGAACGCGCGACGTCGATTGCCTTGAAGAAGAGGCTTGGATTCGCAAAGCCAGACGACGAAAGTAGTGCATTGAGACATGGAGATATGTAAAAATTGGAAAATTTGCAGTCGACGTGCGTTCATGAGAACGACAAGTCGAACGATCACTCGTAATCAGTCCAATAATCAAAAGGCAACCAATAAAAAAGAAACTGACGTGTGATAAATATGATCATCACGTAAGCTAAGGCAGAAGTAAGGGACGATTAGCGCTCGCAATGCGTACGCATCGATGTAAGTATGATGTAAGCAGAGTGAACGTAATTAAACGTATACATATAGCTAATCTTTGTAAGACTGCATAAGTCATTGTGCGTACTGACTAGCGTGATTGGAGATTACCTGTGTTAATGCTCCATCGAACTCACTATCGTTAGACTGCGCCAGGCGGACGAATCGCTCCGTGAATACGTAGAAAAACAACACGACACGTGCTGCGCGGCAAAGTCTTGTTCCTATTCCTTCTAGTGAGCGTGAGTGCATGCGCGCGCGTGTCTCTCTGTGTCTCTACTACTACTTCTACTACGCGTGCCGCTTCGATCTATGCTCTTCCGATCGTCACCCGATCGGCTGCCGATCAGGCTGATTTCTTACGTTTCGCAACGTTGTATCTAACCAACTTGTCCTACCTTACCAATCTACCAACCTACCAATCTATCCCCCTATTCACATTCTGACTATCAAGGGTTCTCACCCATCCCCCGTCGCTCCCTTCGGAGTTCCGATGATCGAGGTAAATCTCGGAGATGCGACGGCAAGAGAAAATACAACTGTGTCCGTGCGATCAATTGCGCCCGTAATTACGCATGAGTCTATGCCGAGTTGTAATTGTTTGAAAAAGAATAGACGCGAGCGATGGAAGGGATATAGGCCGCACGGAAAGAGCGCAGTGGTAATTAGAAAGAGAAATGCAGAAATAGCGAAGAAAAAAAAAATAAAAAAGAGAATTATGACGACATGAGACGACGCGACACGACAAATCACGACTTTCCACATGTAAAGATAACGACTTTGTATACCCTAGAAATGCTTAGTACTTATAGTATTTTCATTATTAATTTATTGACCATAGTGTTATGACTTATGACGAATGATGCGAGAAAATACGCAAAGAACAGCGACGTCAATTTTAGTACACTGTTATACATTGTAAAACGATAATGAGAAATTAATGTTATTTATTAGTCGATCTAAACTAATCATCAAATCATTAGGCGACGTTATATTATTTTAACTTGTCGATACATTCTTTTAATGTAAAATTTCATCCTCAATAAAGGATACGCTCCTTATTCCGGCGCTGAAATGGGAGACGGAAAAAAGAAGATAGAAAAAAAGGGGGAAGGGGATCAAATAGAAGAGAGTGTATGCGTGCGCGTATGTGCCTGTGTGTGTGCGTAAGTGAAGGAGGTGGTGCAGGTGGTTATATGCTGGAGGATGGAGAATAGAAATTTGTCGAGTCGCAGCTCACGGAACAATCTAACATGGATAAAGGAGGGACAATGAATGGACGGATTGATGTAAGCGATAACTGGGCAATCACGACGGGAGCTTGATGTGATAATACTAATGTGCCAAATAGCGTTTTTTGAGGGCAGGAGGTAATCAAAACCTCTAATTCCGAGTCAACTCGTTGGCCCGATGTGAAAACTCGATATATTTTACGTCTCTTCTTTTTCACTTTTTGTTATTTATAATCAGTGCAATTATATACAAGGTACCTAATATAATTTTATAAAAAGAGCCAGTATCCTTAAAATATCTGCGCCACCGTAGATGCTCACTACAACCGGTGACAGGTAGGATAGCTTAATGTTAATAATATTTATTTGATGTATATAATGGATTTGTACAATGCATCGGTTGTATCCCCCGACCTGGAAGCCGATGCAAGCGTCAATATTATTAATGTACAGTGTAACTATATTAATTGTGATGTACCTACGTAGCTATACAATATGTATGTAATTACTTCACATACCTAGATTAATAATGTTAATCACTTCTATTATTATTCCTGCTTATTATTATATTATCATTATTATTATCAATATCATTGTCATTACGGACGTTATCTTTATTATTACTATTATTAAATTTATTATTATTTTTATTACTATTCTGATCACTACTACTGCTACACTATTACTAATACTGCTGCTGCTACTGCTGTTGCTGCTACTATTAATGTTACTACCATTACTACTTACTACTGCTGCACCTACTACTTCCATTACTACCACACCTCTATCATTTAAGTAGTTAAACTATTTGGCCCGTATTCAGATTTTTATTTTGTTAAATGATGCCTCTAAGGCAACGGTAAACAAATGGTACTAAACGATCACTTAATTGTAAGGCAAACATGAACCGAATATACAACATGAATACGGACCGTAATCTCTGGCGGTAGAGAGATTGTACGTGCCAGTGTAAACGACAACATTAAGTTCGTTGCTCGATTACTCGAATACTCAATCAAATATCAATGTTAAGCCATTTACTTGACGCACATTGCTTCGTGCATTTTACGGAATACGTATGTTTTTACAATCATGATTATTATCACGATTATATTGAAGATTATATTTATGTTATATTATGTTATAGTCGTGCCGCGACATCAGTTCCACTTTCAGGGACCATCTCCTTACGAATCGAAACGTAAAGAAGTCCCCTCAAAGTGGAATCAATGTCGCGACTCGATTATACATTGCTTTACTATGCGTCACTCAGCGAATGCATTTCCACCTTTTTGTTTCTTTCACTTTTGATTAAAGTTGACCTCCATGAAATTCTTCTCCGTTCGACTAAATCGACAATTCTCTCATTGAATTCAAGTTTATATATTCGTTGATAAACGTATGTTTATCGACTCCTGGACGTTTACATCATTGCCCGTCAGATCCAGTAAAACATTGTGAAAACGGTTGTCGTTTGTAGTAGGTGGAAGTAGGCGAGGAAGTATCATCCGAAAAAAAACCTTGTGTTCAGCTGATGTACCGCTGGCGTTGATTGGCGCGCATGTCATTTTTCAATGTGCCATATTTTCTCTAATATCAAATTTTTCTTCATTTTTCAATAGTTGACATTAATTGTGCGCAAGTTTACTTTGGATAGCATTATTCACCCTCCCTGCACCCTCTTGTTTTATCCTCTTTCTTCTTCTATTCTCTCTCTCTCTCTCTCTCTCTCTCTCTCTCTTCTGGCATTAGGCATTCTCGATTTATTCTAAGTCAATAATTCAAAATCACACCTTTTAGACAGAAACATTGTAGACTTCATTATTTCAATCTCACGGAATATACAAAATATTTTTAAATTTCAGTTTATTAGCACGTCGTTGCGCTTGGCCCTTTCTTCTCACGGTTAGTAAGAACCCGTCCTTGACTGCTCGCGATGTACAGCAATTATTGTCTACTCAATCACTTACAACTAGTTTACCGACTCTTAAAAACATTCACTGCGCGAACACGAACTGTAAGAATAGTAAATTGTAAATCGATTACACTACTAATATTATAGTATACCTAACGTAAAAATGAACTAACATCCAATCTCAATATTCCAAGCATCCACTTCATTTACATGTAAGTTGTTGTTAATGATATGAAAAAAATATATATAAAATAAAATAATGCTTTACCTAATTTCGGACTTAGCTCTAAGCACAACGTTAAGTCTACGAGAACTTGTATGTATGAGCACGGTGTACATAGATATGCAGTACTGGGTAAATGGACTCAAATTATACAAAGTACCGTATGCAAGCGTGGATGCCATTGACATTCTCTTATGGCCCTCATAACAATACTTACTGAATAATCAAATTTCCCATTACACAGATCACGAATTCAGTAAGAAAAGGCATAGAATCTAAAATCTATCTATATGCTTATCATAATTGCTTAAGTTTTTCGTCGTTTTTCCAGTTGACGCCGCCATTATGCAATTTCGTTAATTCCATATAATTCATTAGAGCATGGGGCGTCTGAACGAGGGTGTGAATCGTTTCACGAAAGTGTTGTTATGTGGGCTGTACAACATATGTAGGATATAGTGAAATAAATGAAAAGTCACCGCTAGAAGAAACGTATGGTACATATAGTATGTAAATCCCCCACTCTTCTAGCAATTCTTTCAACTCTTCTTTCAATGCTTGCCACCTTTTTATTTTTTACATGCCAACGTGTAAAGAACCTTTCCTCAAAAGTCCTCATTATCTCACACTGGAAATTTTGCTCTTCGATGATTTATACATATGAAAATGAACGATCCAATGAATCGTATTCAGATTTCATACGTATGTATGTGATTCTGTACAATACGATGCAAAATGGAGGTAAGATTTCAATATTATAAGATATATGTTACGTGTAAAACCTTATTCTCGTTTCTGCATCGCATTGTTTATACGTTATATATATACAGGCATACTAGATGAAATTGTATGTTTGAATGAAAGTTGTGCTGTACTTCCTGAACAAGATAAAAAAGTGTCGTACGAACAATTTTATTCGGTGAAGAATTTGTTAAATTGTGCGTGAACAGACATCGCAACATAGTTGACTCAGGACTCCCTTTTTGAATCAGAATGGAACCAATCGACGTGAAGATGATTATCGTTCACAGTGAAATAATCCTTAATATTTCGAAATTCATTGATTCTAGATGTGACTTTTCTCCGCTGATAATGACATCAAATGCACTGTATCGCATAGAAAACAGTTCTATTATAAACACACAGATATATCATTATATTTATTATAATAATTTAAAAATTAGGTACTCTTTGTTGTTTGTATTTTACATGCGTAATCATTATTATATTACATATAAATAAATACATATATAAATGAATTACATTACTCCGTACGTATGGTTGTGCCTTAAAGCCTTGCCCACTTATTATATTCCCCACGGTCATCGTCACCATTTTGCATGAAATGCATTAGAAAAGTGGAGGAGCGATTAAATTCTCAGATACGAAATCATACTCTGAATTTTATTTAATGATAGCGCAAATACATGGTTAATAAAAATAAGGTTTCGTCTATTTGCAATTCACTACCTCCTAGTTTCTTTATCGTATTTTGCACCTTCTCAAGCTGCAATTTTTCTGACGGAGTCATCATTTCAACAATCTGCAAATTAATTTAATTACTCTGTTACTTAAATCACGTAATGGGATTAATACTGCAAAACTGTTATTGTTTAGTTTTTTGAAAACAGGTATAAAAAAAATTACATGGAACCTGTAATGACACATACCTCGGCTAATTGCTCTTCCGTAGCGCCATGTTCCTTTAAATTACTCGTCAACGTTTGTATTCTTAATTGTTTATCTATCATTCTCTTGTTACTCGCGGATTCGTGCTCTCGTCGTTGTATCGTATTGTAAAGTGCGTGATAGCAGTGTTCTATTTCCATACGTACCACCTGATTCAAATCAATATAAAATAAGAAAAACGTCTTTGTCGGAGCAGCGGAAGCTCCTGCCTTTTTCAATTCTTGCATCTGTAAATAATTTTCTTGTAATAAAGTGTAAGTCAAATGCTTTGCTTCTTTCGCCGGGATCATTGCTAACTGTTGAATTTGTTCTTGTTCGACGTATTTCCGAGAACGGACCAACCTGTAAAGAACCCAAATATTTGAGATACAATTGTTGCTTACCACGGTTTATAGTATGTGTTTAGTAAAAAATAAATTAGGATACAGGAAAAAAAACAATATTCGCATAATTACCTAAATATTCTGGCAGCTTTGGAGCCAAATCTCTCCATTACAATATTTTCTACTGTTGTCCAAGCCAGTTGATTAAAAGCTTCCTTAGTGTTGATACTAAATTGGCCGCCTCCTGAATCGCCGACACGTTTTAAAAATTGACTAGAATCTTCCTCTGAAATTGCAAATTTTTGTCATATATATTGAAATGTGCATGAATACTGATATATCTTTTAAAATTTTATGAAGATTATCCATTTACTATCAAGGCAAAAAGTACTTTCGCGTCTAAACACTTGTCTTCCTCCGGCCTGGTTTTCAACCTCCTGAATTTACTCAATGCGCGCAGTTTTTTTCGTATGGCGATACAAGTTGCATTAACGAGTAAACAGCGTTTGTGATAACATTTTTCACAATTTTAATTATTATGTTCAATACTATTGAAAACATTGCAATATTGATCATTTTTTTAAATGTTTTTAGACGATTAATGTTAATTAAACAAGTTACGCATGATGATATATAACTTAGAGATCTTATAATATTGTACATGTGTAATTTTCGTAAATTCTTTTCACATTGAAAAAAGAATCTAAGGGAATACGACATTTTGCAAAGATTATAATGTTATCCATTTACACTTTTGTTTAAGAGATTCGTCTGTGACTTCATTAGTTGCCGAATTATTTTCCTTAAAAATTACAATGAAATATTCCAGATACGTTATAACATTAAGAACAAGCTACAGACTCCATAGTGTTGAGATAAGCTATATTTTATTGTCAATATTGAGTTATAAATATACTGAACAAATGTCGGGAAATGCTTGATTTTTAAGCACGAGAGTAAAATATATAGTAAAAATTTGTGTTTCCTTCGTTTGGTAAGTGGATAGTGTCAACTTACAACCACTGATTTCAACTCATAACTCTTGTTTCTGTTGCTTCGAATCTTTCTAAATAATAATTTCGCTCAAATAAAAATATTATAGGTAAACAACAAAATGTAGATATACTGTAATAAAGTAACGATTTTTAATTTAATTTTCGACTATTCGTAAATAAATATACCAAACATGTACAAATAGAAATATAAAAAATTTTACATATATTTTTGGTGTTTCTTGTAAATGTGCAATACTGTTCTTAAACTCGCGTTTACACACCTATTTTCGGACCACTAGTATTACACAATGGTGCGCGGAGTGAAATAAATTATATTATTTTATCAAAAAACAAGAAACTGCAAGACATAAAAATATAATATTTGATGATCAAATATTATATGTGCACACGAATTTTATTTGAAAACAAGTAATTTGAAATGTAATTATTACTATTACAACTTACCAAGAAGCCTCAAATATTGATCTAGGTATTGAACAAGTAACGGATAATTTATTTTTCGTACAGCTTCTTTTATTTCACTATACGGTATAGGATTTGAGGTGTCAGCCCATGATGCTGTACGCAAGTACATTAAAAACAGTAATTGCCTCATTAATTCTCCAGCATTTTCATCCAATCTTTTGGTTATTGCAGATACCATCATTTGATCTCTGTAATTCAAAGTTTCAATAATATATAGTTATGTAATTGATGCGTCAGGTATGATATGTATTTCAAGTAACAACTTGTTACCTAAGGTCTTGTGTGAATCTATCAAGATTGACTCTCCAATATATTTTATTATCACCAGGATCATCGGTGTTACCTTGAATAATTTGATCCATAGCCTGCAAATTTAAATCTGGCACATTGCAGTCCATTTTCTCAGCAGGAACTTCACCTATCGTTTCTGTACATATACTGCGTGTCAAAAATTGATTCTTCACTAATAACTCAAATTTGTCCTTCAGAATTGAAAGAGATGGTTGATGTGTAGCTAGAACAAATTCAATCTTAAATAAGTAAACGTTTATGTCACAAGTTTAGTTCTAACATCATATCAATTGTTACAGAAAAAATAAATCTCTTCATCAACAATACTTGAAATATCAGGCCAATTCAGAAAATCTTGAATGCATCATGCATGCAGTAAAAAACTAATAGACACATTAGCATTAAAAATAATATTTCAAAATATAATAATATATTACAGTATTGAACGTATTTCTGGAATATCAATTTCTGGAATCTTACTAATATTTTGGATGCATTTGTTAAACTATTTTGATTCTGCAGGATATAATTATCCCCTGGCTATCCGTATAGTCATTTATTACTATTTTTTTAGCTTTTGACAGCTGTCAACAACATAGTAAATTATGATGGAAACATCTTTCCATATTCAGAATTTAACACATATAATTAAAAATTCGTCTTCACAGATTAATGTGTCAGAAAAATGAGAGCAATTAGATCCCTCATTGGTCACCTTCCTGAGTTTTTGGAGATATACGACTGGTCTGACAAAGCTATGAAGGCATATTAAATTGAAGGTCTCGGAAATTATACAAAAACAATATTATATGTGGGAAAAGTTGTCTGTGGGTTTTCAATTTACATTCTAGGCGCTAACAATTTACAATCTTTCACAATTAAGAAAAAGTGATTGAAATACCATAAAAATTATCATGAATAATTTTTATTAAGATGTAATACATCTAAATTTAGAGAATAGAATGTAATAATATAATGCCAGGTAAGTAGTATTCATAGATTTGGTCAAGCTTATTGTCATGTATTAAAGACAAAAATATATTATGAATAAAGTAGTTCATATTTACTGAAGTTATATTGTATGATATTAGAAGTTTATGTATAGACCATACTCACAAGGATGCTGTTCCAATCTTTGAAATGTTTTGATTATAATTTGAGATGCAGTTTCATATCCTCTTTTTAATACTTCTTCTAACATCATTTCTGCTTCATCTCCACAAAATGTTTTAACAAAAAACATATACCTAGAAAAAGAAATATACTTCTACAGAATATGGAACCAAAACTCTTTGACAACTATGAAAGGATCAAATAAGGGTGTCCACTGTACTTTAAGAGATCTATTTCAATATGAGTAAAGGAAATAATAATACTCTAAGGAACCTATTGCAATATGAATAAATAAAATAATAATACTATATACCCAGTTATTCAACCCAAACGCACTACCTGAACATAATTTTACTATAGGAATAAAATGAGCATGTTAATGTCAGGTGGTATGTTTGAGCTATATAACTTGGTATAAAGTATTTTAATTTACCTTGGGTAGCGTAAGATTGTTATAACCCTATCAGGAAGGAATGTATATTCTATTCCTTTCTCAGTCTGTTGATATATAGCAAAACCATATTGCAAAAGAACACATAACGCTTCTTTGACCTAAAACAGACATAAGTATTAAATACCATAAGTACATATAGCGCACTGTATGTCACAAAAATTATAGAAATGTAATTTTAACTTCACATACTTTGGTCAGAGGTAATCCTGTTGTAGCTCGAATAAATCTTAAAGATTTTGTGCCGTGTTTGAATAAGTCATCTCCGACTGATTGAACTATAGGTCCAAAGTGCTCCAACAATAATACAGAGCACAATTTCTCACAAAAGAGTGACATTATCATTTATGAAAGTCAATTTACAAAATTTTTTATGAAAAAAATCAATTGAGAATCCTTTTACCTGTTAATCATAACACTAAAACATAACCTAAATTTCTATAATGTAGTGACACTAACAATAGAAGTAAAATATTCGTGGAATGGTTGATTTGATAGAAAATTTTGTAACTGATAACCACTTATAAACATTATTATAACAATATGTAAATCAACTGAAACTGAGTGGTTCCAACGACTATTCTTTTTCTTTAGCTTGTGTATGGCCGAACCTTTCGGTCCTGTGCCACTCGCTCCAACGCATAGACCTATACCAATAGACTGCGCTCCTCCATAAGAGGAGCTGGGGCCGACATAAGAAAGAGAGAGCAATAGCAGGGGTCGTTGTGTCTCTTTTTAATACGTGGATTGGTGGGGGAAGCTTGGAGAAAGCAGTGTTGGTAACTGCAGCTATGAGCTATGACGGCGCTCGTTCATACATGATGCATACAACACTTCCCCTCATCCCTCTCCAGTCGCCTTCACCCCTCTCTCTGTGATGTGCGACGCAGAGAACACGACCCGCGGACTATCTCTGTCCTTTAATGTTGACCCCAGCTTGTCCATAAGAACGCGCAGTCTATCTGAATAAGACCATGCTCCAACGATACTATTGGTCAGTAATCTCTTTTTTTAACTCCGGAATGTCCATGTACCTGAAGGCAGGCACAGAAGGGAAGTTTGTGTTTCGTTCTGTTACTTTTTTCGGTACTGCACAGAATTGCAAAATTATTATTATAGGATGAGAGTGGTCGATATAGGCATTAATAACAATATTTCTCCATTCCATAACATATAAATTATATCTCACGTAATACAATAATGACTGTTATTACACAATGTAACAGAAATATATAGGTCTCCATATATTTAGATAAAAATTTTTAGCAATTTTATTTGCGTATGTTTCAGCTTTGAACACTCGACAAGCAAATGTCGGGAGGCAAATAAACAAAAAATGAGCTAAGGGAATATAGAAAGGAGCGCAGCGTTCTGTCGACATAACATTTATACTGATCGTCTGCTGCTCCGATCGGCAAATATAATCGTCATAACTACTTAACATAGTAAAAATTCACCAATTAAATTTTACCTACTAGATATCACTACGTTGGAATAGCGCGTGTGCAATCTTGAGATTACGGGTGATATAACTACAAAAAACTCTCATAAACATATTACATAAAATAAATATATCATATGACAGAAAATCCACGGTACAGTTATGCTTTTAAGTGGCAAGAACGGTTGCATAAAGGTGAACGGGTGGAGTCAAAGCGTATTAAATACTGAAATGTTGTTTAAAGTGCCCGCCGCCGTGACCTCAGAATTTCCGGCGGAACAGCATTGTCGCAGATGATCACGTGATCGAAGATCGACTTCTTCGTTTGTGGCCACGAGGTTTTGTGGTGAAAATTAAGTTTACCGGGTGGAAAAGGCCCTTTATTTTTGTATTTATACAAAAATGCCCTCCAGCAACCCTTTGCCACCCAAAGAAAATGCCTTGTTTAAACGAATTCTGGTGAGTAACGGCCAACCAAAATACTCTGTTTTGGACCCCACTCCCCGGCTAATAGAAGTTTCGTCGTGTTCTAATGATGAAGCAGTCTTCGAAAAGTATTAAAACCTCACTGGCAACAGTAGGTTACACTGATTTTCAATGTACCATTAGCGAACAATTGAATGCCCCGCTTGAATCCTTATACTGCAATAGCTGCCACTTAGGTACTGCGAGACACTGTAATCGTTTCATGAAAAATTCTCAGCCTCTGAAAATGCATTTAATTTTTTTTTACAGAGATGTTATGAACATAAACAGTACAAAAATGGGCTAAAGTTTGCAAAGCAAATCCTTTCAAACCCAAAGTACAGTGAACATGGAGAGACTTTGGCGATGAAAGGTCTTACTCTAAATTGCCTAGGACGCAAGGAAGAGGCTTATGATCATGTACGACGTGGACTCAGAAATGATTTACAATCTCATGTTTGCTGGCATGTTTACGGGTTGCTTCAACGTTCTGACAAAAAGTATGATGAAGCCATCAAATGCTATCGGAATGCACTTAAATGGGACAAGGACAACATTCAGATACTTAGAGATCTATCGTTATTACAAATTCAGATGAGAGACTTGGAAGGTTATAAGGTTGGTATTTTGTTAGCCAATTTTTCAGAATCATATTCTTGAATAATACATAATACAAGTAATATATCAATCATAAAGCATCAAGGTAGGAGCTGGAGACAATCTGTACATCTCATGTGGCTGGCGCTATTCTGTACATCTCATATTTTACAGTCAATCAAATGTAGAAATTAATATCTAAATTTGATACATTTCTTGAGCAATGATGTTACTGAACTTTAGTAAAACATAACAAAAAATCATTAATATTACTTATTGCGACTCATCTTTATATTACAGTTGTATCATTCATTGGGTTAAAAATGATGTTAAAGCAATGTAATTACGAACTTTTATTTTTTTTAGTTTTGATCACATTATTTTTGGATCAAAAATATATTGAAGTTATATTTCTATTATATGCCAATGAAGAAAGATACAATTTTATGTATTTTAAAATAACAATAATGCCGTATAGAATACAAGCTTTGGTTTAAAATATGGTATAAAAATTAGCATGCTATTAATGTTCATTCTATATATTTGGTACTCCAGAACAGAAGAGTAATATCAGGGACAGTAATATATTTTTTATGAACATTGTTGGTTATTAGGTAATATCCAAATTCCAAAGTATTAATTTACACCTTCAGCAGCGTCTCAGTAACTAATTTGCTCTTGCATTTGATTTGTATTTTAATAAATACAAAAGATTTCATTATGTTTAAAATAATATTATTGAAGATGATTAATGTTCAGTAAAATTTGTATTTTTTTACATACTGTGCAAATCACTTGCAGCATGTTAATTAGCTTGAATATTTTTACTTACTTTTGTATATTGGTTTTTTAGCAAATAATTTTTTGCACTTTGCAAGTAACACTTGACAGTTGTTTTTGCGTCATAGTGTATTTTGTCTTAAGAATTTTAGAAAATTAATTCAATAATTGAATTGATTTCATCTAATTGCTAATTACAAGATCAAAATGTACTTTTTCAAACAGTTTTGGAGTATATACCATTCAATACTTAATTACTTGTGAATACAATTCGAGCTTGATAAAAATAAAATTATTAGTGGGTTTTCAAGTAGAGACAGTAACTACATTCATTTTATTAGATGGAATAGGTTTGATATGTATTGTGCCTAAGTGAAAGGAATGGTAAAGTAATGCTCGCTACTGTTCTCCATTTAGACAGAAAAGTTTATAAAACATTTATTTATTATTGAATATTGAATTTACTATGATTAATGAAGAATTGTTTTTTTTTCGTTTAAAATTTATCAGAATTATCTTCCTACACCAACTATGTGAAATTTGTGTTTCAGCCCAATTGTAAGGTACTTTCAGTATACATTTTGTAGTTTTATGCATAGCTCGAACAGAAAATTTAATAGTACAATTGTCAGCCTAATTTCAGATTTTCAGAAATAATGGCATTATCTGACAAATTTGTATGTATTGCTCAAAGAAAAATGCCATGAAGACGAATTGAATTATTTCATCAGTCATATTGAATAATACAAATATCTCATGTTTAATGATATGAGTACTATGTATTGAGGTATTTACAAATACATACTTTTCAGGACACGAGATACCAATTATTTATGCTACGGCCAACCCAACGGGCTTCATGGATTGGTTTTGCCATATCGTATCATTTATTGAGAGACTATGAAATGGCCCTTAAAATTCTAGATACATTTCGTAATTCTCCAATGGTAAGTCCATCAATGTTTTTCAAGTTTTAATTTAAGACAATTGACTATTATGTGGGTAACAGAATCTACCAGAATGCCTTTTATCCTTTTTCTATTTAAATATCTGTAGTATGGAATTTAAAGGGTTCTCTAGAAAAACAAAATCTGTCGAAGCGCTCCTATAGTTAGCTTCCTATTATAGAGAATTCTAAAATTAATAATGTACAGTTTTCGTTAAAAAAAGTAAACTTACCTTTCAAAAATAAACGACAAATTGTTTAATCTAATTGAAACTGCTTTAAAAGCATATGGCGTAACTCTAAATATTATTAAATGTAATATTATATAATATCGCCAATGTTATATAAAATCTCTTTTCCTTTGAAAATAATTGTATAATATATATTAACTCGAAAGATAGCTAGAATATAATCCGTATTAATAACATGAAAATTGAATATTTTTCCTGTCATAAAATAAATAAATTAATATAGTTGTATTTGACGAATTTGAATGTATCCAAATTAAAACATAAAAATTTACAGATATGCTATGATTATGAACATAGTGAATTACTCCTATATCAAAATATGGTCATCCAAGAATCGGGAGAAAGCGAACAAGCTCTTAAGCATCTTGATAAATACAGCGATCAAATCTGTGACAAAATTACCGTAAAAGAAACATACGGTAAGTTAAAAGAAATCAGAACAATAGTACATACGACAGAAAAAACTTTTGTTATTAGGATCAATTTTAGTTGTGCTCGAAATACAATACCTCTACATTAATTATTATATCTCTTAATCTATTCTCTAAAGAGTAATAAGAAGATAATAATAATCAGTTTTGTTCCGTGTTCATTTTAGGTAAACTGAGACTTGAATTGGGCCAGTATAGCGAGGCTGCTGAAGTTTACAAAGACTTATTAACTTTGAATCCTGAAAATACAACGTACTATGCTAAATTGGCAGAAGCCGAGAGACATGCTACACCAGAAGATACACTTCGTATGCTACAAAGATACGAAGAACTGTTTCCTCGAGCATTGGCACCCCGTCGTTTACAACTGAACTATGCAACTGGTGATCAGTTCAAGTCGTTAGTTGATCAATATCTGCGAAAAGGTACGTCCTCTCGACATATGCAATCAGTGTTACTTTTAAAGTACTGTTGCATGATTCACTATACGGGAGAGGAATTACTGTGTTTCGTCTATATGGTAATCATGTGTTATAGGCCTTCATAAAGGTGTGCCACCATTATTTGTTAATCTTCGATCGTTATATACGGATCAACAGAAGGTAGATACAATACAGTCATTGCTTCTTGAATATAAGGATGCATTGAAAGTCCATGGTCACTTTAGTGACCAAGAAAAAGAGAACCCGCGGGAACCCGCATCGGCTCTTCTGTGGACTTACTATTACCTGGCCCAGCATTATGACTACCTTGGTTGTACCGAAAGAGCTCTTAAAGAAATTAATGCTGCCATTGACCATACCCCTACACTCATAGAACTCTTTGTTACCAAAGGACGAATTTATAAGGTACGATTAAATCCTAGCTTATACATTTCTATTTGTATGAGTGTGAGCTAGAGCTCTATTTCTTCGCTACCGGCCTGTTCATATTCTGTAAAAGAAAGGTCCGGTTATCGACAAAAATATACTTTAATAAAATCAGGCACGAAGTAAACATTTACTTTTTTTAATACTCGTATTTCTGCTATCAATAATAGATTTGTTGTCGTAATGTTGAAAATGCAAATTAATATTAATATTTGTTTATAATAATAACCATTTGATGTAATCGTGTCAATAGCATGCTGGAAACGTTCAGGAAGCATATAAATGGCTGGACGAGGCGCAAGGATTGGATACAGCTGATCGCTACATTAATTCTAAGTGTGCCAAGTATATGCTTCGTGCAAACCTCATTAAGGAAGCAGAAGAAACGTGCGGAAAGTTTACCAGAGAAGGAGTTCTTGCGATGGAAAACCTTAATGAAATGCAGTGTATGTGGATTCAAACGGAAGCAGCCCGAGCGTATCAGCGTCTTGGAAAATATGGGGAAGCTTTAAAGAAGTGCCACGAAGTTGATAGGGTGAGTTCTAAAATTTTAACTTATCTCGTTTATAATGCTTAATTTACGTAGTATGAGTAACGGTACAATATTTAATAATCATTCCTACAATCTAAACTTGCCTTAAGCTTATTGCATTATACGTTTACGTAGCGAAAATGATGAATAACTTTTCTACTTTTCGCATTTATTTTGTTGCTCTTCTTGTAGAAGACTAATTGCATTTTTCATCCAATTTATGGATAATCTTCTATAGTTTTACATACTTCAGACACCGGCAGATTCGTTTTATTTAATTAATCCCTTCGTTGACACGCACAATTCGATTGGCATGCCCAAACTGGCAAGAACAAAATTTGGCAGATATGATCGACAATGGTCAGTTAGGGGTTTTTGAAGTCGTTCATTCCGAATTTGAGGTGAAAATCTTGAAATTCAAAATAGCGGACCAAAGTTTTAAAAATTGATATTATTTTAATGCTAACCGGTATCTCTAATTTTTTAACCAGTCGGGACCGTGCTCTCAAATTTTAAGTTGGCCTTAAGTGCCCACTCTCGATTTCCCTACCTCTAAGCTCCGCCCATTTCGTATCTGCGGATGCGTCTTTCATTGTTCTACTGCGCTTAAGTCTGCGCACTGCGGCGCTGATTGATGGAAATCGCAGCATAGTGGGAGAGCTCAGTTCGAGGGGAAGTTAAAAATTGTGAGGTCTTCAGGATAAAAAATAAGAGGTAGTAATTTGAGAGATTCCACTGTATACTGAATTCTCGCCTCCCGGACTGATTTTTTTTTTCATTAAAATAAAATAAAGTTATAATATAGAATGTGTACATATACAAGGTGTCCCAGAGTTAACGAACGTTAATGGCGTGATGTTAAAGATTGAACAATTCTGAATCGAAAAACCCTGATGCGTTTTTAGGCCCGACCGCGTGGAACATGTGGGAGTGGGTTATGCATTCGCCATAAAAAAATGTATGTGTGTGTGCGTGTATGTATGTATGTGCACTCAAAATTTTGTAGATAAAATTCCAAACAAATGGCTAAACTGATTGGGCTAAAATTTATAGGCAATATCAAGCTCCGATTATACGTGGAACAGCAATATTTGCAGATGTCCAGCACCTCCGGTTTTAGAATGGCACATGCACAAATATCCAAAAATTTAGTGTCGTATTTGCGTATCCAAATGCTTGGGTGAAACTCTTAACCAATCGGATTGAAATTTACAGAAAAATCATGAGCATGTAAATGGAACAGTACCATTCGTGAATGTCCAGCATTTTCAGTTTCAAAGTTTCGCATCTGCGAAATTATTTTTTTTGCAACGGCAAATGTATAAGATACGGCCGTATGGTTCAAGCGGTCATGCCTCGAGGCAAATCTGTTTGCCCCAATATTTTAAATTACAGTTTCGTTTTCGAGTCATGGCAAGACGAAAATTAACCAATGAATGCGCGAAAGGCGGCTCGCAACCAGTTGACCGCGGTCACAATATCCCTCGTTATTCATTCAGTCCGAACCGCGTTCAGCTGATAAGTATCTGTGTATCGAAATCTTAGTTATTGCAATTATAAGAATTGTTCAAAATGGATTGCTTGTCCACTCAGGCAAACAGTAGCCCTTCTGATGATACTTTCTTAAATGGATTTCAATGATTCAAAGATGGACAAATCTCTTGTTATCGAGTAAATATGGATGGGCACTCAGAATACGTTCTTTTATCATAAATTATATCGTAAAGTTTAAATACAAGATGAAATTATACTTACAGTGGAACCTCCCAAATTTTAACCTCTAAAATTTTGAGTACCTCTCATTTTTTAACCTGAAGACCTCTCAATTTTTAACTTCCCCTCGAGCTGAGCTCTCCCACTAAGCTGCGATTTCCACCAATCAGGGCCGCAGGGCGCAGACTTAAGCGCAGTAAAGCAAGGAAAGACGCATATGCAGATACGAAATGGGCGGAGCTTAGAGGTAGGGAAATCGAGAGTGGGGACTCAAGGCCAACTTGAAATTTGACAGTTAGCACGGTCCCGACTAGTTAAAAAATGAGAAGTTCCACTGTACATTTTTTATAACGTAATACCTGCCACTTACTTACGCAAAGAATGATTCATTTTGACCCTTAAATAATACATAAATTCATCTACCTGGAGTTATAAATTATCAATAAAAACTGCAAAACCGAAATATTTTCCAACTGAACACGGTTAAGACTGATCACGTGACAAAAGATGAAGTGTGTGCCGTAAACTGATTGCAGGCCACCTTCACGCGCATTCATTAGTCATTTTCATCTTAGCATATCTCGAAAACGATGCTTTAATTTAAAGAACTGATAAGGACTTTTCAATTCAGAATTCTTCAAAGTTTAACATCCACGTCATAAAGTACGTTAACTTTGCGAGACCCTGTATATCAGCGATACAAATAAACCACTAGATATTGCCTTAGTTACAGCGTCAAAAGAGTACTAAATTTATAAATTTTTTATTCGCCACTTTGGATTTCGCAGTTTTTACCTCAAATTCGGAAACAGTGACCCAAAAGAAACCCTAGATACTATACACCATCAAAATCGTAGCAACTTAAAAGCAAGAGACCTATGTACGCATTATTGCGTCAATGTCAACGAAGGGGTTGATAATCATTCTTTGTGCACTGAACTTTTTTAAATTTAATTATTTGTGTGCGAGAAGGGATTCTTACAATATTAGATAGAAATATGATTATCCACAAATCTGATACGACGTACTTATAAAATTAAATGCAGATCTCTGTTATAGAAATCGATTTATCCGTTTTATTAATTTCCTGATGTAGTTGCATTAGTGAGCATAGCCGCTTGAAATCAGCATGATCAGCATGCAAAGATGAATCATATGTAGATTTTGGTCTAATACAACGAATTAGATAGTTTCGTCTGTTTTCTGCCTTATCGATATCATATTTGATTAGTAATTCTAAAAATTCTTAAAAATTATTTGTATCTACATAATTTAATAACACAATATAAAAGTAATAAATTATGTTTCAATGATTACTAGAAGTTACGAAGTAAACAAAACATATGAAAATCAGATTTATTTCATAAATTATTTTCTTTGAAACGTTCAAGAGACGATTTAGAAATATTGGCAAGATGGTGTAACGTCAGAATGACGATTTCATACTATCGATAAAGTAGGAAATGAAAGAACGATGGAATCTACTCTACTGATTTTTAGTTGGCCTGTTCAGGGTCAAACCTTTCGGAATTTTACCCGGGATCGGCCCGTTACTTGCACCCTAAGGCGTTGAGAGCCATGCGACGTTGTGGACAATAGTTGAACGGTTAGAGCCCGGTCACACTCGTCAAAACGCATGTTCGATCGCGAACTGCTGACCAATGGTACATCGCATCCACAGGAATTCACGTTGTATTATTGGTCGGCAGTCGCGTTCGAACGCGCGTTTGACGAGTGTGACCGGACCCTTACCGACAGACGGTGTGAATTTAAGAAATTATACGATCTTCAGGGTTCTTTAGATCCTTGTCGAGGAATAATCGTAAAATACGAAAATAAGCACTGGCTGGAATATGGTTATTATTATTTTTGGAAATCTGGTGACGAAATATTTTAAATTATAAGAGAACTTAATAAAATTGGGTTTTTACTACAGAATGATAAAATTGATCTGGAATAACGTTATCTTCGCAGGGTATCGAATAGAATAGGAATCAAATTGGGAATTCATCTTGCAAATAAAATATTAATGAACTGTAGGAGGTTTTAACGATTGGATGAATACGGATCACAAATCAACATAATATTTGCATTATAAATAAAATCAAAAGCAACTTACGTTTATTGAGAATATTCTCAACGATGTATAACAGAATTGATTCCTAAAGACTTTAAACTCTGAGGGTAGCGCCAAAAGACTTAAAATGGACTCTGAGTACTGACTTCTACTTTGGACTTGAAATCTGGACTTCAACTTAGAATCTTCTCTTGAAAAAAGGATTGCTGCTTCTTCTGACTGATCTCTACTGCTTCCGATTTGCAAGTGACTTTTTAGCTAGGAAGAAACTAGCATCTTCCTTTGATTTTCTCTCTCTCTCTCTCTTGCATGTCTTTTGTCACTTATTCAGAGACTGAAGAAGTGAAATACTTAGTCTACGTGGCTTCTTTGGTCTTAGCAGTGGATGTTCAGCGGAAATAATGTGTTATTAACGAATGATTGTTATAAGAATTCTGCGCCACAGGACAAATCAATCAGCATAGGCTTCGAAGAAATAAAGCGAGAATATTCGGTACTGCTATGGATTATTTATGCAGACGTGGCAGAGTGCACGCAGAAGGATAAGTCAATCAGCATGTGTTACGGCGAATCTAATAATAAAGGAATAGGTCAATTATTAATAACGGGTTTTTACAAGGACGTAACAATGGAATACAAAAAATCGCATAATCCTATTCACTTGGAGTCTAATACTGCGTGGCGTGAGTGTAACTATGCACCATACGAGTTTCTGACCATGAATGCAATCATGGCCAATAAGCTTAAATTAGTAATTTTCGAATTGTGAATTCAAAACTTGAAGAAAGTTTGACAACTGACTCTGAATATTGATTTACAATGGAGACTGTTATTCAGTCTCTGCCATTAGATTCATGATTCGTAAATGAGTCATCAGCTTCATTTTTTGTGGGGTTCTTCACAGTTTGGAGTATGGAATTTTGTAGTCTATATAATCTAGCTTTCGAATTTGAATATTCTTTGTCGGTGATTACTATCTTGGAGTTAAAATGCAACGAAATATTTGTACGGTTTCGATTAAAGTCAATCAGCATGGGTGATAGCAGAAGCATTTAGATGAGTGTCAAACTGTTGTAGATTTTTCATGCAGATGTTACATAATTTTTATTTATTAGATCTCACACTTCGTCATCTATGTTTAATGTATACTATAAAAGAGCTTTGTCACTAGCTACAATTTAAAACTCGTAACACAAGGAAATAAACAATTATACTAAGAAATATAAAAAAGATTTATAGACTAGTCCAAACAAAGTATTCCAACCAAAGTGATCAACTATTCATCATTCTGAGTTAAATCACTCATGAAGAAATAGTCAACATAACAAAAGGTAGTCTTTTTTTAACGATTTGCACTTTCTTCAGATCATTTGTATAGAAATACTATATGATATTTTTAAATAAGCTCTTGTATTTTGAATACCGCGAGTAGAAACAAATTTGGTTTAAAAAATTAATGAAATATCGCTAATCACTAGATATACAGGGTGTCCTAAAACTACTTTCCTTCCGAAAAGTGGGCGATGGGTGGAGGTGCTCTGAGTACCCTCCCGCAATCCGTTTTCCAAAATTCGCAACAGTTTTTAAATGGGAAACATTTAGGATGCACCAATCAGAATTAAGGATTTTCGCGGTTCATGGCTGCGTGGTGGGAGGTAGTGCAGCAGCTTTCGTGAGCCACGACTATACTTCCCACTACGTAGACATGAACCGCGGAAATCTTTAATTCTGATTGGCGCATTTTAAATGCTTCCCGTTTAAAAAGTATTGCGAATTTTGGAAAACGGATTGCGGGAGGGTACTCGGGGCACTTCCACCCATCGCCGACTTTCCGGAAAGAAAGTAGTTTTAGGACAACCTGTATATTAGGAATCTTTTACACTATATAACATAACGATTTATTATGATAATACAATGATATTCCATATTTAAATTAACCTTGCATATTTCGCTTTTAACTACCATAAATTAAAGGCATCTGTATAGTATTCAAGAATTAAATAAGATTGAGTTTATTACGATTTTAAGGGGAAAAAAAGTTCATATCAGTAGAGATATTTGACAAGTAATAGTCGACTTCATTCAAAACTGCATTTGAGAATAAAAGCTTGGAATTGTCGTGTATGCTCCATAGTTGTTTATTCAAGTAGTGGGCTAATGCTTAGTATGATAATGTTATTAATAACGTATAACTAATAACGTAATGTTGTTAAATCCAGGAGTAAGTTTGTTTTGAAGAGACCATCTTCTTCTAACTTATAATGTAAAAGATTCCCCTAGACCTCATATTTTGTTCATGAATTGACTATAATAATCTTCTTTAATGCAATGTGGATCTTCGTAAAGGTTGCTCTGTTTAAAGGATCCTTGGTGTCGCATATTTCCAAATTTGAAAGCGACACTTGAAAGTAAATAATTACAACGAAAAAATACTAAAACTTACTTATACAGTTATTTGAAAAAGACTGTTTTGGAGCAACTACATTTTTCCAATCTTAATTAAATAAAGAAAAATACAGATTATTTCTTGATAAGCTTCATGAGAGGAATAAAAAGATTACATTTGATTTCGTATATCGGACGTTATCGTAATTCAAAAAAGTTCAATTTTTAAAAAATTTGAAAATATTGAATGTTGCAGCATTTCTCGGAAATCATGGAGGATCAATTCGATTTCCATACGTATTGTATGCGAAAGATGACTCTACGTTCGTATGTAGGACTTCTACGGTTAGAAGACGTACTTCGTTCTCATCCATTTTATTTCAAGGCAGCAAAATGTGCAATAGAGGTCTACCTCAGATTACACGACTACCCATTACCAGATCCTACCCAAACCCAAGAAATCGACACCGGTGAGTACTTAAAAAATGTTTCATGCATTATTTTTAGTATGAATGAATCCTTTACGCTGCATTTATGTGATATATACATTTATATGTGCTACATGCTCACTGATAATTATATATACTATAACCTTATTTACCATGAACAGTCGAATAGGTATATATAAGCTGTCGGTACGGTTAGTGTTAAATTTTTTGCTAATATCCTTTTCGCATCAAGATTCATCTATCTCGACTGTCTGGTTTTAACATAGATGTATTAATTAAAGCTACTTACTCATTCATGGAAAAAGACAGTGGTGATCTACATTTAATCAGTTTATAAGAGAAGTATTGAATTATTGAAACTGGCCAACCACTAACTTATGCCTGCATTATGCATTCATTTTCAGCATTAATATGCTGTGATAGTGTTTCGAAAATCAGAACATACATTGCAAGCATTATGTCTACCAAATGTGCACAGGCAAATAGAGGTTAATATTTCTATAGAGTTTTGATACATGATCACTAGCAAACTGAATTTTAGAACATACATTGACATCAGATATTACCTGAAATCATTTGTGTGATATAGTATGGCACAGTGTTATCCCAAGATGTCACCTTTTTTAATTCAGTTTTTTACAATTAAAAAATTTTGTAAAAGTAGTAAGGTGACTGCAGACGTATGCTCAAGTTCCTGAGACATCAATTACTCTTTTAAAAAACCATTACTATGATCTCATTTTTCATGTGGTGGTACATTTTATAAACAAAGTGCAAAAGTGCACTTTTTTACTGATAAATCTACAACAGTCATTGAAATGGTAATAGGTACTAAGGGGGTTTTTGGGTCGCTGATTTAAAATCTAAAAGTCGAAATTGAAAAATTCGAGATAGCGGAGCCGATACGGCGGATTGAAAATACGAAAAATGGACTAATTTTTGTAATCAACGACCCGAAGAATCCTCGAGTACTCATTTTCAAGCTAGTCAGCCTATTTTTTTCAGTTTCACTCTGTCATATTGGATCCGTTATTTTGAATATTTCGATTTCGACCTTACATGTAAAATCAGCAACCCAAAAAACCTTTTAATATCTATTTGTATTTCAATAACCGTTGCAGATTAGACTTCGAATTTGAAATCAGCAACCCAGAAAACCCCTAAATACCGATTAGTAGTATAGTGTAACGAGTTAGCCCAGTACCACTTGCTATAATTTAATTTTCATTTGAAACGCCAGGAAGCGCTTCAGAGCTAGAAATTACCAAAAAATTAGGAGCTCTGATAGGAAATCGAATCCGATATCTTCGGACTGACAAGCCAGGACGCTATCAACTGCGCTACCGAAATTCACTGTCCGTCCTGATAGGTCTTTATAGTTGTTCGGCAATTTTCAGGAGAGACTCCCTGAAGCCTTTAACGCCAAGTTACACTAGATAGACCTCAAATTCGAAATCAGCGACCCAAGAAACCCCTTTGTACTCAGTTTTACACAAGTCAGACTGCTTTTGTGAATTTAGTCTGCCATATTGTATTCGCCAAAAATATGACTCCATTTTCGTAATCAGTGATCCGAAAAACTCTAGATACTAAGTTTCAAAAAATTCGTGTGTACGGAAAAATGTATGCTTCAAAGGGTTAATCTTATATAAATGTATGCTTAAAGGGTTCTATCACTCCGTACTAATCAAACTAGAATCGATTACTCTTAAAAATATAAACAGTTTAAAATAATATTTTTCGTATGATTGCAATCTAATTATAAATTTAAAAAGTCATTCCAGATATGTGGAATATCACGTGAATATTTTTGATATATAAATTAATACATATCTGTAAGTTGACTTGACTTCGTTGTACTAGTCTTAACCCTTTGACTGTCAGTGACACACATAGGGGCAAAAAAAAGTCGTGCCACTTTTGTGTCATGACACGTATAGGGGCATTTGAAAAAAAACATATTTCTACTACATCGATTCGATTGTAATTTGGTAAATCATGGTTTTTGAGGTCCCTGATTCCGAAT
>JARQST010000554.1:11357-43851 GCA_030142225.1 Pachycephus smyrnensis | reverse complement strand
TCGCTGAATCCGAATTTTAAATCGGATTTCCAAAATTCAAAATGGCGGATCCAATATGGCGAGAGAAAATTCGAAAAACCATGAGGTACTCACTTTCGTCGAAATCAAATTTTTTTTTCGAATTTGCATCCGCCATATTGGATCCGCCATTTTGAATTTTGAAAATCCGATTTCAGATTCGGATTCAGCGACCCCAAAAATCTCTATACTGAAACTTTAGGGCAAATCTATGCAAATTTTTTTCCAACACAAAAGTGGCACAAAAATCTCATTTTCACCTGACTGCGAAGGGGTTAATGATCTAGCAACGTTGCATGTTGAGGTTTAAACGGGAGTGCAATTGTCAAAATAATATTTTAATATTTTAGTAAAAAATGGAGCATTCTTGTAAAAGCACTGATAAAATAAACCTACCTACATAACCTACATTCATTTACGGCCTATGGGATGTTGCCAAATTTCAACACTACGACTAATATTTTGAACTGATCCGTATAATTCTTACTGTAATTATTAATATTTAATTCAAACATTCGGTAACCATGCTTTTTCAATACATTAATATAATCCTTACACTTTAACCACTTAACTGGGAATCACTTCTCCCAGACGTTCAGCTATCTGCGGCCCATAGTTGTTTTGCACGTTTGGGAGACGTACGCAGCCCGCTAACTTTTGGTCTAAAAATTGTTTGTCATGAGACAATTTGGGCCCGCGCGACCGCCGATTAAATGCCACGTTAAGTGGTTAAGAAACATTTTTGCTCTTGTTATTGCAATATCTATTTTACGAAAATACAAATCATGAAGGTAAAATATCAGAAATGATATTTCTTCATAATACCCCGTATAATAAGTTTTAATTTTAATATTAACTTACTTCTTTAAATTGACAGGAGGGTGCTTTTGAATTCCATACAAATTCAAATTTTCATTTAATAGGAATGGTAGTGATAGAACCTCCTTAACTATAATAGTTGGACAACATTTTCTACGTCGGATACTTTAATTCTTCGTTAAATACTTCGTGATGTTGTTTTCGATTAGTTTTGGCATAAAGGATTTTCATTCCTAAATATCTTGTTTTCTTTGTAATAAAAGAAAAGGTAATGGGCGGGTTTCTCATGCAAATGCTCGTATAATTCTGCCTTTAGTTTGAGTTATTACCTTCGCAAACAATTTACACGGATAAGATCACGCAAAATTTTCATAACATTTACTTTTTCTTATAGAAAAACAGAATTTCAGTCAAATCTGTCGTAATACACTATACATGTAGTTCGTTTGGAAAGATAATAGGAAAAGAGTTAACGATTAGACTCAGAAATCGATGAATGTAGCAATGGGGTGCAATTTATTTATTTAGCAGGAAACATGGATTAATGAGTATACAAATGTTCCTTTCTATGAGTCTGAAATCTAAATATTTCTGTTAAGCTCATAGGGAATGGTGTCTTTATTTATTCTATTTTTTTTCATACAACACAATCATTCTTTTTGTTAACATTTGTACCATCTCTCTTTGACATAATGTGTTGGTGACCAAAATTTATTTGATTATTGACAAGAGTTTTAATTAAATGTAGTAACATATTTATTTGACAATATTGGAGAAGGTAATCACCGCTCTAAAAAAAATTATGTATATTTTTTGTACACATCCACATTATTTCTACATAAATTTTGATTCTATAAGTGGCGTTCTACGCTTTCATAATGATTAAGTACTTAATTTATATTTAAGAAGTAGCTACTTATAAAGCCAGGACAGAGGCCAATGCGTAGAAGTTTACTGATCATTCTACTAAGAGAATTTTCCACCACATATGAGTTGTATAATAAAAAATATACAACCGTTTTTTAAATGCAGTCGTGCAAATCTGGGTATTCATAAAAACACCTTGCTGTGGATCACATACATTCGTACTTATGTTGACGTATTAACATGTGAGAAATCTAGTTCGATAATATTAACTATTATTGTAAAATGAGAGACATATCAAAGTGTGAATCATATAATGGAGTATTGCACTAAACCCAATAGAATGATTCATCATAGTTTTATACACAGCTTGAATCACGATATCGGCAATATCAATATACTTACCTCTATATAGTATTTGCAATGATTATTTTACTTTCAATATGTTCAATTTTCATACACGAACCTGTCGACGATAAGCAATATGGTCTCGGGGCTGACATGTATATGCGAATTTTTGATATCCTTAAATCTTTCATGCAGCTTTGAGCATTATTCATTACAGAAAATTATACTAAATGACCATGTAAGTTTAATCTAGCTGAAATGATAAATTTGAATAGGTACCAGCGATTGGACTAACATTAATCGAACTAGTCTTCGTGAGAAGGAAGTCAAGGAGAAAGGTTCGCCAAACGGCCAAGTATTCCACGAGTTTGTAGCCAGTACGCCACTCGTACGTACATTTCAAACTTTAATCACAGATAGTACACAAGTATATAAAAGTCAATCACAACCGTGAGAACATTACGTCGCACGCGGATAACAATGCGTATTCATCTAAGAACAGGAAGTTAGGTTGCATAAATTAAGCATTATCGCAATCGTATTAATAACTAACTTAGTCGTCTATATGTACAGGGAATAAATACTGTAAGTGCGTCGTGCTGATACAGCAGTTGCACGTATGACACCCACTTGCTCCTGTGGTCTACCGATTTCCGTATGGCATCTCGCGACTGCCGTTAGATAGATAGTCTTTTTGAAGTTATCAGAGATTACTGGGGCCACGCCTTCTTCTAAGAAGTCTTGGTCCTCTAGGCTTCGGGTAAAGATATCCTCCATTCTCGTCTTGCTTCTGCGATACTGCCTGCGGCGTCAGGAAGTAGAAGTGACCACCGCCATTGCCTGGCAGCTGATACGCGAAGTATGCATTCTCTTTGTTTTCTTGCCGTCCTTGTTCAACTTGTCCAATTTGAGTAACCTGGCCACCAGTAATTGGACCGATGAACTCTGCGTCGGGATTTATATTAGGTCGGGGATGTCGGTAATTGACGGCTATGTCGTCCGCAAGAGATATCGGTAATGAGGGATAATCTACTTCCGCTGATTCTTCTGGGAAATTGGAAGGTACATAGCGATTTTCAGGCCAATTATTCTGCTGCTGGTATTTGCGAACTGGAGCAGGACGTTTGTTACCACTGTTAGGATGACTCGTTTCTTGAATTGCGTAACCCCGTGGTCGTTGTTCCTTCACGATTCGAGGGCCGACAAAGGCAGTGGGTTCGTTCGGCGCCTCTTGGATGATATTTTGACTTTTATAAGGCCGATTAGTTGGCTGCACTATCTGCGCAATCTTGTAACTCTGTGACTGTTCGCTAGTTTCTGGCTTTGACACAGATATAAACTCGCTGTCAGGATTGATGGGTGGCAGTGGATGCTTGTAATTGATGAGGGTGTCGTCTTCCAGGGAATATGGCCTCTGCGTTTGATCATTGTAATGCACTTTGACTTTGGCCGTATGTTTATAGAGAGCAGTTTGATGTCCCTCATAATCGTTTGCTACGTAAGTGTTTTCATTCTGGTAGCGAGGTTTTTCGGTGGTACTGCTCAATGATGCATAAATGGGCGTAGTACTTACTAGATTATTTCCTTCTGGCAACTTCTTTCCGAAAATGTTAAAATACTCTTTTGTTACATCATCGAGCAATCGTTCATCCTGCTTAGTGAAGTAAGCATGACTGGGATTTGGCGTCGCTTTCACGACGGGACGAAGCGTTGTCGTCGAATAACCGGCTATTTTACGGGGCGTGTCATAAGCGACTCTTTGAGGCTGCAACCGTTGTGTGGGAACTGGTTCACTACCATCGTAGTCGTAGTGCTCGTCAGGTCTTTGAATATCTTGATATTCGTTGTACGAAATTTGGTCACGCTGCGATTGAGGTATTGACGTCTGCGATTGATAATAAGGCTGTTCCTGCTTCTGCTTTCTGTACTCTGCTGCTTCGTAACTATACTGATAGACGGGCGTCGGATTGTTTGACGTTTTAATCTCGTAGTTGTATGAAGGTTTCTGCAAATTCGAATAATAGTAAGGTTTTGGCTTTGGCGCAACAGACGGTCGTATAGAAATCGTTTGATAATAAATAGGCGCAGATTCCGCGAGTACGCGTTGTCTCTGCGGTTGTCCCGATTTCACATTCCCTTCATTTGGATTTAGTACTACACCCGAGTCTGAGTACTGGTATACGTGTGCTTCTTTTGCTAAGGAATTTATAAGCTTCGAGTTGTAGTCCTTAGTTGTCTCCTGCGAAGGTACCGATTCGATGTTGTAGTATTGCTTGTTGTTTTGCGACGGAGGCAGGGGTAGAGGTAGCGGCAATGGCAATGGCTCCACTTTGTAATACGGAGATGGAGTGGTGGTTGTACGGTAGTATATTGGAGGTGGCGCGGTGACGGTGGCTGTGGCATCAGTTCCAGTAGTACTAGTAGTACCAGCAGTACCAGAAATCTCGTCACTTGTTTCTTCGTAAAAGTAATAGGATGCCTGATTCGGAAATTGGTTAGGTTGCACTGCCCTCGTGCTCGGAATGACGTCCTTAATGCTAGTTGGCGTCACATCCAGGGGTGAAGGTGTCGTAGCATAATAAGCTAAAAGGGGAACTGAAGTACTGCTTACTGTCGCTGACCATTGGCTTTTTCCCGATGCACTTGATTCTGTCACTTGATTGCCAAGAAGGGGTCGCACACTATAATACTCCACATTTACAATGTTTGCCAGCTTTTTCGGGGGTAGTGTCGTTCCTTCTTCATACGATGTAGTCTTATAATAGGCTTCCGGTGTGCTTGTCAGGATATTTGTAGCATTCTTGTGCTTTGTTCTGTTGTTTAGTTTGGTGCTCATAGTCGTCGACGTTCCTGCATAACTTTTGTAGGGCTTGGTGCTTATCTTCCGCGGAGGCAGATACGTCGGATGTGTTTTCGGGTAGTGAGGCGTCGTGTTCGGTCGCCTAGTGTACTTTTCTTTTGCTGCTGCCGTCTGGATCTTTGATGTCGTCGTTGGTAGCGTAGTTGGACTTGCAGTCGACACTGTCGTCTCTTCCTCAAACGCCGAAAAGAAGTCTGGCGGTGGTGGTAAAATAATTCCTGGCACTAGAGGACCTGGTGGTACCGCACTGTTGTTATCCTCAGGATAATAGAATGTATACCGTGGTGGGTAGTATATGGATTGATCATCATCGTCATCATAATCCGTTTGATTATTGGGCGGTGGGAGGAAGACTGCACCAGGTGGCAATGCATGATAAAAGGGACCTAATGCTCCATCCGTTATATTTTGCGTGTACGGAAACACATTATCTCCGTTGGTAAAGTTTCCCCAATCGCCTAAATACGGCGGGATCGTGCCATTGACCGAAAGCGGGAAGAACGGGCCCTCCCCTGGTAAGAAGCCCTCCGAGTAGTAGGAGTTAGTGTCATATTTATTGGCGTCGTTGTCGGACGCGTGGGTGGTATTTGTTTGGAGGATCTTAATGGGTCCACCCTCAGTGAGTTGTACGGGAAAGGGCGGCGGTATCTTGGGTCGCGATGGAATTTTGACTTGTCGTTTGGGCGCCTCATAATTATCGATTGGCGTCCATTTTTGCCGGGAGTTGGCTTGGTGACTCGTTCCTTGACCAGGAAAATTCCCCCCTCTCAACACCAGTACATGATTTTCCGCGAGCCATATTTCTTCTTCGTCGAGACCACCTAGATTCTGTGCTGTGTCCTTCGGCACTTCAGGATTATTCAAATAGCTAATTATACCCGGCCTCTTTGGCTTTTCTGGGTATATTTCATTTTGTATTAATCCATATTTTCCTTCTTTTACTTGTTGAGCAAGCGTCTTCTTTTCGTCGTCGTCCTCCGTTCGGCTGTTGTTCTTCTTCTCTTTGCCGTTGCCTGCCGAAGAGAGAAGGAGACCATCGTCCCAAGCTCCTCCGTCATAAGCCTCCTTTTCGCCCTGCTGCCTAGAAAGGGACTTCAGATGGCCACCGATCAGCCTATGCATTGTCTTTCTATCAGATCCTGTTCCGAGCTCATTTTTTTTGCTCGTCACCGATATTAATCTCCTGCCCCAATGCGAACGTTGTGCCCCATCTGACTCGTGACTAGATTCTTCCGTGTTTCTTGTTAGCTCTCTTTCGTTTTTATTCGTCGCTGCCTCTACGATGCATATGCAACTTGCAAGTACTGCAAGGCCTACTAGAGTGTTTCCAACAACGTGCAAGGCCATCTGAAAATATATAAAATAAATGCAACGTCTGGTGAGATAGTGCATTATTTAATTGCATAGCGAAAAACATAAATAATACTTGTGTTTTTAGTAATAATGGTAATCTAACATAATCACAATATTAATTCCAGTACCCTTTATCGCGCCAGTGTCAATGTGACATATGTAAAACGCAAAGCGATCCATGATAACTGTTAATGCTTAGAAACTTTCAGAATCTCGTCCTATGTAACTTAGTTGCGCAATGAGGCGAATTGATTTTCACTTCATGAAAAAGGACAAGTTTGGTGTATATAAACGGCGGTGCTCCCATTCTACAGTCACTTTACTTTCCCTGCTGTACAGCAACTCAAGCGACAGCTTCTGAATATTGCACGTTTAAGCGATCAAGTTTCGAATAATGATTGTCCAAAATTTCTTTTAAAGTAGCGTCGCCACCTTGTGTCGCGAGGGGAAGAAAGGTGGGTTACGAGGAGAACAAATGTCATGCACACATTCAATGTCTAATTATGCCGGTCGAATCGCAATACGGAATGTGCCAGGAGAGGGTGCCACGCCTTTCCTTGAGAGCAGGCGGTGAACGGTCGTTGGTCGACAAACATTCACGGGTCACTGGAGTACAGACTAACTTGTAATGACTTGCAGCCAAGAAATGAATCTATAACGAATGCAGGTTTCTGCACTCGTAATGTATTCGCATGGTGTACGGTACTTTCAAAGAACCACCTTTGGCGGAAGTGGAATGAATCCAGCTGACTCTTTTGAAGTTACTACGACATCCTGACTGTGCTGGTTCTCTTTTTACGATCCACTTTTCTGTGGCCTTCGGTCGAACGTCCTGATTTGTCTTCATTTTATAGGATAAGTTGTATTTCAATGGGTTGGTCTATCAGCGGTACCATATTGAAAAACAACGCGATTTACAGAATTATATTTACGGAACGTTTGATTTTTGGGTTAATGATATTTGCCGTGTCAAAAAATAATTTTTAGAAAGTTTACCTGTGAGAAAAATGGCGCCTGGTCATCGATTAGATGTATGAGAACTTGTTTTCCCTAAATAAAATAGCAAAGGTTCTTTGACATTTTATGTTCATGTGCCTCATCAAAAAAACATACATCACTCAAAATTAGATCGCAACTCGCATCTTCCCGTACCAGCCGCATATAATTTCAAGTCAATCAATGGTTTGTACTCCACTATCGTACCAATTTATTGTAAAGTATACAACTGAGACATTTCGTAAATTTCAATTTGTTTCTCGTCAAGGAAAACAGACGCCGTACCAAATAAATAAAATAATTCCATAAAATCGATAGTACAGAAATATTTTGCTAAATGGAAACGTAATCGACGATGTTGCCAGTGGCATGGATATTCAGACATACGACTTCCCAGTACCAACACTCAAAATGCTTAAATACGCGTGTAGATCAAAATTTCAATATCGTCACTGATAGTATAGAACTTTCTATTTTAACAAATTATCATTCAAAAAAATATAAATTATCCAAAATATCTGCAAAAGGCGCCTAAGTTAAATATGGTTTTGATCATCTGATATTTCAGCCCTTTAAGCAAAGAGAAAACAAAGATACTTTAAATACAATTTCTTTTAATTCGTCCAGTTGTCAGTTTCGTTGCTCGTGTGAGAAGAAAATTGGATTTCATTATTGTGATATCTAAAGAATACGACAACGTGCACCAGCTATTTACTGAGTAATCTTTCTCGCTCGTTGAACATATGTCGACTTCAACCATAGAAATGGTTAAAGCGATTAGTACCGGCTGAAACTATTATCTATCTTCCGTTTATTCGCTGTTCTCTCAGAATATTTGTCCTAACTGTAATTCTCCTTGCAATACTGATTCATACTTATGCGTAAACATCGTCGCTTTGTACACACGTGTACACATTGCATGCAATGCCAGTAGCTGCTGCCTATAACGGAACAGTTTGTCGTACGTTGTCGATTTGCATGTTGTATAAAACCCGCTATGCAATATCGTCTAACGGCCGTGCGAAACTTGCGTTGATTAATCGACCTTGTTCTTGTAACTGTTAGTAGGTGCGTGGCTGCAACCAGTCAGAAAAGCCGATTTATTCTTTTTTTTTTTCTAAAATGTGGTTATCAAACATGATTAATAATACTTATGAGCACAGATAGTATAAAATCAGCGAATAATTTCGGCCAAATTTATTTTATTCCTATGTACAAAATAAGCAAAGTATATCTGAAGATTCGAAGAAAATTAATGAAATCAAGAATAAAGATAGAAAGTTTTAAGATTGCCAAGGGGAGTCGAATATCCTGCCGTAGGAGGGTAAGGGAGCGAACGCTGAACTGTTGCGAATGAGGCCGACGTGTTTCTCGCCGCATCAAACTAAACAAGAGCTGAATCAGTCGAATGAATTTGCTGAGAGCAGCACACACGCGACTTCACACTTCACTTCCTTTAACTTATTTTTCTCTTGACTCTCCCGTACTAAGGCCGGACATGCCTGCCTACGTTTGTAATGAGAACGAATGAATGTTGTACGAGCCACAAAGTAGATCGGTTACAAAATCTTCGACTGCCGCCTTCTACGTCTCTATACTCGACTTGTCTCGGCTTAGGTGGACTTGGCTCAACACAATTCGCCTTTCTCGCAACGAAAGCCGAACCGCACGGCGTTTGGAAATGTGTTGCGACACAGGCAAACCCTGTGGTATAACAGGTGGCGTTATGCCGCCGAAATAACACATCGATATTAGCGTATATTCAGTGCAAATCAACTTTCATCATTATACACGGTCCATTCATTGTTCTCTGTCCAAGTAAAATGTTTCTTGACCTTGCTAGTTGCTTCTAGAGGTTGTTATAAAACATACAAATTTCAATTTATGCTGTTAAACAAAAAATGCACATACATTTTGCCACTTGTAGCGTAGCCAAATTAAATTGATTTTTTTTTAATAGCATATACTATAGTTAATTTAATGAAGTAATAATATTCTATTTGATGACGAAGTGCCTTGGTTTCAAACGTTATTTTCATGCATTACTTTAAAATAAATTAATAGAACTATTTCATAGGATTTGATTTTTTCGAATCATTATAATGGCATAAAATGGTGTAACAAGGCCCGTTTTCAATATTATTGTTATAAGACAGCGTAACGCTTACAATAGGATCCAGTCAACCTCGTTGACTCGATTTCGCAATTCTAACAGCCACCTTGACCACTGATCTTGTTGACCTATGCTCAGAGCCTGATTCGTGTCGATCATAACGGGTTTTAATCCTTATTGGCCCACTCACAGTAATCGCTTAGTATTTAAACTGCACGCAGCAGTCTTCCGCTTACAATTAAAGGTCAATGTAGCAACAAATCGATAATAAATCAATTGATATTCATTCTGACTAAAACTTATGTTAAAGTTTTTGTGATTAGTTAACTCTCTTGATATCAGTAACGAACGTTAATAATACTTATAAACCTTCGTTTGAGTTCCTATATAGATCGCGATCCACAATAATCGTTATAGTCATGTCAAAGTTACTCCATCGATTCGAATACTCACTTTCCGTCTGTATTTTTATATTTGATATTTTTAAACTGGACTCTACTAATTCATAATTGAATTTTTTTAAATTCAACAAAATTTAGTTTTGATACATACAAATATTGCGTTTATTGTTCTTAATCAAAGACACTTCTATAAATTGGGCTGGTGGCTTAGTGATAACGGGTAGAGTGTCAGATTTCTCACTTCGAGCATTTCAACCATCGGAGATTTGACTTCTATTATTTTTTTATCCATCGCTACGAAACCGTACATGGTACATAGGATTGAATAAGGAGATAAAAGATCAATTTATAGTTATCAACAGAATTCATAAGCGTACGCTATAATTATTTTACGTACAAATCGGTTATTTTCTCTCTAGGATCTGGTCATTTCGAGCGTTACAAGTATGGTTGCAACCATGGGCCCATGATCCCTGTTCAGTTTGCCTCTGTACCTGCAGGGCAGAAGCCTAAGCTAGATAGGGCGTCACAGTAGTCAAGACGGAATTTCTACACGTGTTATGGTAATTTAGGATCATATTCACTTTTATTGTTATTGGTTTTATAAATGAATCGTAAATCTTAACATCGAACTGTTCAGTATTTTGAGGCAGACTCTGTTCACATAACATGATTCAGTTTTGCATAAGTGCTTAACACACATGGATATACCGAACTATAATAAATTTTAATAGTTCAATTATATAAAATTAGTTATGTCGACAACATGTCACAGGAACTCTAATTTTCATTGTGAACCATAGTTGTCGTCAAAAATATCTATTAGTTGAAGTTGCTGTTCGATTTTGATCTTCCCACCGAAAGTGAAAGAGAAAGTTTCGAACTGATTTTTGTCGGTCTTCCTGTTCTTTTGGAGGTCAGAGACGTTAATTTGTGCCAAAAAAAGTCCGCAACTCTAAATGGCTGTCACGAATGCATAATTCTCCATTGTAATTTATGGTTGCCATTCTTTACGGAAGGTGAAAATGAAACGGAATAATTTTTCATCTTACTAAGCACCGATGAGAAATCTGTTCAGAGAAATATATCCGCATGTAGTATCGCATATTGTCGAAGCACCATTACTTTCGTACGCTAAAAAAAAGATGGCGCGGAATGATAAGAGTTTTTGACGGCTACAGCACATGTGCTCTTGTCAGAGTATGCGCCCGCGGGCAAAACTTTTATAAAGCAAGTTCCCTTCTCGAATCTACTCTACGTTTTTCTTACTTCGAAATCGACTGTTACGCTTTTCATGGAGAGACAATAGATATGCTATGTGCGGTATATGCTAGATGTGATATGACCAAGAGTTTTTACAAATCGTGTCACATGATGAATGTAAAAGACAACGTTACATTTATTCATGTTTAAGCGATTGAACGCCATTTAAGCCTAGAAGGTCCATCATATTTTTTGTATACCTTGATACCTATCAAGGGTTTGACAGATCCTGCACTATTTTTGCCTGCCATTTTGGTTGTAGTTATTGGATCCTAATTTTTTTAATCGATACGCAAGAGTCTGACAAATACGAATGTGTATGCAAATATTAATTTCGATAAATGCTTTCAAAGCTGTCAACCGTAGAAAACAGGGCACTTCCAGAAAACGTGAAAAAAGTAGAAACGCGCAGGTTCTCCTGGATCCTGATAGGCATTCAAGGATTAAGAACTGCTTCTGACCAATTCATAATTAAAGGAAAGATTAACGTTTTCGAAAACGAGGTTTTTAAATAAAATTAGAATTATGGAAGCGGTAATAGAGGCATAATAAATAATTTCTACATATTTAAAATCATTCTCTGTTCAGAATGTCACTTTCACCAAGGTATTCGAGTTATGAGTTTGAAGGGGAAAACAATTTCTACTTACAACGGTAATTTTATTGGAATAGAGATGCATATTCTACTGGCAATGGACCATTGCTAAATGGTATTAACTACGTACGACAACATTGAAACTAACGTCTTTTCCACTTTTTTCCGTCAACCTTTCAGTGTTTTGTGATGCATTTCATACCTACTCTAGTACAGAATTGAGAGCTATACGACAGAAAATGTCATACACTTTTAACTTGATTAAAGACATGAATAATAAGTAATGATATGCAAACAAGGAATGATATCTACACGAGTACTCATACAAAAGAGCAATGGCAATGACTGGTATATTCTCGTAGATGATCCAATCAGAGCATTACATATAACATGTGTCCTTGCAAAACACTGGTACCTATTTTCATCAGCAGCGATTTTACCTTTGTGCACTCCAACTTAATGTGCTTTCTTGTTTCTTGGCGTACACGGTTAATTTTTAAAAAAGCAGATGAAATTGATAATTAGACAGTAGTCGTAAGGTATCTGTAAAAGAGCAAGAACAGTTGTTGGAGTAGAGTACCTTGACATTGACCGGCTTGCTTTGCCGAGGTTACCTATGCTTGCATAATCTACTCGTCTCGTTCATCCCAAGCCTTCTGCTACTTCTCTCTTCACTAACTCACTGACCTCGTTACCTGTCTCTTTCTAGGTCGTATCTTTTCACTTAGATGGTCTATTCTCTTGCACTGTGTGCCTCAATTATTCGCCTCTGTATATACAAATTTACATGATTCATTTATATTTATTACTATTCTATTCATATAGAAATTTATCAATAACAAATGATCAATAACGTGTTTTGTTAACGGATATGCTAACCCTGTTCAGGACTCTCTCTATAACGGACAATAGCTGTGCACCAGCAGCAAGGGAGTTCATTCAGATAATTCTTAGTCTTCAATGTTTTTTCTTTATGAGAATACAAGAAACGTGGATACCTTAGTGATGCGGATATTCGAGTTCGTGTTTTGTGGCCACTCTCGAACCTGGCTTTGTGCTAATTTAACCTTGGAATGACCAAACGATATCGAAGGTGGCAAAGGTGTTGGGAAATAAATAGATCCGTGGCCACTAGAATCCATGCTGCCATACCTACGGACCTTCAAGGTACAATAATTCGTACCTCTTTGCTAATTCCCACAGTGTGTCAATGAACTGCTCTCCTTCGAAATTATCCACCCGTCACACTATATACGCGCTCAACGTTTTTCGGTACGCCATATCCTTAAAATCGGCCACAATGACCTTCTACATTTGTAAGTCACTTCAACCTCAAATTGAGTAACCCCATCCAAAACATCAGTGCTTAGTAATTCGTTTAACGATGCGGAAAAGTGTTTGACGCTCAAGGCTCTGAAAAAGTTTCATAATCACAAAAACAAATTTTGAATCGTTTCTTCCTTTTCCTCAACCTGTAGAGGGCTGGACTGACGCACGTATGAGCCAGCAACGAACTTAGAAACTGTGTAGAACGTGTAGGTTAATAATTAAATAATTCAGTTCGTTTTCCCCTCCGAAAACGTGCTCTGTGCATCACGTGTTTATGAAATTTCAATTAATGGGTTTGCCGCTCAAACTGATTCATTAATCGAGCATGTCGATAGAATTGTCGAAATCATTCTAGAACTCGTACCACAATTACGTTAATCTTTATTCTTCTGCATGTCATCCATTCCTATGTGTTCTAATGCATTCCCACGCTCGCATTGATCTTCCTCGTTAGAATTTCATTGCAATCGTAAGTGGTTAATAATGATCCTTCGTACCCAAGGAAGAGGGAAGAGTGTTGCCAAGGCCACTCAAAGGTCTTATCTCTTTGGTCGTCACGATAGGCTAATTCCTTCTATTTAAAATTTTATGAGTGGAATTGATATTGTCCATTTTTTTCAAGAAGACAAGATACAGTTTACGGTATTATAAGCGTTACGTGAATGAGAATTTTGCAAAAATTAACTAAAGAGCATCATGAAGAAAAATGTTGGAGCTTCACGTAATTTTAATTAAAAAATACTTGCATTTACTGTCCCTCATAAAAAAAGTTTGATATAAATGTAATTATTTGTTCACGGCATAGAAATTTGTTGTGATGCACGAATGATGATTATGTACTGTCGAGAGATCATTTGAGAGGAGACATTAAGGAAGACATGAATTCACGTGCAAGATGCATAAGCGATTCGGTTATTTTTTTCTTACTTTTTATTTTGCGTCTATGCATGTATTTGGAATCAATGAAGGAGGTTCACAGTTTGAATTAAACCTTCTAGCGCGTTTATTTAAATTATGGCTTAATCACGTCATGACTTTTAACCTAGCATTCTGACTAATCGTATTCTTGTTATACCACTGTGATATGTTATTTTTATTGTAACGTCAATTGTCATATTGAATGTATTAATTTGCATAGGCACCTGGTAAGGCATAGTTATTTAGCTTCGTTCAAATAAATAGTCCCTCGTTCACTAATAACTTGACATTATAATGCTGTGTGTAACTGTCTTTTCGGAAAATTTAGTTATTAGTTAGTGATACACTGAGAGATAAAATTGCTTGACTTTACGCTTCATATTTACTTGGCGGGTTTCTCTTAACCTAATTGCATTTCATTTTCTTGAGGAATCCCACATTTGGTCCAATCGTAACATAGGTTCATTAATATTTAATAAATGCTGCTTGTAACTAGTAATATTAGTTTTGAGCGAACAATACACATAATTTATCATATGGAAAAAATATTCTGCTAATAAAACTTTAATGATCATTGACAGAAGCGCTTCTTCCGTTTGAATTACACACTTTGTGTTCTTTCAAGCAAGAATTTACTTTTTATACATCTTTTAATTGTACTTCATTATGGTGAAAATATATTATTACGAAAGTTTAGATAGCGACTCGCTAGAGCCGCGATACAATTTCTACACGGGATATTATAAAAACCCTTGGTGATCGTTCTAGCATGTTTGCGAATTCATTAGGATTACGAAAGTGTTCCAGCAAAGGACTTCTATATTGAAGAAGCAATTTGTTTATTCAGTATTAAATTGAAGTTAATTCGTTTGAATACTTATCAAATTAAATCAACCATACTTCTCAATTACATAAATTATTTCATTTGAAAAAATTTCGTTTTCGCGGTATATGATCGTCATATATTTACTCGAATCGAATGGAATTTGCTTATCTCAGACATTTGTTTCTCTCGACGTATAAACATAATCGCACGAGGCACGTGAAAGTATCATATGCATTCACCACAGTAACTGATTCTAATGAGTCAGATTGAAATTCTTTTGAATTCTCAAATGCTGTGATGTAAACGAAGTAGTAAGATTTGTTCATGAGCAGCATTTCCGGTTTAAATATGACGCTTCCGTAAAATTCCGAATAACTTATATTGTTAGATACTTCCGAGCCCTATTTAGAATTGAGCCAGGTTGCAATTTATTAGTGAAAATAAAAGTTTCGGACGAAGTCGAGGTAGAAGAATTAGTGTTTAAGGCGTGACAGCTTATCGTTTACATATCTCAAAGTTATAGTAGGTTGAACTGATGTGCAATACCAAATAATAACTAGTTCGAAAGAAAAAACAAAATGATTGTTTTTTCTGCAGAAAATTGACTGATGCGCCCAGAAATTAAGGTAATGATACTACGATTAGTTGTTTGCCAATTTGCCCATGAGCATTCTCGAAAAATCAGCTAACTCGCGACTCTAGGCTTACTGAACTCAGCTGATTCTCTGACGAATTGTCGAGTGCATTGACTGTCGAGTAAAACTCGCGTAACAAGTCGAAAGCTTGTAGTTACCGGTTAGCCTCGTAATCATGGATTACGTTTGAAACAGATCTGAAGAGAACGATAAGAAGAGTGAAGTTTGCTTCGATTTTAACAATACAAAGTAATACGACAGTTCTGTCGTATCCGTTAAAGTGATTCTTTTTTGTTAAACAGTACATTGATGCAGTCACTGAAAAAAAAGTGTCCAGAGATATTTCATATGCCATCAGATATTGTAGGGAAATAATAATTTTAAAAACTTGAGGCCTTAGATCTTTTTCAAAGATTTTAGATTGTCAGGTGAAAGTCGCTCGCGTGAATTATCCACAAGGTACTTGATATCCATGGTATTAACATGCGAGGTAATAAAACGAGATTGAGGTGCAAACGATTGACCGGAAATCCGGACTTTTGCCAGATGCCGGGCATCAGAGAACGAGATCGAGGAACGATCAATGATGCCCGGAAACATTATTAGTTTATCTAGACTATTTTCTGTGTTACTGCCATTCACGAGAATATAATCTTCCGGATCAAGCAAGGTATCCGTATAAGCATTTCTCTTAGCGTTATGCTCTTCTGTACACGCGTAGTATCCCGATTAAAAATTTCGATTTTGGGGATATATCAATATGAGATCCCGCTTTGGAAGTGTATCTGATGTACAGCAACTGAAACTATCCCACACTTGATATGTACACGTCTAAATTTTGCAACTGATCGATCACAGATCAAAAATAGATTTTTCATTGCAATTAGATTGCATTTGATGCGAGAACGAACAATCTAAGATCTATGAAAAGTCACTTTTTCAATTGAGATACTTGAAGACCTGTATATATCAAGTGTGGGATAGTCTCATTTGCCGTACATGAGATACACTTCCAAAACGGGATCACATATTGATCTATTCTACACATCGAAATTTTTATTCGGGATACCGTACAACTTTCGAGATTACAGAAATAACTATGAAATCGAATATTGTCTCAATTAATCAATAACCAATACGAGAGACTTTACTAATTGAAGGATCATAAAATATGATAATTTAAAACAGATGAAATTTTCACATATGATTCGACACAAATATCAATGACTTGTCCTTGCACAAAATTGACGAAAAATGCGATAGTAAAAGCGCGGCATTGTGCAGTTATTCGTAAATTTCATAATCGATTATTACCATAGGAGAGTTTCTCTGGAAAACAATCCTCGGAATGGACAAATTAATTTTAGGACGTAGTCCTCTTGAGCACTTCCATGACACAACTCCGTCTACACGATGCACCCACTGCACTCTGAAGTTGACCCTCCGCTACTGTCCGTTTTATTAGAGTGCCGATTATTTGGCCAACTGCCAGTGAGAGTGACTCGCTATACGGACGTTAGTTTACTTGGCGAGACGCCGTGTATATCGCGGGTCTCTCCTTTGACTGCTGCGGAACCCTCGTGTCTCGCCAGTCCTACCCAGTTCATTCCCGCGTTGCCCACTTCGCCTACCTCGCCCACCTTAGCCACAGTATCCACATTATCCAGCGTGCCCACCCATCGGTAACAGCCTTAGCTGACATGACCGGGGGAAATATATTTATCTCTTTTCTTATTTTCATCTTGTCTTCCTATATCTTCGTCTTCTCCTCCTCCTCCTCTTTGCGCTCTTCACTTTTCTCCCTTCCCCCCGATCTCACTCTCTTCTTTTGCGCATGTAATATTTCGCACGTAAATACTCACCAGGAAGCCCGGCTGCTTACTTGTTTTACTATTTGCCAATGTATAGTGTATACACATATCCTTGCTAACAGGTGCAACTATACATGGGTACGTAATGAGTGATTTACTGAAATAGTGGGACATAATACGCGACATTGACCTTAGATGCGCGGAGATTCTGGTAAAGTCATTGAAGAATTCTTTGAGAAACGTAACACCTGCATGCAGTCTTCATTTTAACTGTCGGGACTTATCATGTTAATTTACGTGCCTCCCGATCGTAACCGAACAATGGGATATTTCAGTTGTGTGATACGTGGGAAGAATTTAGCGTCTGCCTAAAGGTCGAAAAGGACTTCAGAATATGTTTTCAGCAGCGTAGTACTAACGTAATGAGACGGATGTAAAATTGGAAAAACCGGAGTCACGGACGTCCTCACCTCTGAAATCATCTCAAGAACTCTTAGCCGGATACTTGTGCTGTAACATCGTTCAGTGTGTTCGCTAAATATTTATGTCATGTTTCATCGAAGGGACCGGCTGGTTGCATTGCTTCGGATAAAAGAACCACTTTAAGACTGAATAATTTCTTCTATAGGTCAATCCGGAGAAAATGCATCGCTTCTTTGACGTCATTCTCATGATCCATTCCATACGACACACTGCTCTTGGACATGGAGAATATTCGGCATTGCATTGGCGCATAAGCTGACGGACAAGGTTTCGCATATGTAGAACTATTATATATGCATTCCTGTCATGTAGACAATTTTATGTTCCCCACGCATGTATCATGTCTGCGCAGTAACGTGCCGGGCGAACACCACTAATGACTTCAGAATTTAGAGCGTTGCCATCGTAAATAGTTGTCTTGCTCATTTGTAATCAGGTAATCACTTTGCGTTAAAAGGCGAAGCATCGGCATCGAATGACAATCGATATTGGCGATTCAGCTAAAGGAAGCCCAAAATTGTAACAAATATATGACTGGCTTATTACTATGAGTAGAGATATTTATATTCGTGTATAATGCATAGCGCAGAAGATATTGAGTATTACGATGGAATCTGTAAGTCATAGACTGAATAAAGAATGGGAAAGATTTCCTGAATCGTTCTTGGTGCCATCAATATATACAGACAGAGGTGCTTAAGTTTATGATGAACATCTAGAAAGTAGGAAAAGGACTAGACAAATGTAGGTCACAATAAAATTTCAATTTTCTTAATAACGAGGACGTGGTAATTCAAGCGTAAATGTGAAAGATTTGGAAAATGGAGTTGGAAAACATATGTTATCCATTGAGTATAATAAATTCATTATATACATTGCTTCCGTAATAAGTAGGTAATCATTAAATGTAACATATCAGGATTATACAGTACATCTGTTTCTCATGGAAACAGGATCTCGTTTCGTAACCTCTAATTGTTATTTTCATAGATTCCTTTGTGATATTCCGCATGAAATTCCCGAGCGCATTGAAATATCCTTGCAGATAGATAGTAGCTATCGGAGTACGCGCTAATTTGCGCCGCGTGTTAGTATTTTAAAAGATGTTTATGCCTTAGGATTTAACGCAAGTTCGCTAATCATTATACTCTGTCTATCTCTAATACGTGCAAAGGTCATAAATGCAACGGCACATAATTGCATACATTTTATATATCCAACTAAGTAATAAATAATATCCTCAAGATAAATAATACTTGACAGTGCGATTGGCATTCATGCTTCACCATTAATGGCATTTTAGAATGTTTCTATTTAATATCCACATTTCTTTTGTGTCATTTATATATCATGTCATGACCATTTTGCGGGATAAATACAAGTCACGGGAATGAAATAATGAATCTCGTGTGCGGCAGAATATTTTCTTCTGGCTCAAACCAAATTTGGTTTGGCAAGTTATAAGAATGCGATCCCGGCGATCTTCCATTCCGCGCCAGCATCCTTAATGACGTTGACGTGACACATGAGATTCTCGGACTATGACGCCTCTTTGAAATTGCGAACCTCGCATGACGCTGAACATGACGCATTGCGTACCATCATAGATTCCGTTGCATACCGTGATATCTGTGATATTTTAGTCGTGCTGGTCTGTCATTTTCGATTCTCGTAAGATCTGATTCATCACAAGGTCGCGCAGTACGGCTCCGAAAGGAGTTCCTTGTCTCTTCCTAGTAGAATTTCGACGTGAAGTGTACTCTTCAGTACATTACGCACACGTTACGTTTTTAGTTTGAATTAGTGATTCGATTCGATATTTTCTAATAGCGTGCGTATACTGACATACAATCGACGCATCACGTGATACAATATACAATTTCTTTCAAAACGACCGTTTTTAATGGTATTTTCATCAATTATAATACCTTGATGCATCGGTATCCATATTGAATTCTTGGTCTCGTACTCTCTCACGCTAGACAAAATACATGATCATATAGTATTGTACAAATGCACCTACTGGAATATACTTAACTCAATATGCTACTTGAAAATTTCGATGAGCCATAAATACAATGTGGCAGACGAATTGTTCATCTTTTATACGAATGTTCATTTTTTTTCGATTCGCCACCCTGTGCCACTGTGTGAGACTCTTTTACAAATATATATTGCGCGCGTTAAGTGCACGTGCTTGGAATATAGTCGAAACGCCAAGGAACTTGGCGAACCTTAAGCTCTCACCTCCGTTTCGTTGTAGCTAGCTCGTGTTCCGTAGCGCCTTTACTTTCACCTTAAAGACCAATGTCTAGTTTTTCGAATTCTTATCATATACATATATGATACTTTTTACCCTATGGGCATATGATGCCTACTCGTTTGGCCAAATATTATCGTTTTTTTCTCGGTCTCCACTGGATTGGTTAATTGGAAGGAACTTTTCCTGTTATCAAAACAAGAATGAATTTTCACAAGAATACAAGTTGCATATGGCTCTTTCAATGGGATGAATTCTAACATGACAATTAAAGCACAAAGCAGAGCGGCGCTCGACTGGTGAGAACTAGGTTGAATGTTAATTTCAAGATCACGGTAAATGAGTAATTCTGTACTAATTAGCAACTATATACTGTGTGTAGGCAACCGGCGTCTTTACTTCCAGACGACAATCTGGGTCGTAGAAATTGTGGAAACGTACTCGCGATTATTGTCTTTTTTTTTTACGCGATCCATAATCTTTATATGCGGACCGTGCGACGAACTGACGCGTGCGAGAGCTGCATCGCTGGAAAATGCGACAAACCGACCCACTCTCACTCCTTTGTAATCCGCCTCGAAAGTTGGAAAGTCATGATTCGAAAACCTCAACCTGTCACAAGGAAAGAAACGCAAAATTACCGCCGGATTTGTTTAAAAAATCCTATTCCTCCTAGTGACCTTTCCTTCTCTATGTTTCCGTTACGTACATGGACCATGATTAAAGAGAATAACAAGATTCCTCTTTAAGATTGGTGCGGCAGGTATTTGGAGACGCATCACCTTTATAAACTAGCACAAATATTTTCTAGTTTTAAGCGACGTTGTTTCATACTGGTTTATGATTGTTTACGGTCAAACATTTATTGAAAGAGTCAAACTATCAAGTTGCGCGCGTGATGAAAGAACAACACAATACATTGACCACACAAATACAGGTCCCATGTGATAAATGGAGTATACTCCGTATAACGTGCATTATACATATTTAGTTTAATACAAATAATATGCATAGACATTATGTCGACCTTATACACACGTGTATAGTCCATTTATCACATGGAACCTGTATTTATGTTTTTCTATTAATTTTGCAAAAATATTTATAATATATATTTTGTCGAATGTTCCTTGTACAAATATTTCATTTGACTCAGAAGTATATATTGGCTAAAGCAAAAATTGATTACGTATTTTTATCATTTCGTATACATTTTAGCCCCAGACAGTGCACCTCACACCTTATAATAAAAGTAATTAAAATCTACATATAATCTATATCTTTTTTGAATATAAACGGGCTATGATATTTAATTAAATGTGGTGTCTGAACGAGGATTCCGAAATTTAATTATTAGCACGTAAGCTTGATCCATTTATAAAAGATACGTGAGAAATAATACTATATTCGATACATAGAAACCCCTTAAACCTGAAATAAGGATTGTCCGGAACCTTCCTCGAATCGTATTAGCCTGCGTTGCGAAAGGAAACAATCAGGAGACTATAGTATTTGCTTCGTTATGGATTCCATGAGTACGTTAGTGCTGTTTTCGTGAGTACGATGACCTTGTAGGTGAAGAAGAACGTACTGCAAGCGTGTCGGTGGCGGCGAAAGTGTTGCGTCGCAATCGTCACTCTCGCTCTAGCGTCACGTTGGAAACGTCTGGTTCGCACTCCTTTCCTTTTCTCGCTTTAATCGTTACTCTTACCCATTGAATTAATCATTCCGTGCAAACCAATACAAATCAACAGGTTTACACTATATATACCTAGATACTACAATAAGAATATCTCCTCTCCGGGAATTTATTTCGCGTTACGAAGAAACGAAGCACGATAAAAAATTGCAATAAGGAACTGAATTATATAAACGCACTTAGAGCATCTGTATAACATGTCCCAACCACGGGTTCTTTAATTTTCGTTGAATATTCTAACTCGTGACAGTTCTTAGCATTTCTAGTTTCTCATTCGATCTTTGGGGTAGATATTGTCCATTAATCACCCTGTGGAAATTTATATTAACCTTGTGTTCGATCGTGATCGATCCTGTGAAGAAACTAAAAATAAGATTGAACCGAGGTTTCAATCCTATACAATTAATACCTCTCATCAAGCTGTGCCAGCAAAAACGTTTTCGCACTGTAAATAAGAATAATTATACGAAAATTTGTGCAGTAATGACATCCATTAAAGTAAGTCATTGAGTCAAAGCTAATACACTAATAAAACGATGCAAAAAATGTCAAGTTCCAATTTCCATTAGGGATACTACTTACTCGCATTTCCTGTGTCAATGAGAATAAATTAAATAAAATTCGATAATAAATTTCTTAAAAGATTCATATCGGTCAATTATAAAGTATTAAACAGTATCCAGTTTTATTTTTTTTCGGACGACAAAGCGTGTGTGTCAATGTTTTTCGAAGCGGAATTCATAAGAACGAAAGGAACGCCTTTGGAATTCCGTCCTTAGTTCCTGGTCGAGCTCGCTTCTACTTTCTTCTTGGTCCTCGTGTTCCATCAAGCGCAAATGATTAACTTTTTCTTCATTTTCTTTTTCGATTTAAAAGAACGTCGTTACAGTCGAATCGCGTTGATTGCTCATCGCGTTTCGTAATTTGCTAGTTACCATTATTACTTATTACATTTAAGAAGATGCAACCATTCCTTATTTAACAGATGAAATTATATATATCAGTTAGTATGATATGACTTGCATTACTAAAGTTAACCTGGAAGCGTTGGTGTTACAACAAAAATACGGTATATTCTTTGGTGCTTATGATAATCAACGGAATACTCCTCTATAGTATCTTCTTCAACCAACGGGAACTGCGTTTTCGTAAAGATCTTTTCGATCAACAATATCAAGATTACACTAATTTGGTAGGAGACAAAAAAATATTGAAATGCGTGTGAGAAACGAGTTTTGCTTGCATCGTATCGTTTCGTCCTCGACCTTAGTTCTCGAGAAGCATATTCATTTACACGTTTGGTGAAAACAATGACAGAGTATGGTTTTTTACACGAGCGAAGCTGATGAGAACGAGCATCGACACTGTGGTATCGTCATCAGTGTGATGATCTCTAGTCATAATCTCAGAGCAATCCGTTCAAAAGATAGAAGAAGCGATATATCACGCACGACCTTGTCTCGCATCCGGGATCCGCTGCTACTTAATAGTTGCACTGCTACAGAACGGACTGGCTATTAAAAAAGATTTTTTTTTTCAACCCGAGAGATTGGTGTGGTACGTCGATTCAAGTTGCGTTAGCATGGGAATTTAACATTCCGGTGGCGTCGCACGTTCAATCTCTGTTCCGAGGCCTTTCCACTCCTCGATAGTCATGACTACGGTTCCTTTCTTATTTCTCCTCTGCGCCACGCCCTGCTCTGCTCTGCTCTGCTCTGCTCTGCTCTGCTGTGATCTGCTCTACCCTATCAAACGTTACACACCCTTCACTACGCTTTACGTTTCTCTACGAACATAATTCCTTTTACCTCGAGTCGATTCGATCCATTGCCCCCTGAGCCGCTCGGATTCGACTCCCATGCTAACTAACAATTAATCGATATTTTCATATCTGCTCAAAACACACCAATTCTTTTTACTGTCATTTTTCATCATTCCTCAGATTACGTGAAGTTGAAGTAGTTCCAAAAAAGCCACCATTCTCTAAAATTTCACGGATGAAAGCCAATTGGTAAACAGGATATGACGATGCTCTCGTTTGTTAGTAGAACCAGAGTATGATTCCTGATTTTCACTTTCTAGTGTACTTTATTCTTTTGCAATAGTTTCCTCTGTAATGTGGTCATCCATAACGGATTATCAGCAATTTTCCATGCATAAGTGGGTTAGGTGCTTCGGTCTAATGGAACGGGAGGAGGATACACTGTCTGCAGATTGTACACCATATTCACGTTGTACCGTTATAATTGTGTTAGCTAGCCTTGACTGACTAATTGATTTATGAGGTTAGCTTTTTCCGTATTGGACCGCCGATCAATCGAGTATCAGTGGAAGAATCCCTTATTATTTCGGTAATTATACGCATTTATCATTCTCATCTTTTCGGTTGCCTGAGGTGACCGATTATTATCATTTACTTTTTACGAGTCTATCTTTTTTCCAACCTGTCAAGTTTTATCTTCATAATACGTAGATACTAAAATTTTTAGTTGCAAAACTTAGTACAACGGCAATAATATTTTCTGCTATCACCAGTATTTCGCAGGAATTTGCAAGGTAATCAAGATGAGAGAATTTTTAATCGTTATGCACGACTTCTACATATGTTTTTATGTAGTATTGATTTATTCGACAAAGTTGTCACAGATGCTGACCTTCTATGATGCACTTGTCCTCGGTATGCGTCTATTTATAAATTTGCAATACTGAAAGTCGATTTGATGAAGTAACAATGAAATCACATTTCTACCATATGTGTATGATCTACTTTTTTGACTGGTGAATTTAACTTTTGCAACTCACATATACATATGTTCATGTTGAACTATCGTAACTAGCAGCTCAGTTCATAGAAATCTCAACAATCCTTTCCTCCCTTTAGTAAGAGAGTTATGTCACGATATATACCTATTATCTAATCGCCTCGAATGATTGTTGTCGCTTTTCCGCGATGTCAATTGATCTATCAATGATGTATGTGAAATTGCTGTTTCCTTGTCACGTCGATCGAATTGATGGCAGTTTCACCGGTGGGGATTAATGTAAGTGTTTGAGGGTTAATGATTTATTTACTCGAAAAAAAAATTAAATAAATTCTGTTGAAAGGAAGATTGATCGATTGATTTTAAAAACGCGTGATGCAGGACAATAGAATATTTATTAATAAAAGCGCTGCAGCATCGAAGCGAAGTAATAAGAAGAGATGATGTCGGAAAATGATATGGTTAGTTGATTTGTAATCGACGAATTTTTTAAAAAAAAAGCTGACAGGTCGAGGCAGAAGTTGATTAAACTGCGGCAATGCTGGTTTGATACGAGCTGGACGATTATTGATTGGTTCAATAAAGGGCCATTTGGCTTAGAAAGATACTCAGTATTTCAAAGAATGATATATTGGTTCGGAAACGGTCTGGTCAATTTAGAAATATAATGATTTTGGTTCTGAACTAAAATGTTTGCTTTTGGAAAATGTTGTACTTGAAGATTACAAATGGACTGTGAAAGATTCGATATGTTTAAGAATGGATTGATTTATTTGTGAAGGAAGCAATTGATTTCAGAATATCTTAATCAATTAAAAAATAGGTACATCGAATTTTATAAAACTAACTGATTTAGAAATGTGGTAATGTGAATTAGTTGTTCTATACATAATTTGATAAGAAGATCATAAATATCTAATTTTGTAACATATTAATACAGTGGCCATAATGTTCAGAGCGGCGTTAGCGTCGTTGCCCTTTGTCTAGTTGGATATAATAAAGAATCGAAGAGTACTGTGCTTTGTCATCTTCAAAAAGATAAGGAGCTCGCCTGCTGAACAGAGAGGCAGTTGTTGCAACTCGATGCAACTGATATCATGGCTAAGCAAAAATCGATTTACCACTTATAGATCCAGTGTTAGTCTGGCGATGATTGTGGTTAAAAGTGGCACAACTTTTCTCAAATAACAAGACTGGGTAAATATGAGCCTGTTATCGATGCTGTAATGCCATTTTGCTATAGATACATACTACCAAAGCTTTAGATATAAAAACTGTTTATTCATGTCAATAATAGAGGAACAGTTTGGACTACAATTGTTGAACATTATTTTTTTTTTCTTTACGTAGAATTTCATTTTTTTATGAGCTAAAAAGGTTGAAATGTTGTAAAACGAGGTTTAGTATGTGTGCACTAGTGTTTACGCACCTAAAAGGGCTTCTCGATATTTTTAATAGCCTTTAAGGAACATTGTGCACCAGGTTGAGCAATACAATTTACGGAAAAAATGGCCTTAAAATTTGTGCGGTGGTGCGATGTCTAGTGCAGTGTATACGCAACACGCTCTCATTGCGTTGTTGTTTCGTATGTAGAAATGTAGTTGCGGCTTATAGGCCAAGACCCAAAGCGGCCAAAATGAAGATTTCAACTGACACGGACCCCCTTAAAACACATTTGACTCAATATATTGATATGCTGATAAAACAGTGGGATCTTGCAGTATACGATAAAAATATATACAATTATATTTACTCTATTATCTTCAGTTCCAATTAGCTTCGGTAATGAAGAACTCAATCTTATTTTTTGTTATCTAAATTATGTTAACTAAAAGAATTCACTTTTCCCACGCTCTGTAAATAAAAATAACTTTTAAAGTATTGCTACATAGTTTCCTTGCACAGATACATGACATTGCTCAATGAAGATATAAAAATGATAGGTTCGTCAATATTTACGTTTGAAACTTCAACCTAAGGGGACTTGCAGACCAAAGGCAGCAGCCAGCGACCAATGAAGAAGATGCTTTAGGTCTCATTTATGACGTCAACTGCACGATGCTCTTTACCCATTGGTCGCTGCCTGCTGCTTGCTGTCCGCTGCTTTTGGTCTTCAAGACCCTTAAGAAGGGTAAACTTTCCTTCTTTGAAAAGTTTCGAATTTGACTTCAAATTAATTTTTTACACTGTCACGATATCCCTTTAAACGGTACACATTTCTCTGGTCGATCCATTTTTCTTGCTGATCTTCATATATTTCCTCTGAAAGATCCTCGAGGAGTCATGAGTGAATCTCCCCACACTTTTCATGGCAGTCCTTTGGACGTTTTATCTTTTCTCCTTGCTATTTTTGGATTTTTACTTCTTCTCACTGTATGGGGTAGTCTCCAACACCCAATGTAGCATTTACCCTAAATAAAATTTAACGTACCTGAAGAGGACCCCAATCTGGGTCGAAATGTTGTATAACGATACGCACTATCGTCTTTCTTCTTTAACCTGGCTGCTCACTGGTCAACACCTGAAACACCAAATTTATTAGTATCAGCCGACACTTACACTTAATGGAATTTTGACAGCAGAAACGAGTTCTTGCGTAAAGCCACTACCCACTGACGTAATATTGATGAAGGTACTGTAAGGTTTATCATATACAGTAGAATCCGGATTATTTGAGCCGCTTTATCTGCGTTCGTGATTATTCGTGCTTGCATGGGGTTCACGTGAACCCATGTTATTCGAGCTTGTCAAGACGTGCATTGACACGCGTGACGTGCATTCAGTGGCACGTTCGCAGTAGACGCGATTAATTGTACCTGATTACATAAAATGTGCTTTTATTTCCTTACAAAATTGAGTCCATATTATTCGAGTTTTCCGATTATCCGAACTAGAGTCGGTCCACAACAAGTCGCGTAATCGAGGTTCTTTTTCCAAATAGTTAATGCGCTCATCTTTCTAGGATGAAGATTAATGCCATTTACCAAACGTAGTGTTAACATGTCGTCAAATTACTGACTTTCACGAAAATACTTCATTTGTACGGTAAAACATATGTTGGTCGTGACGCGATGCGAGTCGAAGATTATAAAACGCTACATTGACTGCGAAAAAGTACGAGTTGTCACTTCAATTTGAATGATTTAAGTTTTTTCTGGTTATCTGTGTTACTGATATGCGATTTCCTATTAAATTTTACTCATTTTATTTTACGAAAACAAGTGCTTTTTCCGGAAATCAATAACCAGGCGCCACTTCTCTGATGGATGAACTTTATAAAAATTATTTGTTGACATCCCTAATACCGTTAATCTCAAAATGAGACGTTTCGTAAATTTCGTTGCGTAAATCGCGTTATTTTTCGACGTGGCGTCGTTGGGGTCCAAGCCCCTTAATTTTATTTTCTTCCGGAGTGGCGTGTATTAGTTGCAAAAGTACAGAGAACTACACACAAGGACATCCTCTGTTGCAATATCACTTCTTCAAATTGAAGTCGTGAGATTTACTGCAAAGCTGGGTAAAAGATGCAACGAACACAGACCACGCTATTAAAACTTCTTTTTTCAACACTAATAATTCTACCTGCCGCCAACATCTCTATGAGGATGGCCTTGCTTACTGCCTTCAAGACTTCTTACTGAGCGCAACTTATGTATCAGCTTATGCAACTGTAATTATTTCGGTCGGGAAATCTGAATCGGTTAAACGCGAGAATTGTATTGGCAATGGATATATGCAAAATACAGCATAATGTCTCTCTTGGAATTCCAAGATGCGTGGTCACGCCTGTTAATTTTTTTTTCGTCACTTCAAAAGTAGGGCAAACAAACATCGATGTAAACGTCGATAAAAAATTGTGTTTATAATACAGTAGTAGAATAAAAAGTACGCAATTAAAAAACAATTGCAAGTACTATTATTATTATTACGAGACCTAGTTCAATTTTGCGTGAAGTATTTTAGATATGGAGAGAAGCTTGACACAGTCTTTTTTTTTATTAATGACGTGCTTTAGCAAAAGGTTATAAGGATAACCTATAATTTAGCTATTCTAAATTGATTGAGACCTTAATGGACAACATCTGTTCGCGAAGGACGACGAAGGAAGCTTTCAAATACTTTGTTATTGTCATCTTCGCAGCGTCTTTTTCTTCCAGCCTCGCCGTTAGGTGGCACACTGATATTCCCCCGCTTTTGCACTATGGTGCACACCATTTTGGATTATTTGAGCATTGTACATGGTACGTGTTTTTGCGATAAAAAAGCTAGAAGAAATTATTATTACTACGTACCCTGGTGGAAATCTGCCCTAACTTCCTCTGTTTTTAGTAGGACTTTGGTTGGTTGGGAATTTATTATGATCCTTGCTTGGCACAAGCTAGTAAAAATAATCAATTAGCAGGCCTTAATTCGTATTTTCTTAGCGGACCTGGTTAAGATATTTTGCGGTAATCCAGAGTTGTTACGCATACCATTTAACGGGTTTTTGAGTCAGAATACAAAACTTAACTGTTATAATAATTGGTGACCAATTACAATTACAGAGAAGGTAGGGTCTTTATTGTTTGTTAACAAATATTGTTATACAAAATTTTTATTTTTACAATTAAGAATAGAAATTTAATGCTTTACTTTTTATATATCAGTAACAGCAAAACTTAAATTATATTAATTAAAAATAAAAATTGTTTATAATGAAATCTAAATTATTATTAATAATCCGTTAACTAACGCACATGCACTAGTTTGCCAGCTCACATACTGCGTGGCGCTGTTTGTGCCATTGTAGACATTTATGCCTTCCGAATGAATCGGACCATGGCGTTATCTCTTTTCAATTGATCCATTCATCTGATAGAGAGAACACTAGAGAACACTACTTGTAAGCTCCCGAGACAGTCGGTGTAAGTAAATGTTGTAATCAACTATTTTAAAATAAAAAAACGTTTTTTAATTCATTAATTATTTTAAAATTTCTATAAAATTGAGGGAAAATTAAAGTTGGAAATAAAGTTAGTGCTTCAAAGGCTCGAGCCAAGTCTCTGAAATACTTCTTGACTCGGAAAGGGAACCACTTCCATCTAGGTAGGCTCTAGCTATGAAAGGCACACCCTTCTTCGGTCTGGTCCCGTCTAAATTTCTTATCAGTGCCTAGATATACATAAAAGAGGCAAACTAGCCTGAACCAAGCAAGGGCCAGTTCACAATTTGTACCAAGGTATATATATATACACTCATATACTAGATGTATGAATTATGTATGCACTTGCACTATCTGTATCGGAACATAGTATTGTTCTAAAATGTCTAATTTTATATTTCCCCGAAGTTTTCGTTGATAGCTCTCATTTATGAAAGTTCCTAGTAAGTAGACGTTTGTACTCGCTGAAGTTCTCAGCGGTTAATTGGTTTCAAGAACTTGTAAATTATTAACATCCATGCATGATTATTCGTCTTCTCCGTTATAGGCAATTTGTCACATGATCATTTATCGCTCACAATCAATATCCATACCATTTATCGATTTTTGCAAGATGATTTAATTTGACATTAATATAAAGACTATCCAATTCCATAAACGCTACGATAAATATGGTTATATGTGTAAGTACGATATTTGGAGTACAGTCCGAATTAGTTCACTTTCTAAGAATAAACAGTAAGGAGTTACATAAAAATGAATTACAGAAATGAAGTTACGCACCCGAGCACAATCCTTCGATAGCTCGATAAGTGAACTTAGTTCTTGAAACTGTATGATTATTAAAGCGAAAATACTATAAAATGTATTCAGTATAATGAAATATGAAACGTACAATAATTTATTATTTCATACAGCTTTTCTTTGTAATAGTTAGGTAATGAAGATTCAGCAAAACCTATTATGACTCGCGTGAGGTGGGTGACGAAGATTGCCATATGTAATTTATTTATTGATCACAAGGTATCATTTGCATAGATATTGTGAAGCGGTACCGCCCGCCTGTTGTTCCACATTCTTTTACTAACTCGTAATAATGCGCGCAAGGTCCTCTTTCTCAAGGATGATATATCTTCGAGTCATCCTTGCGCGTCAGTTTCTAGTTGATCTATTTTCTCTTTTGCAATTTAAAGTTCTCTTTCATTTCTAAGATTATGGAAATTAACTCGTAAGCAAACTTAACTGATCCTTATGCCAAGCATCTATTTACAAAAAAAGATCAATCACAGATCTGCGAAGGATGAAGATCTTCGAAGGAGTTATCCCAATTCAAAAGATTGCTTTCAACAGGTCTTAGGTTGATCCATCTTTCGTACCTCAAGCACAAAATTTTAAAGTATCATTCACAATATCAAATAAACAATGATATTTTATTCACAATCTGCACAAGCTACACGCACAAGGATTCTCCCACGTGTGTTCTTGCCCATATGAAATTTCGAACAACGTTCGCATAACCTTCGTGCGACGTTACAGCGCAGAGCATGTGTAATTTAAATGCCATTATCCGCATGGGATTTTGGTAGCACTTGTTTTACTTCAGTACCATTCTCTGATGCTCTGCTGCCCGCAGTATCCAATAGACATCCGTGGCTGGCCTCAGTCTCATCGATGCCGTCGAAAAGCAAAAGCAAGAGAAGAAAGCTCAGAGTTCGTATGTGTCTACAGTTTCTGACAGCCTTGCTAGTGGTGATTGGTGAACTTTCACGGCCGCACTTTCATGCAAGTACTCTCACCCACCGCCGGCGTCTCTCGCGTAGATCTTACCGCCTGCCGGTGCGGGTAATGCTATATGTGCGAGTAATGCTAGCCACCCTGCAGGCAACAACAGCTAATATCGTTACTGCTTTTATTTGATTTGAAAATTAAAAAAAAAATATGTTTAATGAATGTAATAATTATTACAAAGTATTTTAATTATATATTGAAACATTTTTGAGCATTTCTAATGAACGTGTCGTAAGGTTGGACACAAATTAAGGGTCCATAAAAAAATGGTATATAGGTTATATATACATTAGATATAGTGTTTTATATACATCTACCGAAAATATAAACATCCACAGAAAATAAGGGTTAAACGTTTATTGGAGAGAAAATAATTTACTATGTACAGTAATACATCGTTATCCGCGGCGGTTACGTTCTGAGAGGGACTGCGGTTAGCGAAAACTGCGGATAATGAGACCAGGATGGGAAAAAGGAGAGGGAGGTAAAAAAATGCCATCAAAGAGCGGAATATATTTTATTTCGTGATATAACAGCTTAAGACTTTACGTGCAACACACAGTGGAGCCCTGCTGTTACGAGCAGGCACAGACAGGTGCATGCACAAGCATATGACGCCTCTGAGCAGAAGACGTATCAGCGGTCACGAGAAAGGTCGCGCCCACCACTTGGCTGTGCAGTAAAAGACACGTATCACGAAAGACTAAGATTTTTCTATTTTCCGTATTGGAATACGTTATTCCGTATTAGGGCTCCACAAGAATAAAAATTACCTTGTAGTGCACTGTCAGTGTTTCTTTTTAACCAACTTACTGTATACATGTATGAAAAACGGTTTCGATTAATGAAAAACGTAAATGCAAAAAAAAATAAAACAAAAAAGCCGCTGATACACGAAAACGCGGATGCCGAAGCCGCGGATAGTGAGGGATTACTGTACTAGAATTGAATATTGGTGATACATTTGAAATAGAAAATATGGTGTCCAGAATCACCAACTGTCAATGCTACATTCCCATAAATACATAGGTATAGATTGTACATTGATTCCTGTAACGTATTTTGATTCACAGATCAGTAATTCTTCTACTGCATCTTGACTGTGATCCTCGGCATCTACTTAGTTTCTGTTTCATCGACGAATTTTCTTACAGTCAACTCTCCCTAAACAGGCGCTCCGTAATTTCGCGTTTCCTCTTAACGATTTGTCTAAGCTATCTCGCCGGGAGGGTAATGATTCCCTCACTCTTCTGTGCCTCTGAGCGCGCCTGTTACCCGTTCTCTGTTGAACGCTCGGCCTGTTACAATGGAGTAAGGGTTCTCTGTAAGATAGCATTCTCTCTAAGATAACGCGACCGGGGGGGGGGGGGGGGGGGGGGGGGGGGGGGGGGGGGGGGGGGGGGGGGGGGGGGGGGGGGGGGGGGGGGGGGGG
>JARQST010000554.1:0-11257 GCA_030142225.1 Pachycephus smyrnensis | reverse complement strand
AACGCGACCGGCCCCCCCCCCCCCCCCCCCCCCCTCGTGCGCTATCTTACGAAGGGTTGACTGTACGAGAAATTTCTTGAATTTGATTATGGACAAAACATCACAGCGATAATGGCAAAGTTTTTCCGGCTCTCGTGAAATTGTCTATTATACGTTACGGGATGAAGGTGAACCCGAAGCGTATTGTGTGTTGTATAATAAAAACGGCTGTATAATATCAACTTCCTGATGGGAATGGAACAGCAACATTTACAGATGTTCAGTACTTCCAGTTTCAATACAACGCATTCGCAAAATTTAGCATATTCCTATCAGGACCACGTGAGACACTAATAAGGAATTCTTAAAGAACAACCATGATTTTTCTTAAACGGCCCACCCGGCCAGACCCTAACTAGCTTCAAATTAGTTTCAGCGATACATCGCTTCCACGATTTCGACAATAGACAATAGTGGTAATATTGTAACAATTTTTATAACATGAGATCTGACCGTGTGATTACACGGTCGACCTTATCAATCTTGCTTGCTATACGTTTACTTTATTCTTGCCAATAAGCTATAAATGTGTGTTAAACGGGTATCCCGGCTCCACCCGTTATAATTAATTTCTATCCATGGCCGCCAGGGAGCGCTGGAGGGCTAAGAATTTCCGAAAAATTAGGAGATATCTGCGGACTGCCAAGTCAGGGCACTGACCACTGTGCCACTGAACCCACTGTCCGTCCTGATAAGTCCTGTTTATTTATTTTTCGGTCATTCCTAGGTGATCTCCCCTCCAGCCTGTAACGCCACGTTACAGTGCATATAATGTTCCTCAAGCTTTCATCTCCCATATTATCCATGACGCACATATATAAGAATGTATAAAGTATATGTATGCAAGGAAAGTGCCAGGAAATGCCTTCTAAGAAACTAAGAATGCGCTGAAGCAACGCTGTTTACGCCCGAATTTACGGAGCATGCTTACTTGGTGTTTAGCTCTACCGCGTTTTAATAATGCATCGAATATTCCTTACATAATTGGAAAGCGTGCGTGATTTTCATGTTATAATACTGAGTTAATGTACAGTAATTAAAGTGGTGATGCCTGCTGAGCAGGATGAATGTATTAGCGTAATAATCGGAATTTCTTTCGTTTTTTCATGAGCTGCTTGTGCAAACGATATATTTAGTAGGCTTATTTCCTTGACGTTCTACAAATGTGTAAACGTGAAGTTGCAATGAATGTACTTTACTTAAAAGTGTTACGTTTGTTTTATTCATGAGAAATTTCTAACCAAAGTAAGAATGTGAAAAAACTGCAATTAAATGCCGCACTGATTCATCAGATAGTACAATTCTTAAATCACCGTCCTCATACTTTTTTCAAGATACTGTTTCATCACGTTCTTTTATACTGTCCTAATCATCCACTATTCCAACTGCGTGAAAAGAGTGTGTTGACATATTGACGAAATGTTAAAGATTCTGCTTTGCCGACGAAAAGGAAGTTAATCCGTAGAATGTTTTTACATTAAAGACCATCAATGCGTGGATGTAATCGCTTGTGTGATCTCAGTATTACCTCAAGTGAAAAGATTATATATAAAAAATATATAATTATATTAAGATGAATCATTCAAAATGGCACAAATAAAAGTTCAATTATTTTCCTTATCATTTAATCTGAAAATACAGGTTTTTTACTGGTTTAGAGATAATTCTCTTCACTATCAATTACTCGCTGCCATCTGCCTGTAAGGGTTTCTAGTCTACTGTACCGGCCGTTTGAGTTTCCTTCTTGTATCTCTTGTTCCAAGGCCAATTCGAGGACTTCTCAGTTAGGATATCGAGCTCCTGCGATATCGCGCTTTAAGTAGTTAAATCACTGGTAATCGCACCGATGTAAGTCTGGGCTATGAAGGAGTTAATCCCAAATCTCGATGGAGTTGTCATTCAGCCAGTGACGGACAATGCGACATTTGTGATGTCTAGCATTGTCATGGAGAATGAAAGGGTGGCACCTCTCACCAGATCGCCGCTCAGAAAGTTTCTCTTGTAAAAATTGGAGATACCGTTTTCCATTTACAGTTTCACCTTCTGCGTATAACTTCCAAAAGGCATTTCTGTTCATGTCCATAGCTAGTATTAGCATTCTTTTCCTCTCCCCCAATTCTGCTGCAGCTACAGTTGGAGGCTTCTCGTCTTTTCTAAGCCAAAATCGTTGTTGATCTTTAGGTGGCGGACGGTACAAAGATAGCCAAATTTCATCAATGGCCACTGTGCGTTGCAGATGGTTTGGATGTTGATTTACAATCACTAAATGATGTTTGCAAGCTAAAATTCGATGGTCTAATTAATCTTCTGAAAGTTCATGAGGTACCCACCACTTTCCTACCCTTTTCGACAATTTCAGATCTTGAATGAGTATTCGACACACGGTCATTTGGGAAATGCTGAATTTTAGGGACAGGTTGCAAGTAGACCATACTCTTGTTTCCCGAAGAGGAGAATTATATTCCTCGATTATGTTCTGTTTTTCCAAGTGTTGATTGTGGGCTTCACCTCGAATCTCTTCAACTGAGGTTCGTCCTTCCTTAATAGTTTATGTAATAAATTTTTTCTTTTCCCCACAACGGAAAGGCGGATTGTTGATCTCACAATACACCACGCAAAAAAAGAGGGCAAGCAAACTATCCTGAAAGGTCGCTTAATCGATATCTAGTTTTATTAATAAATATCGATTCAGCAACATCTTAAGAATATTTACTGGCGAATTCCATATGCGAGGTGTATTTTGAGGTCAAGATCTACACTATTGGGGGTTTAAAGAATGAAATTTTTTTTGACACATCCTAATATATACATGTCAGGATGGAAAGTGGGTTCCATGTCGCAATGGTTAGCGCCCCGGACTGATAGTTCAGAGATCCCGGGTTCGAATCCTGGTCGGAGCCTATAATTTTTCAGCGTAGCTGCCCCTGGAACGCTCCCAGATGACGTTCAAAATAGGAAAAAATAACTTATAGCGAGTGGTGCCCTGCAGCATGTTATAGTATGTAAACTTGACATGAACGTTTAGTACTCACTTGAATAACTAATGTAGTATCTCCAGTCTTCAAGTCTAAAGCGTGTTGTAACGAGAAATTATTTTTATGGTCATTCTATATGTACTTACCATACTCGCTGAGATTCAATATATGTATACTGCAGTTCAATAATTATAATCTCATTAAGAATACCTTACCTGGACCTGACGAAGTTTTCTCGATGGGGTCCTAAATACTCATCTCCGTTACAGGCACGAATGCCCGGTCTGTTACAGATCGGGATCATAAACAAAAATTCCAGTCGGGATATACACGGCTCGATGACGTCAGATGCGAGAAAATTGTCGTCTCGTCTATTTTTCATTATTTTGCCAAAATGTTGGTAATCCCGCATTTTTCATGTGATAAAGAATTTGCATGTTTTCGTCTTAAATGTACTGAACATTTTATGTAATATACGAAAATGCAACAGATGCAATATTTGACAGATCCAAAATTACTTGATTCTTTTCAGTTGTTATTCTCCAAATGGACATTCTTCCAAAATGTAGAACACCTAAATTCTTATCACATGAGAAATGCGGGAGTATCAATATTTTAACAAAATAATGAAATAGGCGAAAGTAACGGTACAATAGATTTTCCCAGTTTTGACGTAATTGCACCGTGTACGTTTGCCACAATTCAATGTGTTAGAAGTAGCTGAACAAGAGCCTTAATACATGCATGAAAATTCTATCTCATTATACTTCCGCAAAATTTACATTTCATGTGATTCTTATATGATAGCTCTTTTCCGCGATCCTGTAGATTTGCCTAGAACGTCACTAAATAAATTGCAATTGAGCAAATTACGCTAAAAATTTGTATACATATTTTTCTATATTAACTATTTCAGAAAACTTGGCACCATCGGAATTGAAGAAGCTGAGAAACAAACAAAGAAAGCAGCGCAGGAAGGCAGAGCTTGAAAGGCAGCAGGCTGCCCAGGCCCAAGAGAAGAGGGAACAGCATAATAAATCTCGACAACAGACTGATCCCGACCTCGAGCAACCTACACTGGATGAACTTATCCCAGAGAAACTAGAACGGGTAAAAAACCTTTCAAGTTATTGCTTCATAAAGTCGTGCGCTTCCATTAAACTTGTAGAATTAAAACTTTCAAAACTTTGATAATATTCAAGAAAGCTACATACAAATTTTCTAAGCCTTCAAATTAACAGAGACTTCTGGGCTTGAAAAAGTTATTTATCATTACATCTATATTCGGTCAATTTATGTAATAAAGTATGCATGTGCATACTTGTAGACCTTGCTAAGAATGTGTTTCTTAAAGATCGAAATTTTGATTTGTTAAAAAAGACATTTTACTCGTTAACTGTCTATATAATTCAGAGAATGTTCTTCTGAATCTAATCTTGATGAAATATTAACATCTGTTGTGTAAAAATTAAAAATTTTCTGTATACCTCCCTTTATACTGCTTAAAAATGGATGCATTTAACTTTCTGAAATGACACAAGTTACGTGAAGAATTTTACGTAGTGTCCACCGAACTGAAAACCAAAAGATATCATAAATATTATACAGTTTGCCTGAAAATGTTTTTTTAAATATGTGATGTATACCCCGCTGATTCTCTCTCCGAACCCCGGTCGTCTACAAATTCCCTATCGGCTTCCCAAAGGATTGAGATAAAAACTAAATGGGCGCCAGATATGGCTTCCCTATATCATTGATGCTCCTCTTCACGGCTGATTTCTCGGTGTCGGCTGCTTAATCTAAGTGCCCTCGTATCGGTAGATGCGAACATGGGGGCAATAATGGAAGATTTTAGGATAATTTGAGGGAATCGTGCTAGACTAATTCCGCGATGTCTGGTCGATCTCTACGGTAAATTACTCCTTGACCGTGACTATGGCCTTTCTGGGCCGCAAGAATCAACCCTGTTTAATCGAGTCTCAATTGGCCGCACGACCATCAGCAGGCTATTTCCGGGTTCCCTGCGGGCGTTAATTAGGAGTCCCTCCTTTGTTTACACTGTCGGGGCACGATGGACCGTGTGATAGATCAGTGGCACGCGAGCCGTTGGCAATCTCTGATTCCCCCCGACACTTTAAGACGCCCCGCGATCGGTGGTGCACGCAGAACAGGCGGATGGTCAGTTACTGGTAACACGCGGATCTTACTACTCCGGTGATTGTGCTCATGGTCGACCGTATGTGGCAGGCCCTTTTCCCGCCGGTATCCGTCGTCCTGTCCAAAGGCAAGCTAACTTGTCTTTTGAATAATCCGCCACGTATCAAAATCCATGTCACAAAAGTACTATCTTCAGACGAAAGCCGTTCGTCACAAAAACAAAGAAAAAGTTCGACTGTCGGAAATCCACACAATCTCACTCTTTTTGCACCTTCTTTCTGTACTGTTCACAACTTGCTTACTTACGGTTCGAAGAAGACTAATGATTGATTTGTCGAATTTACCCCAAACGGTTCCTGATACCCGGGAATTACGCATCTATCGCGTTGCTCTAGACATCATCTTCTTTAATGGATCGGTCCTTTACACACTAATCCGCGAGTGCAGATACTAGTCCTCCCCAGATATTCCTATTGAAAGTTGGATGTCACTGCGATTTCTTTGGCTTGCATATGTCTCGAATCGTGGAGGTGAGAGTTTCGAACGGGTCATTCGGAAACGCCACGTTAAGAATAATATATATTTCAAAACTTCTTATTGACACCATTTGAATACATAAAGACTGACCTGACAATTTACAGTTGTAAACAAGGCAATTGCAGTTGTACATAAGAAAATATCGAATCTCCAAAATATACGAAATTTTCAGATAGATTCTTCTTGTGTCACTCAGATTAATTATACTGTCTACTCCATATTCCGCTATTTAAAATCTATTTAGGCGCGACAGCATGGAATATGTGGGAGTGTCTTACGCATTCGCCATCCAAAAAAAGGGATGTGTGTGTATTGGTGGGCAAAATTCTGAACTAACGGCTAAACCAATCGGACTAAAATTTATAGGAGATATCGATTCTTGAATCTAAAGAGAACAGCAACATTTGCAAATGTCGAGCACTTCCAGTCTAAAAGTTCCGCAACCACGAAATTAATTTTTTTGGCAACTACGAATGCATAAGATACGACGCATGGTTCAAGCGGTCTAGTCTCAAGGCCCCAACCTGTTTTCCCAGATGTTTTTAATATAATTTGTATCATTATGCACAATAAAGAAAATCTAATATGTCCTCTTTGTCCAAACACAGCGACATATCGCGCACTAAGCAACTGTACATAGTTCTCAATTTATGGTTTCAAATGCTTAACTTTGAATTGTTTAGTACTTGCTAAAAAAGGACTAGTAGTAATAGCGGAATATTGAAGTTATCTTCATCTCACAATAAGTTTTGAAAGTTATAAGTAAATTATATGATTTACCACAAACCACTTCATTTACATACCATGATACATGACATTAGTAATAAAAATAAACATTCAACAGGTGGAAGACCCCTTGGAGCAAGCGATTAAGTTCTTGCAACCGCTACAGCAGCTTGCATCGAACAGAATAGAAACGCATCTTATGGCTTTCGAGATATATTTTCGTAAAGGTAAGCATGAACAAGGTACATTCATCGAAAGGATTATAATGTAGAATAATTAAGGGCTACATCCGAGATAAGGGAAGACCACGTAAATCAGAATAAAGTGGAAATGAAAGAAAGATTGTTAATCAAAATTATGTTGTGTCAAATGTTGAGTTAACAATACATCGTCATGTGTTTGCAGGTCGAACTCTACTGATGCTTCAATCGATTAAACGTGCTCATCAATTAGACGCGAACAATCCTGATCTTCATACATGCCTGGTACGCTTTCTGCAGCATACTGGAGCATCACAGCTGGAGGGCGCTGTCGCGGAAGTTGTGAAACGTCAAACGAGCGGAATATTCTCAAATTCTGACGCAGTCGAATTAAACGCCAACTACTTAAAGATGAACAAGAAGTCACTGCCGCATCTACTCCAAGGTGCTCGAATGCTGTATCTTCTGGATCCAAGCGCTCAAGCAAAAGCTCTCTCGTTGATTACGAATATCGACGAATTAGAAGGAGTCAATCTGGAGAACTGCACGAGGGTGCTGGAAGCTTTGCGCAACGGCGACTTTGGCCAGTGCGATGCAGCGATATCCAGCTACACCGCGAAGTGTGAAAAACGTTTTCCTTACGCGACTGCATTTCGACCACCTGAGCCGAAGTCCACCGTAAATCACCAGGACAAGGAAAATTCGATTAAGAATTGATCTTGGTATACATTATCCTGCGTCACCGATCTGCGATCTGTAGTTAGGGAGTGAAGCGTTTGATCTACGTTGAAAACACGTAAAGTACGACTAGAATTTATATAAATTGGCGGATAATTAACAGATATAAGCATGTACTATACATAAACTGTTCCTGGTGGGTTTCATGCAGTGAGCAGTGCTGGGACAGTGCTGAATAAACAATCTTAACAAATTAATATGACAAACACGAGCCGCGTTCCGGCACGGTCAAGAGTTAAAAAAGGACAGCGTAGCTAAGATTAAATAATTATTGAAACGGATAAAGCGCTCCTCGAATCTCGAGGGTCTACAATACTAGAGAGAGGAAGGCCAAGAGTGTGGAATGTTTAGTGTACAGGGTGCAGTGTGTAAAATAAGGCGTGCGAGACTAACATTGGTACAAAAAGACAAGACTTGAATACTTCATACACATGCTCTGCGAATATTTGTACTTGATATTAAAATGTAATATCTCCAGCGATGCCTAAATGCCACTCTACTGTGTAGAGTCACGACACACTCAACGGAAGTCAAGCACCAAAATTGTACCTCCCGCGCGTCCATCGCGCTTTCTCCTTCGGTGACTTCGTTTTACATCGCGTACTACTATCCGGTTTTGTTTAACCATAAGCCGTTGATCAAGACAAATGTGTAATCGAGTTTTTAAAGTATACACACAGAACACACAATACAATATAGACGCTCGTATATACACATACACATACACATACACAGCCATATATCTACAGACAAGAATGAAAGAATCACAGAAAAAAAGAATGTAAAAAGGCAATGGATAGAGGGTGATAGAAAAATACACTCTCCATGTCCGTGTTTTCATCATCGAGTGGCGACGTAGAAATTTGATCACTCGATACTCCTTTGATATTCTCTGCGAATGATACGTATCGGCGGTGAAGAAATGATAGGTGCTTTCGTGAACCACTGCATGCGGTAATCATTGCGAAAATGAGAATTTGCGTACGTTATACGCACACAACCAAAGCGAAGCATATCTGTGAACCAAATTGATAGATTCGAGCATCTGTACGTGAAAATAAAAATGACAGAGACCTTGAAATGAAATAACTTCGAGACTCAACGTAAATGTACAATTACTTTGCGAATTTGCAGGTTCCTTTAATAATATAAATATTCAAAGGATACATCCGTGCTCGAAACTCACAGTTCTCTCGATACGTTCTTCATCGCTTCATCGATCGGTTAAAACTCGTTGTATATTTACGATCAAGGAAATTCATCATATTTGTAATTGAAATATCTGCGGTACGAGCGAACCCAAGCGATTGATATTGTACAGCGATACAAGTACAAGCTAACTGTACGTATATAATGGTTTTTATTAATATGTTCCTACAAAATGACTCTCCTTTGGAAACAAAAACGCGATTTTTCCCAATCCCAATCATCGTCATATGCGCTAATGGTCCGTCACAAAGTAATGTTATTACAACGTAATAATTACCGGAATATTAAATTAAAACGATAAGCTACTGCAAGACGTTTACACTGCTTCCCCTGCCCAACAATTTCATATAGCAATTAAAAGGTTATTATCAACTTTTGACCTATAACTGTGAAGCATTCTTTTCAGGCTTTCTATAGTCATTTCCATACTATTTTTCTAAACAATATTGCGATACCTGCAACGGCTGTCAAAAATATCGTGGCATAAACATTATTCTTGGTTTGCCATATAAATACCCAGATAGCATAATGATATTCTTAGGACATATGAACTTTCTCTGCATATCCTCAGAATGTACTGGGATCTACTAAGAATATTGAGTACCTTCTGAGAATATCATGTGCTATCTGGGTATGTACACCCTGTTGAGGTCTTAATTGCAAAGGTAATCGAACGAATAAAGGAACGACTATCTTACTAAAGAAAAGTTAGTGTAACGTTTCCACATATAATTTTTATCCTTTCTTAATCGTATTTAAGGCTGCTATTCAGCAGATCTATGTGTTCGCATGTACACGATAACGTCCGAAACGAAGTAACGTAATATCTATTTTTCTCGTTCATTTCTAAATGATTTATCAAAATTTTCGATTAGCCAGCTTCGTTATGCGATACGGCTGGCGGCTCTTCTCGATTTAGGTCGGAAAAATGTTTCAATTTTGAGAAAACTATACGTAAACAAATCGTGGATATCTGACCTGTCAAAACATGGACGCCGCCATTATGATCGTTCACTTAAACGCATTTTTCTGCAAATTAAGACACTTATCACACTTAAACCGAAAAGAACCGCAAGCAATATCATATAACGCAGCTGACTCATCAAAGGTCTTGATAAATCATTTGGAAATGAACGAGAAAAATGAATTTTACATTTTCTCGCTTCTGACATCATCATTTCGTGTACATGTGCACACATGAATCTAGTTGAACAGCAGCCTTAACTCTAAAATGAAAGAATAATATTTTGTGTATATAGTCGTGCCCCTCAATAGTGCGGTCGTCGGGACCAACGACTCAATCTGCATCCCCACCAACGATGGTATTCCACACATGCGCACACGTATTACGATCCGTACATATCGCTGCGTTCTGCACATGCTTCAGTAGGCGTGGCTAACTGCAGCGCCCGAGGGGAATGGGATTTTTAGAGACCGTCAACGGACTATTGGGAGGTCAAACTGGGAGAAATTCGCGGACTATAGACGGGCCCAGACTATTGGGCCAGGACTGTACAACCCAATATGGACTATTGAGGGGCAGGACTGTACGATGATGCCTATTCAAAGATCTGACAGACTCTGCTCCATTTTTTGATTGCCATTTTAGCTGTAATTATCATATTTTTTTATCGATACGCCGAGGTATAATAAAGTAGAATGTGTACGCAAATTTTGGTGTCGATAAATATTTCCGAAGCTATGCGCGGTAGAACAAGAGACGCGCTAAAAAAACCGTGAAAAATGTATGAGTTTATTTTTTTTCGCCTACATTATTTTCTATGCGAAAAAATGGAAAAAAGCTTACAGATTCGTTCACCATAAAAGAAAAAGACTCTCAACAGGATTCATTGAAAAAAGTATAATTCTTTTCAGAGCGTTAATCTGATGAATTTTCGTGTGGTGCGAATAACAAGATGCCATGTCTCGGAAGATTTTTAGTGGTAATTTGGGCGATATTCAATATTTTTTAATTGTCTTTTTTAATCGATACGTCAGAATGTAATAAACAAGAGTATCGATGAAAATTATATGTCTAATATTTTCGGATTTACAGGCTGTAAACGTAAGGAAGATTAAAAGAAGACATATATTATTAAAATCATGCATTTTTTTTATTATTTGGGATTCTACATTGTTAGTGTTGTTTTAATTATGAAAAAGGTACACAAGCGTTCATTGTGCGGGCGTGCAATTGGCACAAATGGTAGCGCGGTGGAGGTCGCACATGCACGATCCACAGCATGACATGCTTATTTTTTTTTCTTATCTCCAGTATACGGGGAGATGGAACATCTTGTCCTTTTTTCTAATGTATTCCGGCCTCAGCTGATCTTTCTTCAACACTTCAAGTAGGTCTTCTTGCCATTATTGATCTAGAAATTAATCAAATACATATGAAACAGCTATACAGGTAACTACGTAAGGAAAAAAGATTTTTTTGCCATAACAAAAATTAAGAAGTATATTAGGTTGTTGCATAATTTCTGTCGTATTCTTACATGAACTCTGTCAACTTCCATGTTTAAGCACTCAGAACTCAAAAACGAATGTGTAAAATTTCAAAAGCACGTGGTCTTGTAGAGATAATTAAAGATAGTATCCCGTACAGCACAATGTTATCTGAAAGATCTCTAAAAGCTCTCGTCCTCAGACTCAGATATCTGAAATAATACT
>JARQST010000552.1:20690-69305 GCA_030142225.1 Pachycephus smyrnensis | reverse complement strand
CCCGCCGCCCCCCCCCCCCCCCCCCCCGCCCCCCCCGCCCCCCCCCCCCCCCCCCCCCCCCACAAATATTCTGAGCAACTTACTAAATACCTGCCATTCCTGGACCATATTGTTCGCCTTCCTCTTCGAAATACACTCGACCCTCCGCTTCAGAATCCGGACAATAGAATAAATCGGAGGGGTTTAGGCAGCAAAATTCTTGGTAGGAACGACCGTTGCACAATGCGCGCTTTGATTCCCTGCCGTGCGAACACTCCACCGATCGTCCGGCAGGGCGGGCACCTCATTGAAAATCCATAACTTCGTCAGTTTTCGGAATTTTCGAATGAGATTTTAACTACGTATTCTTGAATAGTTATTCGATCGAAAAAAATCGACATTTTGAGGTGACTCCCGCCTTAAGAAGAAGGCGTATAAATCTTAAAATTTAGTAAAGAAAGATTTTAATAAAGAACGGGAGGAGATAATGATATATGTTAACGAACTTGCAATATTTTGTACTTTCAGAGTCAGTTTTACAGGTAGTTACTGGACATTTAGAAATGTAACAACGGATTAAAACTTTTTTTATTATTCTTATTTCATTGAAAATAACATTTTTATGTATTTCAGTACAGTATTTTGTTGTTCTTTTTTGCATCAAAGATTCATATCAGAAATATTTTATTCAGTTTTTCGGTGTTACGATTGCCTTGTAGAAACGACTTACAATAAGGGTATGTTCCGTAATGTAACCACGGTTGCGGTTATTAAATTTCAGCCAATGGCAACAACTGATTTTCGTCACTGGTTAAAATAAGTCGATGCCGTTGGCTGAAATTAGGTAACCGCCTCCGTGGTTAAATTACGGAATATACCCTAAATGTCATACTACAATGGACTGTTTTTCGGGAGTCGTTTCTATAAGCCTATCAGAATAGCAAAAATTACAGAAAATGAATTAGGAAGCTTGTAAAGCGATTGGTGAATTTCGATAAATCAGGTGTTGGGATTGGTCACATAACAGCATCCACAAACACGTAAAAAAATGTACCCTTAGTCACATAGTTCGAAAGAATGGTTATTTATGCGACACGATTTCTAATATTTTGTATGTTGTATATGAATAACATTTGCCTAACTTATAGTTTTATTGTTACTATTACATTAATTCTTTCTCAGAGGAGTGACGTTCAATTTTATTTTTATAATTATAAAAAAACCGACTCACTTCCAAATCTTGAGGAAGGAATGCTAAGCACTACCAAATGAATGACAAACGATTCCTTAAAGTGACTGGGGAGTGCACACGGCCATCTTGAATTTCCAATCACGAAAATCATAAATTACACGGAATTGTTGTATTATCCTTATCAAACTCGAGTGCACGCAGATTTGTATAAGTCCCATCATTACTGAAATTGCACTTTCGTAAGGAATAATTGCGAAATAAAGGAATGAGATGCATGCAAAATTTTAGTACGAAAATCTTTCACCTCAAAAAAACTGCATGCGTATCAATTTGTTATTTCGTAATTATTCTTTACGGAAGTGCCATTTCAGTAATTGTGGAACTTATACAATTCTGCATGCACTCGAGTTCGATAAGGATAATGCAACAATTCCGTGTAAGTTACGATTTTCGTGATTGGAAATTCAAGATGCTCGTTTGCACTCCCCAGTCGCCTTAAAAGAAAATTGAAAAATTTTCTGTTGGGGGGCTAACTGTACCCTTAAAATTTATTTAAAAAATTACACAGAAATAGATGATTACCAAACCTTGAAAGAGAACTACCAAACGCTACCCAACGACCACCAAATTTTTGCAGTAAGGAAGAAGTGGATATTCGAAAGTGGGGGGGGGGGGGGGGGGAAGTCCACGGAGCTAGAAAATTCGAGTAGCGTTAGATTAGGCAAACGACCAGATCATCTAATGTCTGTACCTCGCCAAATCCAACTTTGATCATAGAATTTACTATAACCTTCGAAGATGTGTTGAAATTGATTTAAACATAAATATTTTGGTTCAAGGTTGTCTGAAGGTCATGATATATCAGGTCGTTGAATTTGTCTTAATGTCAGAAATAATTTCGTGACAAAAAGAATATATGGTCCAATTTAAAAACCATTGATGACCTTAACATCTCTAAGGATACGACCTTGAGGAAAATGATTTTTCCATCACTTTATCGGCCATCTCGAACCAAACAAATTCTTCCTTAGACATTTTTTTCATATCATCAAAAGCCACGGAGATATTTAGGGTGTTTAAGTTAAATGGCACACGGTGTATAATATTACGGTTTGACGATACTGAAAAATCGAATTGAATACATGAAAAGGAAATATTGCCATAAAAAGATTTTATCTACGAAGATATAACATTCGCCCCGTTACTATACCTATACCGAACGTGTAGATTATTTGTTTTAATTTTTTGAGCAGTACGAACGTACCTTACGTCATGCCTCAGCCGGCACTATGAAAACTCACTGCTCAATAAGGGTTAGACATTTGGCATATTGTCATACTGTCATGTCAAATAATTTATATATATTGCGTTTATTTCCAAGGACAAATAGAGAAATAAGAAAAAAGATTAAATACATAATTTCATAGAATCATTATATGATCCCTGCATAATTATGTCATTATATATAACTTATTATATGATTGTTCGGATACTACTGATATTCAGTACGGTCGCAGAGTATATCAGAATGCGTTCAATTTGTAAGGCAAATAATTTCGTACATTTCGGAAGGTCTACAAATCTCTGTATCATGTATTCCGGCTTAAGCGTGTATTAGCACAGGAAAGTGAACTAGTGTAAAACGATGGAATGCAGGTATGTGGCAGCAAAATGGGAGGGAATGAAAAAAAAAAGAAAGACGTGGCAGGCTAACTTCTGTACATTGGCAAACGCGTGTGACTGAGGTGAATGTTAGTGAAAGTGAATGATTAGTGAACGATTGCCGCCAATAGCAATCGAGAAAAGCACCGTGGTAGGGTTAGAAACTCGAAATGTCAAATTGTTCTTACCAGTTTGCTTCGCATTTCCTTGCATTCTCAATACACCACTCTGTGATTCACGATCACCCAATTGACAAGACAAAGTGCCGTAAAATTTCATTTTTCTTTTGGAAGTAAAATTAAAACATGGACGAGGAATCTGCACGGTCTGTTCTTCAACGTTATGGCCAGGAACACCTGCTCCGATTTTGGATTGAGCTCTCTGTGGAAGAGAAAAATATTCTTTTGAAGGATATTTCTGAAGTGAATTTCTCTGAAGTCACTTCTTATTTTAAGAAAGCAACATCATCTTTGAAGGATACTCAGGAGAAATTGGAGGAAAGACTTCGTCCAATCCCAGACGATGCTATTGCTTCAGCTTCAACCTCTACGGCAGAAGAGCTGGATCAATATATGCAATTAGGCTTAGAAGAAATTGCAAATGGTCGTGTTGCTGTTCTCCTTATGGCTGGGGGACAGGGTACACGATTAGGTGTGAACTATCCAAAGGGAATGTACGATGTTGGTTTGCCATCGCATAAAACTCTATTACATTTACAAGCTGAAAGAATCAGAAGATTACAAGATACTGCAGAACAAGTGTTTGGCAAACGTGGTGAAATAGTCTGGTGAGCTATTTAAAATATTATTATGTGCTGTACATAGAACAAACAGACATGTATACAATTGTTTCAACAAAACAAAGAAAAATCAGATTTAATTGAATTTATTCTTTACTGTATTTCCATATTGAAGATTTTGACATCATATTCAATCATTGAACTTTTGAACAATGATTAACTATACTGCACAGATTGTGTATTATAATATATAACATCATTTTTAATATTATATATTAAAAACTATTTTCATAAATATATCTTCTTTGACGAATTACTTTTACAATGAATATTTTATGTTTTCATTTATTCATTAAATGATATAATGGAAATTAAAATGATAATACTGATTTCAGGTATGTGCTCACAAGTGAGGCCACACAAAAACCAACATTGGATTACTTTCGAGAAAACAAATTTTTTGGTCTGAAAGAAGAAAACGTTATCACGTTTGAACAAGGAATGCTACCATGTTTTACATTTAATGGTCAAATCATTTTGGATGAGAAATATAGACTATCCAGAGCTCCAGATGGTAACGGCGGGCTGTACAGAGCACTAAAGACCCAAGGAATATTGAATGATATGGAAAAGCGTGGCATTCATAGCGTTCATGCACATTCTGTGGATAATATCTTGGTGAAAGTAGCAGATCCTGTCTTCTTGGGATATTGCCTATCACATTCAGCTGACTGTGGAGCCAAGGTCGTGAAAAAATCGTCGCCTACTGAAGCAGTGGGAGTTGTTTGTCAGGTATATTTTGTTCTTATTTCTTTAATATGTACATTCCATACTAATTCAAGTATTTCTTGTGAGTCGACTGTATTTTATCAATGCACGTTTATGTGATAGTTTGTAGTAGCTTAATAAAGTTGTACAGCGGTCGAATTCGGAAGTTCACTATCAGTGTTGAGGACTCTTATCTTGTCAGTTACATATAATCAGAAGGAAATGCAATAACGTTTCAGCGCTATTAGTGATTTTTTACCATATTTTTTTACTCTTATCTAAATATGTAGTATTATGTGGTTGAAAGTTACGCAAAATAGTTTTTGATATTTTTACACATGTGCCTGAATTTTTTAAGAATTTTTCTTTACTGTTTTCAAGATAACGAGATCAAAGTTGGCGTCTTATACATGAGCTTTCGTTGTAGGCCTGGCGAGACAAGTAATTTTCATGTTGAAATCAATGAATAAAATGGTCACACTTTGATAAAAAAAATTATCTTAATGGTATCTTACACATTCAAGACGTTTAATGCAAAACATCAATAACTATGTGCGGATTATTCACAGAAACTAGAAAGTCAGGTGAAAATGATAGTTTGTACGAATGTTGGAAGAAGAAGCGGGGGTGGGAAGGGGGCTTGCGCACCCACGAAAATTTCTTCTCAGCTTTTCTCGTCCAAGCGGGTATCAAAACTCATTAATATAACTATAATAAATAGTACAGTCCGTCCAGGGCAAACTGTTTTTGGTGTGAGATTTGACGTAGTCTCTTGCCCTGTTACTTTAGAATTTAAGGTAGTTGGGTTGATTGACATGGTGGGAATAGGCTAACGGCAAGGCGACGTACATTGTCAGCGGCAGCAAGATATTGTACGAGCGAGACGCACGAAATTTTAATGATAGAGCAAAAGAGACACGTGCCGCTTTGTTTGTTACATTTAACTATAAACCATAACCGACTTAGACAAAAACCGTGAATATGTAATCAAATGATAAAGAATAATGCAGTACAGCGTCTGATTGTTTTTTGTCGAAATATTATAGTTCTTTTGGAAGAGATATTATCTCACTTATTTTCTAAATTTTGCGACTAAACCACCTGAAAATTAGCTACTTTACACGTAACTATTTCAAATTTGGCGCGATAAAAAATATTCCAAGTATTCCAATTTTTTTCATAATATTTATTAATATTTTTATTTTATGTTCCGGCAATTTCATTTATTTGGCATGGGTTTAGTGAAACGGTTCAACTACTGTAAATGAAATATAAAAATAAATTGACTGTATTGTTAATTCAGTATTAATATTTTAAGTGATATGACATTGAGTGTAGCACAGTAAAAAATACAAGTTTACATGTAGATTTACATTCATTTCCAATATTTATTTTCAATTAAATGAAGTAATTGCTGAGCGGTGTACAGGGTTTTTATAGTTTATATTTAAAGTGATATATAAAAGTCGAAAAGATAAACATTCATATTAAGTGATAATAATTAAAGAATATCAATTTCAGGTGGACAATGAATATAAGGTGGTTGAATATAGTGAAATTACAAAAGAGATGGCAGAACGTCGCCGAACAGATGGAAACCTGGTATTAAATGCAGGAAACATATGTAATCATTATTTCACCGTAGAATTTCTTCGTGCCGTTGGAGACGTTCATGAAGGAAAATTGGATTTACACGTTGCAAAGAAAAAAATTCCATACATTGATGAAAATGGCATTAAAATTCGTCCAAGCATTACAAATGGGATAAAAATAGAGAAATTCGTATTTGACGTCTTTCGTTTTGCAAGACAATTCGTGGCTTGGGATGTAGTTCGCGAACATGAGTTTAGTGCCCTGAAAAATGCAGATTCATCTGGGCAGGATTGCCCTACTACTGCTCGCCAAGACGTTCTCGCACTTCACAAAAAATGGCTACTTGATGCCGGTGCTCAGTGCGTTAGTGGTGACGTAGAAATTTCACCGTTGCTGTCTTATGCTGGCGAAAATTTAGAGCAGATAGCAAAGGGACAAGTTTTTAAAGGACCTACCGTAGTACAATAATTAAATTATTTGATTTGTTTCAACCAACTGACTTCAGACGATAAAGTGGCGAGCAAAGAAACAATTTTGTATTCTCAAAATGTTAGTATTCTGACAGTGAAATTTTATATTGCGCTGGACCGCAAAATCATTTAGACTAGATTTCAAAAATACTCCAATTTTACATAATAATGGTAGATGTTCCAAAATAGAATAAATTCAATTGTTTCAATATCAAGATTATGGTTTACAAACAAGCCTGTAGCATATCGAAAGGAAAATGATTGTTATGCGATGAAAAGTTTAAGTAATTGAAGGAGACATATTGTAGTTAGAAATCTGGAAGTACCGCAAGAAATTATGATTATTTTAGTAATTTCTTATACGTTATTTTTTCTCGTTTAAAAATTTGCTAAGAATTCGTGAAAACAACTTTATTCCTGATGGAACTCGAATTACTATGCACAAATAGAATATAATCATTTGTGAAAGTTTTCATTATATTATTTGGTTAATGGAATAATATGGTTAAATCGCTTTTTCTCTAGCAGGTACATTTCTTTGGGACACAATAGCTACTACAGCTAATATAGTATTTTTTGTTATAGAGAATCTACTAGTCTATATTTAGCAGCCCGTTTTGTTGGAGATTTAACGATTACTGTTTTTGAAACTGTAATGTTAAAAATCAGATAACGATAAACGTCTTTAACGATAACGTACTCTTTAGTTGCACTCTTTGACTGCCTAAACTTGTGCCTAAGTCTTTTATTATAATTCTTCAGTCCAGAGTTTTTAACAATTGCTGTCATCATGGTGCGAATTATTTTTGCCTCTATATAAAGTGAAATTAGCAAGTTTAAATGCTAGATATCAAACATAACTTTTTGGTTGATAGATTCAACAGTTTTAGGATTTGACAAATCAGCTACACTTGCTACTTATAAGGGTGTGATCAGATTGTGACGAACACGCACTGCGAATATTAATAATCAAAATGTGTTCGTAGTGATCGTTTGCGATTATTCCTCGCAGTCCACGCGCAGCCTAAAGAAGACAGGGAGAGTATTTTAAAGGATTTGAATTGTTTATGAATTGAACATTCCAAATGCATTATTTCTTTTATAGTAATGGATAGTTTAGATAATAACTGTGTAAAAGTGACGGATCGTACTTACATATATTATACTGATTAAAAATCAGTAAAACATTCAATATATAATAAATGTATTTTTACTGGAGTACTCTTGCCTTATTTCCTTCCTTTGCAATAAAGAATGTAACATTTTAAAATGAGTTTGTTATATTTAAACTTTATACATTGATCGGAAAATATTTATCTGGAGTTATATTGCTTATACAATTTTGTCGAAGTAGCTTCTTCCATAGGTGTATAGCGTTTGTAATACGTCAGCAATATCATTTTAATTTCAATTAAGTAAAAGAGAAATGTGTCATAAAAATTGAAATCACAAAGAACATAAAAGCAGACATTTTGCGCCAAAGTAATATTTGAAAATGGTTGAATTCGAGGGTTCAAAACATATAAAATATGACTTTTTCTTTGCACGCATGTGCACAACGTGCTATATTTTGAAATTCATGGATTATAAAAAAAGTTAGCGTTATTTCAAAAGATATGTGATTCTATCAATTTTTAATTATCTATCTGAAGCATATTTAATCAAACGGTATGAAAATATTAATTGTGCAAAAGGTGAAGAGGTATTTTTTTAGCTAGACATTATTTAATAAGTATAAAAAGTATTTGAAGTTGAAATATTTGATGTCTATATTTAATATTATTGAATAGCAAACATACTTGACTCTTGTGACAAATATACAAAATAAATCGTATTTTTTATGTTCACAATATTTGACTAACATCTTAGATCGAAAAAAGGAGAAAAAATCATTTGTTTAGATTGACTTTATTTATATGATTATCAATTTGTTGGATCAACAAGTTCATATTTTTCGGTACACCCACCAAGCGCCTTCAATTCATCGACAAGCTCCCATGGATCGATCTTGCGAGATACAATAAGAGTCCGGTGATCTTTTGGTCCATAACTACTTGATTTTAATCCAAACTCTCTTGCTATTCTGTAAGAATAAAATATAGTAACATTAGTTAGAAAAACAAAGAAAAGTTCTGACAAATACAGATACGACTTTCTTATATAGATTAACATGATGTTTAGTATAGTACAGTAGAACGTCGATTATCTGAATTAATTGGGGGACATGGGTTTTCGGATAATCGAAACTGATACTATTATGGCAAGAAAAACTTTCTTTGAGCAAATAAACATTTTGTGCGATGTTTACGCAGAAGAAAGCGCGAAATGAGCACTTCGCAAGCTGTTCGGATAATCGACGTTCTATTGTATATTTAATCAATTAAATAATAGATACGGTAAGACTTATGGGAAAGACTTGAAAGACTTATTGTAATTGTAATCTTATATTAAGGGGCCTGGCAAGTGACTAAATTCATGCCGCGTGAAAATGGCGAAATACTCAAATTTGATGCAAAAGTTTGACTCAAACGCACCAGAACCACATTCCCTAACCCTATGACCATAACAATTCTTCACATTGTAATTTCATAGAGATTAATCGAAAAATGAACGAATGAGATGTTAATTAAGAATCAGCGTCGTCTGCTGTCTCTGAATCGGAAAATAACATCTCATTCTTTCATTTTTTTATATTAATCCCTATGATATTACAATGTAAAGAATTGTTAGGGCCATAGGGTTAGGGAATGTGGCTCTGGTGCGTTCGAATCAATTTTTGTTGTTGCAGTTGTCTGAATAACCCCGTATAGTGCAAACTATGGATCTAACGACCATAAATTAAATGAATAACACGTTCTTTTTACATATACAGTGTTATTCAGTTACTGCCCTATAATTTCTTATCCTATTGTATGAAGATATCATGCTAATGGTGTTGATATTTACTGTAGATTAAAATCAATAACTACTTATCATATACAGTAAAACCCTGTTATTGGGAACCCGGTTCTTGTCACCTGACCCCCAGTGTTCAGTGCTTACCGCGAGCGATAGGGGTGTTTAGTCACGCACACTGTTATATGTTATATTAGTTGTACTACGCCAGTTGTCATTTCAATGTTCATACGCGGATCGTAGTGTTCATGCTATATGCAAATATTTGGTGAGCGTGGCTTGCGCAACCCCGTTATTGGGACCTTCCGGTTCCAAATTGAGCCCAACAACGGGGTTCTACCGTACTAATGTAGAGATAACAGTATACATTTTCGTGACATTTTTTAGTTTTCTAATTTTTCAACTTATCTGCTTTATATATTCACTGTTCATTTAGGCAAAAATATTTAAATAAATAACGATTTCTTATTAAAACCCGTTTCTTAATTTCGCGCTACCTAATCTAAATATACATCCAAATATTAATTAGGATAAATTAAAAAAATAAAGATCAAATATATGTTCCAAATTAAATTTAATAAAGCATAAGTAGTCCAAAATTTCGTCTAGTTTAATGAAACATTTTCTAATAAATAAAACATTTCTTTAGTAATATTCTACTATAATTTTAAAATTTCGAAACTGCTAATCTTTAATTAGACCAAAAGATTTGGCGAAATTGACGACGATGAATGGAATAATATTGTCATGCTTAACACAATTGTGTCTATAGATTACAGGTATATATATATTTGTATGTACATTCAGGGTTATTCAAGAGTATTGCGCCGCCTGAAGATGATTTTGCTATAGAAATCAAATAAAGGGGTTAACTTATGTGTACTCATGCGCTGACAATTATAACTGGTACGCGTCCGTATGCGTTGTGTAGGGAGGAGGGCATAAATCTCTCTGAACTTCTAAATCTAACTCTGAACTATAAACTATTATATAAAATTATTTGTATGTATGTTTGCGAATAATACAAAAACCATTGGATCGATTTTCAACATTCTTTCATCAATGGATATCGTAGACCTTCAGGAATAACATAGGCTATGTAACATTACGCTACGGCATGAGGGAGCGAGCAATGAAAAAAAAATGAAGTCCCTAGAAAACCCAGCGGCTTCGCTTGCGTACGTGTAAACAATAGTGTATAAAACAATCACCCGACAACGACGGATAGTATAGGCTAGTGTAAAATACGAGAGGCAGATGTTGTCAATTTCAAGTAAAGTCTCATAGTTAAATTCCTAATCTATGCTTCTATTTTGTAGACTTGAAATTTGCTAGAAAGTAGCATACATCATTGTTGCGTTATGATGTAGAGTTAATCGAGTAAGCAGCAAACCTTTACTTATTTTGATTTCATTAGTCGTAGCACCGAGGAGATACTCGTAAAGAGGGCCAGTCTTATGGGACTTTGCGTCTGACGGTAAGTGGGCACGGGAGATATGCTGGAACCAGCATAGAAGTTTTGGAGGGGGTTAAAACACCATAAAGTTCGTTTCAGGACACAAAATACACGGGGGCTGGCCTTTTTTATCAATATCTCCCCGGTGGTCGTAGTAATAAAATATCTTACTTTGTCTATATGCAGACATAATGTACAGTTATACAAAAAAGTATACATACGTTGTTCAAAAAATGAATTAGGTTTTCTTTTTGAGACTTAAAATATGCATGTAATGTGTGTTGCAACACCCATAGATAAAATACTCTAGGTTTCAGTACTGTTATATTCTTACTAAAACTTTAGAAGAATTCTCTTGTATCCAATTTCTCTCAGTGAGAAGGAACTTCATTTTTGAAAGGAGTATGTATACTTTTTTGTAAAACTATATATCGGCAATTTTTTAATTTGACTGTGATGTCATTTACCTGTGTATGACGGCTCTTTCGTCATTTGTAAAATCTGCTGAGAAAATTAAATCTTTTCTCATATCACCAGCTTTATACTCTTTTAATGTCTGTCGACACTTCTTTTGCAGAGCTTGCAAAATATTAGGTGAGCTATCTTGCAATCCAAATCCCTTTCTGCTTATTTGTTGTCGTACTCTGTATATATAAATGATTTAAAAATTCATAAACAAGAACCAATGTGAAAATATGGTTACAATCAATGTATTATATTAAGAAAACTCATTAATAACAGGACAAAAATTACGATACAACTCCTTTACTATCGAAGCACTGGGGCATTTCAAGTAAAGTCAGATAACATTGTAATAAAGATAACATTGTTATCACGAAAAAGATTTATTTGGATATGTGCCTAATGTTAGGATTTTAATATCAATATGATTAAATATTATAAAGGACTGGTAATAAACTTGCGCTTTTAGTAATGAAACATTAATAAAATGATGTACTTACGTAATAGGCTCAGCAATACCTTGTTGTTCCTTTCCAAGTCCACCACCCGACCAACCCATCAATTTCATCAGTTTCATTCCAATATTATCATCAGGAATTCGATCTTCTATGGACTCAGTATTTAACATTTTACTGCTTATTGCTGATTCGCTATTGTGATCCATAATTTTCTTAACCTAGTGGATTTGAAAGTAGCGTGACATATTAATTGTTTCTATACCACATTGGCAGGACCAATTTGGGAAGACAATTCGTTATAATTTATTATAGAACTAGTGTGGAGAATGTATTTATAAATGAAAAATATAGGTATCTTCTGTTTATGACAATAGTAAGACAATCTGCTTTAAATTTTGATTTAAATCAAATAGATTTAAATGCATATCAAACTTATACATAACTATGCAGTTGTAAGAAAATTAATAAAATTTATTTTGAACATCAGTGCAATACGAAGTTGACACGAAATAAAATTATCTTTAATTATTAAAAAAAACTGTTGTTTCTTTGAAAGGGAAACACTTATTGAGTATATTGTATAAAGCACAATGATCTCGTACCTTGATTGTATAATGAAACTTCTGCAATTCGTTTAAACCTGCAATGGCAGCTTCTTTTTTTGCCGCTTTTTGATTGCAACCATATCCTTCTGACAAAAACTTCGTGTTAATGTAAATTTTGCAGGTGCTAAAAAAAGGTAAAATTACTCACAGTGAAAGCAAATTGATGACATCGTAATCGATTTGAGAAAAACATGCGTCCATTTTTCTACGGTAAGTATAAAATGAATTAACACGATAAGTACATAATACTGCGTCCAGTAGTAAAATGTGTTTGAGAGAGATTTCCTGTGACTAAATCATAATATATATATCACACTACAGTACATACTCATAGTCGTCATACGCATCTTGAATATAAGATATAATTGAGTCTTTTTTTCTGTGATATAATAGTTGAGCAGGGATCAGTTTCATGTTCAGGAGCTATCTCCCTTATATTTTAGAATGTAAGAGATCCTTGAATATAAAAGTAAAATCACGGCCCAACTATATATTAAGGACCCACGATAAAATTATTATGTCAAATATACTAAAAGTTCATTATTTACAAAAGCATTAGACAGAGATGCTCAATGATAATTTGTATGTCAAGGAAATGAAAAATACACTACCATTTATATAAACCTGCAGACACAAATGTATTTACCCTTTCGGTATTCAGATTTACAAATTTGATGTATAAAAGGGAACAGTTTTGGTATTAAAATTAGATTAAACTTGTACATAGAGCATTTGCTTTAAACAATATAAATCCATCATTTCAATTGGAATAAAAGTACAGACAATTAACGACATACCAATATAATAATCAGAACCACGGTGACAGATACACATACAGATGTGAGCATATGTCTATTGCCTTTGAAAATTACATATGCATTCTCATTATTATATAATTTACAGTCATCTTTAACCGAATCTTTACATAGCAGACATTTGCCTTAAAGATGACTATAAACTTTTCTGGTATAATACATATGAATGTGCATGTATATGTTGCATTATTATACTAGCGATTACTATCTAGGACAACTATTCACGAAATGCCTAGCAATAATCCAAAATTTCGTTACTATGTTTCAGATCAGATACATTTTCTTATTTCAGAATATAAATTCAGAATATATGAGAAACGTAATAACCACTAACCACCCATTTTCGTTTTTGTCATACTTCCAGTCTAGATTACTTCCACTTGCAATAACAGCATTCATAATAATACTTTGAGGTGCACTGTCTCCATGTTCGACCAATACGATGTTTCCAAATTTACCAGAATTCAACTTCATTTTTTTAACAGGTTGTTCAGTAGGGGATGTCACATCACACTTTTTGGATAACCAGGAATAATTTTTTATACTTGAATTTGTTGTACTTCCTGAACTGCTTGTAGGATTATTGAGTCCTACAATTAAAAAACAAAAAAAATAATCGAAAATAGAAGTACAGTTTCCTAGTAACTTCTAAACACAATTTTATCACCATTGATCTATTTAGCATAAACTCACAATTTTTAGATCTACCTTTGACCTTTGCACTGGCAGCATCTGAAGCTTTGACAAAAGTTCTTTGTAACTTTGTCTTTTGCTTTTCTCTATAGTCTTTTGCCACATCTTTAGATAATTCTGCTATCAACTGCATTGTTTCTTCTGGATAACTGTAAATAAAAGTAATAATGATTTTGTTTCAACAAAGCTTGGAAAAAAAAATGTGTCTTATGATATACTAATCTTATTACATTACCAATATATCGGTATTCTCAGTTAATGTACCATACTTTGTAATTAATATAGTACATATGGATATAATTTAATTGTACTAATTTTTTAGTGGAATTGTAATGTTATTTCTACATAAACTCTTATGAAATAAATAAGATTGCTTAAGAATACACCATATTCATATACAGTTTTTCTAATTTTCAATTCTAACATGATAATTTATCTTCCATAAAAACGTAACACATTATAAATGCTTTCAGTCTTGAAAAATGGCAGTTGAAAAATATTTTACCGACAGCCGAGAAATTCCACATTAGTAAAGACTTGTGCTAGACAGAGCAATTCATCTTCCGTAAATTTGTCGCGATGTGCAAGCAGAAATTTTCGTCTAAGTTCCCAATGTTCATCACATTCGTGTTCCATTTTATGCTGCTCGACATCCCATTCTTCAGATGAACCCATTATAGTACGAGTTTATATGACAATGTAAATCCTTCGTATTTCTAAAATTAAAAAAATAAGAATTCTGTATAAGTTTTGTGTGAATATAAGCATTTTACCTCATTTCTTTTTTGAGGAATGGAGATAGGAGGAAGTGCAATAAATATAATGCATAATGCAATAAATATATAATAGTCATACCAAGATTTCTAATTAGAGAAATTTATTGAATAAAAGAAAAGTGACAATCATTAGTTTCATTTGAGAAAAGGAAATTTACAAATAATTAAATGACTGATTTCATCCATATTATGAATAAAAAACAACTTGACTGGTTTAAGTTATATACAAAATACATATATTGATGTTTATTTAAAATACATAGATTTAAACCTCGTTTCATCAATATCAGTTAAAATTTAACTAAGGTTTAACTGTCACATTGATCAATCCTGCGTCTTTATTCAGACAATTAACCCTTAGTTAAATTTTAACTGTTATGTTGGCGAAACCAGGCCTTAGAGAAAACCAAGTGCATCCACGACTACAGAAGTTAACAATGAAAAGAATACAATTCAAATTATAGCTTCGTTCTTTCCTTGACTCTTTCAGATTCTATTTTTATTGCAAAAACCAATTGCTTAAAGTTATTTGAACTCCTTATGATAGCAGCAATTATTATTATAAAAAATGAGAAAGCACATAAAATGAAAAAGGTAAGATATCCTGTCATATCTTATGGAGAGCCATTGTATCTCAATCTGTATATTTACAGTCAGTCTTGAAACAAAGTCTTTAGTTACAAGTTATAACACTGTACAATCTATACTTTTCATGGTAATATTAAATATTATGGCAATAGTTTTACTGTAGGTAAAACGTTAAATGAATCTAATATTTGTAATCTAAATATAAGTGTACATAAGAAAAATTAAAGTATAACATTACATGAAATGGAAAGTGCGAACGCCGTGAAATCAAACAGATTTATGATACATTTAGGCTTTCTTTTGGAAATTAATATATATCAGATACGATCATATCTAATCTGCACAGTAGTGAGGATTATCTTCCATTACTTTCGAAACTATGGAAATCAATATTCATTTGAAGTGTTTTGAGAAATTTAGTTTTCATTTAGGTTATGGTACATTATGCTACAAATGTATATCCATTATTGAATTATTTGAGATAATAATTATACGTACATAACCGACAAGCAGATATCAAGCGCAGGTATTAAATATGTTATAAATAGAACGCTTTTCTTATGTTTTTTTTACAGCGTATTGTGTCTCAACGATGCGAATACTTTAGACGCGTGGTCAATGACTGCAGTGCCCCCATCGCCCCCATTGGGAAGACGCATTACCACTGGGGCGCTGCAGCCCACCACAGCCCACACTGTCATGGCTGTCCTAAGGTTTCAGTTTGTGTTTAATTGACTACGTTCACATGGCGGTCTTATTCCGGTTTAGTTAGTACTGATCTAAAGACATTGACAAATCACAGACATTTTTACTTCTAAGAAATATTTGGGATTGATCGATTCCTTAAGACCAGGAATAACTAAATCTGAATAAGACCGACGCGTAAACGTAGTCATTGTTTAGTAGTGTAGTGCCTGGTACTTGACTATTTGCAACTTTAGGACGGCCATTACTGTAGTACACAGCTTGTCACCACAGTATGCATTCTTAATTCGTATCAATAGCTAATATCCGTATTTTTCTTGTCTAAGGCCCGGTTTCACCAATATCAATTTTAGCTTCGGGGGAGTGGGGGATACCTTCTAACCTCAAAATGGAATATCGTAATTTATAAGAATGTAATAATAAATTGTCATGCAAACGTAGTGCACGCAGATTTTTTTCAAGCTGCATTGTTACTTGCATGATACTTTTATGTGGAATAAGTGACAAATGAAGGTGTGAGTTGCATGCAATTTTTTGGCATGAAAGATGCTCGTGCCAAAATTTTGCATGCATGTCATTCCTTTATTTCGCAATTTTTCCTTACGACAGTATCATTTCAGTAATTATGGACCTAACACAAATCTCCGTGCTCTCGAGTTCGATAAAGATAATGCAACAATTCCGTGTAATTTACGATTTTCGTGATTGAAAATTCATAATGGTCGTTTGCACTCCCCAGTTACCTTAACTAAGGATTAACTCAACGAGAGCGTTGTAATGGATGAGCAGCTAAGTGCTTGATAGAACTCAACAATTAGTGGTTAACCCTTTGCGGTCGGAAGGCGCCGCTCGGGCGCCACGGCGATTCGCACCGTAGGTCGGATGTCGCCTGAGCGGCGACAATCGTGTGTAAATATAGATAAACTGTCAAAATATAACGTTTTTGTAGGATAATTCACGTGTAAGATTATTTTATTGTACCTATAAGGCGCCCGCCACATTCGCGAAAATCGCGTCGACCTGCCACCTCGCCTGGCCGAAAAAGTCGCCGACCGCAAAGGGTTAACGAAGTAAATTCAAAGTCTCACATTATTTCAGAGATTTTCGAACAAATTTTTCTCGAACTGTCTCCAAAATACCACTAAATAACGTTCCAAAATTCAAACAAATGCTTAGAGGTTTTTCGGAGATTTTTCAGAGAAATTTTTGCACTAGGGTTATTATATACGGCACACCTACCACTCATCGTAGAAAAATCAAAAGTGTAATTGTGCGCTGATGATACCCAATTAATGAAAGACTGCTACGACGCTGCGCAAATCATAGAGGCTGAAGAAGTTCTACGGGGTTTAGTTAGTGTAGAGAGCTGGGACCGTATTCTCGAACCGTTCTCATAAATTTTGCATACGATCGGCCAATGCTTTTCAAATGAAAAGTCGCACGTGAGAATCATTAGGGTAGACTCAAGAATAGAGGCCTTGATCTAAGGAGCAAGCTCTACTCATCAATAAAAAAAAACCGGCAGCATTACTCATTGGCAGTAGGAACAAAAGAGAACATTCTAAATAGTTAAAATTAGGTATAAGGAACAATTAAATTGAGTGTAAAGAAACAGTGCGAAATTAAGGTCTAATAATGGACTCGGGACTGAGTTTTGAGCAACATGTTAAATTTTTGGACAACTTGGCTAAATTTTTGATAGCGTGGGCCAGACTCCGATTATTATATCCATATAGGCTTCTGTCATCCACCAAAGCAAAGTTGAATGTCACGCAAACAGTGGTACTATCGATATTTGATTATGCAAATTGTGTATATAGGCCATGCATCACGAGCGGAGTAGCGTGGAAAATTCAAATTCGGAAGGCATGCATTAGGTTCTCGATTGAAATAAAAAAATTCAACCACATATCGGCAGGATTTGAGAAGCCAAAATGGATAAATATGAAGCTGAAACGCGTGCTACATATGTGTTGTATGGTTCATAAAATTTGCAAAACAGGAACACCGGATTATATGACGGAATCTTTGATCACGAGGCGCGACTGTTATGCGATACCGTCAATACAGACGAGAACAAGCAATTTATTAATGACGCCAGCATATACAGCCGTCAACTTTAGAGGCACATTTTTGTTTGTTGTGGCACGGTATTATAATCAAATTAGTAACAAAAATTAAGGAACTTCCTCCACACTTTTTCAAGAAAAAAGTTAAGAAATTGTTAAAAAACCAAGTGTTACATGTAAACTAGGGTAAGGACAGGTCTGACTGTGATCTGTGGAGGTCAGAATGCAAAGCAGTTACATATGTAGCTGATTCTCGTCCTTTGTCTGTAACATCTTTACAATAAAGATGATATTATATTATTATTATATTACATTATTATTAACTACCATATCAACCAATTACATGTCCGCATTCAGACCCACTCTGTGATTGGTCGATATGGCAGTTAATTCTTAGTTAAGCTAAAACTGATATTGGTGAGACCATGTCTAAGTCATCTCGCAATAGTAGCGGACTATTTGAATTCATTATTTCATTACAATTAGATGCATTTTTAAAGATAGGGAGGGACTATTAAGTAGATTAACTTTATAACAATTTAGCACAGTTTTACCGTTTAGGTTTAAACAACGGTTCAGGTTTAAACTTAATTAGTAAAATTGAGCGTTAATCTCTAGGCCCAGATTAGCCAGAATTTATTCAAAATCTGTCACATTACTGACCCTGATTTTGGAGTTCATGCGAGCATCTTTCGTAATAATGTTTGCAAGAGATTTCCATAGTAAATTCTTGCAAGAGACATTTTTACGAACAAATTCTAAGCATCCAAGAGATATTTTTTCTTCTTTCGATTTATAGGGCGTCGACCTTATGGATCATTGGTCGAGACGTATTTATAGTAGCTCAAACGTCGATTAAATCTGCAAATAAATAATCAGGGGAACAAAAATGCCAAGAATAGGAGTGCAAATGGCATTAATCGAATTCAATATTTTCTGCAGTATTTTTGTTGTGAATACTCAAATTGCAGTATATTTCAATTCCGATATATTTAACTGTAAATTCGTATAGCCTCCAACTACTATTACATTTAGCAAAAAATGCTTTGCTATTAAATACTGGTTTGAAAAATGAAGATAAATTCGGTATTTGAAAAATATATAAATCCCCTTCTGTGCCTGCGATTCTATCCGATAATTTGTCAAATATACTGTTTTTATTAATACAAATATTTATTATTTATATTTATTTTATAAGCAAAGTTTTTTTTGTAATATTTCTGACTTATATTATCATTATAGGTAAGGGCGTTTTTTTGTAATATTTCTATAACCACGTTGCAAGTAAATATTTATAATAGCTGACCATGTAATAAGCGGAAACCCAATGAATAATTACTATACTAAAGATATCTATCTAATTGATGTTATTAAATAAAGAATACAGTAAAGTCTAACAGAGAAGCATGGATATTCTTCTGAGTGATGGTGCGGATAGGTCGTTGGCGTATGTCAATGTAGTTACTACATGACCAAGGAAGGACAAGGCTTATAAGAGATAGGTTAGTTAAGGTGCATTGTAGACATTCTGATGTAACTGCTGGCACGTGGTAAAGCACGTGGCTTAATCACGCGTGTGCGTTGAATATCCTTCAGAGATATGCAGACACTAATAAATCTCTATAATAATTGTCTTACAGTCCACTAAGTCGTGTTTACATGAATCTATTATTTTAAATCACAAAACAGCCAGAAGTTGTAAAGGAAAGTATTTTCTTTAAAAGATATATTTTGACCAATGATAGACCTGCTTGTATAAAAACCCTTCGATATGTGTTTACAGCTTTGTTGGACTAGTTCTATATGTCGGAAAACTTGAGAAAGCTAGACCCCTCATTGGTCAGCGTCATCAGGTTCCTCTGATATACGGCTGATCCCAGAAAGCTGTGAAGACGCCATTACACTTTCTCGTCTCCATGCTGTGCCATGATGATTGATGCTAATAATATGAAGAGCCTTCCAGTTAATAGGCACAGATCTACACACAATTCAAAACGGAGCTTGATAATTCCTTGGCTGTAGCAGGATGTTAAAAGAACAAATGGATTCGCTATGTGCCGTTCTGTGCCTATTAATTAGGAAACTCCCCATGGATAGATAAATTACAAATTACTGGAATACTCAAATCATGATAAGAAAGATGAATAATTTTTGTATTAGATATTGTAATATATATTTACTAGATGATAAGAAAATTAACAATCGAAGCAATATAAAACTGTTTGTTGCCATTTTAAGAATACAACAAGTGTACTTAGCTGGTCAGTGATTGGCTCTTACTGGGCCATTACATCTATCAATGAATCAGTAATAGTTGAGTACTGGACCGCTTTTATGTGTTTGCCGGAATATATATTATACACTCAGCCACATGGTGCAGCTCAAAGCAAAGAATCTTCAGACCCAAAAATCTTGACGCCGGTAGTTCTGTCACTCGACTTACATAATTGAAAAATTTCCCCAAAAAATGTTGGTCTTTATGAACTCTACTTTTTCAAGTGCACATGTGAAAGTACTTATGTAAAATATTTAAAAAATGGAAATTGACAGATTGGTAACGCTAACATAGCGAAAATTGTGGCAGTTGTCGTCAGTCATTCAACATTTATTTTGACTACTCTACAAGATTCTTGATAAAATATCGGGGCAAACAGTGTCGGGGCAACTGTGCCATCAACATCAGGAACTTAATATCTAAATTTCAAGTCGATCAGACTTTTGACATCAACCCTTCGCGTGCGGGATTCGCGCTGAGTAAGGACCTTGATTACGGACGATGCGGCCGGGATCCTTGCTCAGCAAGTACCTACATCGCGCGGTATGAAAATTGCTATATCTCAAAAAATATTGATAACATCGCAAATCCGAAAAATACTCTTTGATGAGTAATGTTCACGCTGTTATATTCATGGCAAATAATATTTTTTTCAACAATATATAGTGAGCTATTGTTGTTCGAAACTAATTGTTATGCCCTGGCTCGTATCGAAACTTCAATCTCTTCGTTTAGTGGAAGAAATTTTACACAAAAATCTGAAAAAATTCCGAGATATACTTTGAAGTCTTTTCTATCGATTGGCATTAACAAAGTTCCAAAATAGTCATTAGATTTTTTATTTTAATAACATAAGTCTGTGATCTTGATAAATGATGAATATATAAGGATGAGATTAGGCTTGAAATTCGGCATAAAAATTGGTGAATGTATAACTGCAAAAAGAAATTTTTATCAGTGAACGGTCTTGCGTTAATGTTATTGTTAGTTAAATCTGCACTTTCAGCTGTTTATCAATTAATATCAGGAAAATGACTACTGTAGAAAAACTTATACTTTGTAATAATCGAAACAAGATAATATATTTCAAAATAAGCTTTTGTTCATATTTTTCGAACATCGTTTTCAAAAGATATGTTTCAATATGAGAGTGTCGAGAGTCCCCGGCCCAAGTATTTACGCTCAACGGGAGGCTCCCGTACGCAAAGGGTTAATTTTTAGGATCTTTGCGCATGTGTCGTTTCGAGACCTGAAGTGCTGGATACCTGTAAATGTTACTGTCCCATTTACATCCGGAACTTCATTTCTCGTGTAAATTTCAAGTCGATCAGGTAAGCGGTTCGTACAGAATTTTGGATACAGACATTTTCCGCCGTGCACGCAGGCATATCCCTTTTTTGGGACGATGAATGCATAAGATATACTAAATACAAAAAACCAGAAAAAGGGTGTCACGAGGACGAAGATTTTACTAAAAGGTTTCAATCCGGCCTTATCAGTTTAGTAACGCAAACATGAAGTACCATTCTAAAACACCATTTTTGAAAAGCAATTTCGACACTTTATTTTGGAAACAGCGTGACAAACCTTTTTTTTCCAAAGAAACAGGAGATTGAAATGAATACTTAAAGTTTAAAACTTTTGTAGCTTCAATAGTTAACAGTAAGTAATCGGAGTCTCACATATCCGTAGACACCGAAAGATTAGTTGAAGCAAAAACGGGTGCGTCATGTCGAGCGCACCTTATCTTTTTTTTAGTTGCAATACCACATAGATATCCTATTGCTGCCTCAAAGCAACTTGAAGTCAGTTACCGCTATTCGCAAATAACAATAGATATTTCAATACTTATAAAGCATGGCGCTCGAAAAACTGTATATCCATGAAAATGACAAAGTTTGTGATTTCAACTTACACTGAATCTTTGTCACAAAGCCACTGTATTTCTCAGTTGAAGAAAAATGTGTAATAAATATTTGGTTTACTGGAAATTTTTAAAAACTACTAGTTTTACATTAATATGACCTTTAAATTATACTAGACATTCATATTTTTTACAATACAAATATCCTCACTGAATCCTGGTATTGATAAGTGACTATTTGAAACTCGCGAAATTATTCATCTTTCCAGACTTCAAAGAATTATGTCGGTTTTTATCAATGACACTTCGAATTGATCTATTCATATAAAAGATTATGGTTGTTGGTTTCAAAGGGATCAAATGAAAAGGACAGGGTTTTCTGAGATTCATTGACATAAGGGATTATTTAGAAGAAGTAATATTATATACATATGCACAGGGCATACCTATAATTATGGATATATTCTGATGAAAATATATTCCATCAAAATCAAATTTTTAAATCAAAGTCCTTGCACAGAAACAAATGCGACATAACAAGAGGGCTGGTAGAAAGAAGGTTGCGGGGAAGAAGAGAGAATATACATAAGAAGGAAGGAGGGGAAAGAGGTATTGAGGAGGAGAGACGGATAGAGAGTTACTTTTTAATGTTACTTTTCAAGGCTTTAAAGTCTGCGAGTTACTGTAGGATGTAGTGCGCGTTAAGGAAACGTGGCAAGAGAGGTAGCCAATATTTTTACAGGGGACTGTACTAACGATGGTATGCCAACTGCAATGGAAATTTCCACTGGGGCGGCGGGCGGGTGTTCGGTCGCACTCGGTCGCTCTCGGTCGCTCATTCGCTTGTTCGCGTCGACTTGGACGCGCGTCGTAGCCGCACCTAAAAAAACAGACTGCGTCCGCCAAGCAGCCAGGCTTAAGGCCGTTCTTACATAGCCCCAATTTATTATATAAGCTGGCGTCCTGATTACTTCTGGCTCGTCTCTACCTCAATCTAAGACTTCTTTCCGCATCGTCATGTAGATGTCTCTAGCAGATTGATGCCTGTTAAATTTCTAATAGTATAGACACGTCATCTTCTCTCGATCGTTTTGGAAAAATTTACCGATATGTTAGATCTTACATGCGGTCTAATCTTCCCGACATCTAATTATTATTTGTAATATCTGTTTATAATTGAGTTTCCATCATCTTATGCGCCGTTGAAGATTGTGAACAGCATCTCGTGGATTCGTTTTAAATTGGCAAGTGTGAAGCAAATGCAGTAGTTAAAATCATTTTTCTCTTATCTGAAATACTTTTCAAATTTGAGCGACATCTACCTCTTCTCTTGGTTATGTGAACTTTGATGCATTTAATATACTCTACGTCAGAAAATGATGATAGGGTATAATAGTTATAATCAAATGACTAATTGCAATGCGACTTATTTATTAATTATTTGTAATATCAATAATCTCTATTCCCGTTGGTCTTAGCTCAACATAATTACACGAGAAGAGCACGTTATTACTTATATTTAGTTAAGTTTTCAAGTAGGTCTTCCATTATATTATTAGAATAAAAGTGATATTTACGTACGTAAACAATAATATGGAAACAATTCTATCAGCGATTGAAAATAATTAATAAAACTACGATGTCATGACATTTTCTGGTCAGAGACTTCATACGTCGCAACTGTAGAACGATAACTATGCTTTAAAAATTATCTGAGCATGGTTACTTAAAATTTACGTACATTCAATTTTCAATGTCATGCTTTTCACCTCTTTTGACATGATATTGTAATTTATGGAAGTATTTGCAAATGAAGAATAATTTTTAAATACCAATTCAGCAATAATCATGTAACAGTTGAGTGTATACATTATTTGTAAATTCTAATGCTCTTTGATTGCAAATAATAAGCGGCCTGTACTGCCCTCTTACTTTTGACGGAAACTGTACTAGGTAGAGTTGGGCCTCATGTCCAAGTCTACTCGTGGGGCCTTGCCCGGCGCCTGCCCGCTCTCGACTACCACGGAACTATGTGTGTATTTCTTCTGTATGCCTGGTATGTATCTGTATATGTTGAACGAATTCTAATACTCACAATGAAATCCGTATGTGTTCATTCTACCTGGAATACATTAAAATACAGGCGTATTTAAATGAGGTGATGGAGTCGGACGTTGGCAGCTCTTTGAGACTAATAATATTGAATGACGATCCGCACATACATATAACTCGAATAGTTCATTCGCATTCTCGACTTTTACGTGAGATGCATGTATGGCTTATACGTGAGTGATTATGGCGGTGTTGATTTTCCTTTTGGCGTCATGGATCTAAGTGGAATTAGATCAAAATCACAGATTTTTATCAAAACGAAAATTCTGGAAAGACATGCTAAATGGGGTGGAAGGGCCAGTAGATACTAATGGATGACAGCGTATCATCATCAGCTTTCTCCAGTTAAAGCAACTCTTATTGAAAGAGATAGCATTGCACATTTTAATCAAGTTTAAAATACATATTGTACGATAAATAAGAAATCATAAATTCTTTGAGTAACTTCCGTATCAATATAACGTTAATCATACATTGAGTTTATGACTTACTGTAATTTCTTTTGTATGGAAATTGCTTGGTAATACTTACCTTGACGCCTCCTATGGCACAATATATAGACACCTTAAAGTTCTTACATTAGATGTACGTTTAGTGCATAAAGTGCTCTTTATCCAAATCTGATCCTTATTTAGGTATTTGAGAGTCATTAAATTATGCTTGTGGTGAATTTTGATAATGTGCAGAACAGATGTGCTATTGAAATTTAGTTGAACGAATTATTAACTTAAATATTTTTCCGAATTATTAATTAAATTATAACCGATTGTAGTTTTACTGAATAATTTGTGATAATACAAGGTAGCGTAGATTTTTTTGACTAAATCTATAAAACAGCCATTTCAGTAAAATCGATTCTACAGATATATAAGAACGTCATTATAATCATTCCCTAGTTTAAAAAAATAAATATTTAGTATAATATTATAGATATTAAATATCGGCAATACTTGGTGTGTTGCGATTAATACCGTCATTGTATGGAATTGTAACATGCATCAGCTATGAATTAGATAATGTGCGTTGAAAAGCTGCAGCTTATAATACTGTTTTGTTAAAATAATTTAAACTTTTTCATATCCTAAGATTGTACATCCATGATTCATGGTCTTACGAGAAATTCGCAACGAAAAACATGCAAGATAATCTTAGATTTCGCTACCAGACTTTCTCATAGGGAGTGTCATGAGTAGAAACTATAAAAAATTAACTTCCTTGGATCACGTAACGCCAAACATGCAAGGTAGCACAATAGGACTAAACCCGTCGTTGAGCAGTAGCCCTAAGAATTATGTAGTGTGCGTAATATTGTCTAGATACTGGACTCTAATATGAGTTTTATATATATTTCGTGCATTGATGGAATATACAAACGTATTTATATCAAAGAAACAAATATTAGTTCGATTTAGAGTAAGTCTCCTTCTTATAGTTCAAGTGTCCTCAAATAATGCAGATTACGAAACCTAAAGCAAGTTTATGCAGACAATAAGTGTTTTATTTAGTATACACCATATATGTATTATTGAGTTTTTAAGAATCTCTTGTCCTATTTAATTTCAGAGTTTACTCACTCACTATTGCGAAATTGATTTATTCAATATAAAGTTGTGAGTTAAACAAGGATCATTTTCAAGTGTAAGTAACGTATCCAGCTGATTTCGCTAAAAGTATGGTATAAACGCAATGAAAGGATTTTTTCGCGAATTCTATACACGTTATAAATTTGTTAATCGGAATCTTTTCTCGTGAATCGCATGTGTGAGATCATAGGATCATGGGACCTATTTAGTTACAGTAAATAACGTTCTGTTATGCAATAGTTCCAATTGTAGTGAATTATTTACAAATATGTTGATTGGTAAGCCATTAGGATTATAGAGAAAGTAATTTCATATATTCAGATGGACAAGACTGTCTATGATCCCAGTATGTCCGTTAAGATTTCTAGAGGTTTTATGAAATTTACAAATGTTTTGACAGACTTTACTATTTCATTACCGATTGCGTAATACTGGAATCTCTACAGAGTATACCTATGTCATGCACATGGGTGTAACGTGAGTCATTGATTGCAGACAAAATAGAAGAATGGATGGTCCTGGGGCGTGCATCGAAGAATTAACTCATCAAACACATTTTACGACAAACAAAAAATATAACTTTTTCCCGAAATGTAACTATTATATTACTATTATATTTATTGCAGAATATTCGCATTACTCTTGTTTTTAAAATCTCACTGTTTTTGCTGAGAACGAGTATGACAGGAACCTTCGCATTCTTATTGACTCCGTCTATGTGCTAATTTGGGTTAGATTTGGTTAACCACTGTTCAACATATAAAAGTGGTCTGGGTGCTGGAAGTGAATATTGGAAAGTGATGCTAAATCCTTATTTTTTGTATTACATTGAAATGCGAATAAGCGACAAAGGTTGCATCAATCTCTCGAAATGTACCATATGCAATAAAGTTATTATGAATTTTTCTTTAGTAACGAAATTTATCACCTTGAAAATGTAAAATTTATTTCCAAAAACTGAAAAAAAAACACAAAACATCACATAAGCCAAAATAAAATATAACTCAGGCATTTGAGAGAGTCGCTGTAGTTCTAAGTCGATTAGGAGAGTGGCGTAGATTTATCTATGTACGCCTATGCGACGTTTACACAGGCCTATTCTTTCATACCTATATAGTTTATTTATAGGCTTTCCTACAGATAGGTATATCCGTACGCATACTTTTTTCAGTGTAAAATATAAAGATTCTAAGCTTTTATCTAGTTTGGCCCCCATGAACGTAAATATCCGCAATAGTTGTCGATACACCAACGGTGATCGAACATGACAGCGAAGTGAAGTCAACACGTACAACGGTTACATGGCTTCAAAAAAATCTAAACAGAAACCTAATGAGGGCTGCATTGTTTATGCCTATCATCCTAATTCTTATTATTAACGTCATCTTCATGCAACCTGCAATTCTTCAGTGACATAACGTTTTATGATAGACATTTCGTTATTTAAAAAGCGTATACGTAATTATGAAAGCGATATAGAGTTCGTGTAATTCTAGTTACATTGTGTAAGTTGTTATCAGAGAATGACTAATGAAAGGATAATTCAAGTTCATTGAGAAACGTTCGCGCTACTGACTGTCATCGAAAGCTGTACTTCGATTTTCTATAAACAGAAAGATGCACGGGTAAGATGCTTGCAGGTAAAGATCGGTGACCGAAACGAAAATGCTGTCTACGCCAATGAGAGACCACGTGCTGTTGTATTAGGTTGTATGCGATAGTGCCAGTAGTGGTAGCTAGTTTTATAGACACGTATGCCTATGCGTGAGAGGTGAGTTGTGTGTGTCAGATGGATACGCGGAAGTATATGTGTGTATGCGTATATAGTTGCATGGGTGAATATGTATCTGGCTAGGTAAACCGCCGGCAACTGTATATAGCATGTAGCTTGACTATAGTGTGACGTACTTTGTGTATGTAGTCGTGACGTACAGTCAGCCAATCTCGTGGCCATTCTCCACGTGATCGCCACGTGCTCGGCCGGCAAAGTTCTTACACCGTGAAAGCGACACCATGGCTTCTTAAACTGCAACCGGAAAGTTGTTCAGTCCATGTATAACGATTCGACAGATGAATAAGATCTTGAAATATGTACCACTACGCGAAATTTTGTATCTTGCAGAGCAGCTGGTATAAGATCGGAGTTTTAGTTTTAAAAATTAAGAAACATGTATAACTTACATAAATTTTGTACAGTAATCTTAGTTACCTGGACTAAAGTTGTTGTTATTTATTATACTGAAAAATGTGTCCATAACAGTGATTGAGTGAAGAAGATGGATGATGCAGAACTGTCTACTGATGACAATACCAATTCAAATCACTGATTTGCTTCATGCTGCTTCTGGACTATCAGATTCAATTGAATTCCTTGAATTGGTACTTTATTTTATACCTTTTTTTCTTTGCCTTTAATAAGGATGGAAACAAAATCAGAAAAAAATTAAAAGAAATTAAATTACATTTAATGGTTTTTATTTTATGCACAATGAAAAGCCGTTAAAAATGATTTAAATGAAATCTACTCTGTTTATAATTTTATTTTGAACGGATATATGTATATATAGAATGTCCGATAAATCTATATCGAATAATTCGCTGTTACTATACGTAGAAACAAGACTATAAATTTAGCTAAATTTTTCAATTAAGGCGATTCTGCAACATAACATACTTTTTTTATCTTCGTCTACTTAACCCTAGCTTACCACATTTTTTTTATTGTATACGGACAATCCACGTTAGGGTCCCGGGGACCTCTTTCAGATATTTCATCATAACTCCAGCTGAAATAGACATGTTTTCGTTTGTTCTTTTTCAATCGATCGAGAATCGTTCCAGAATCAGGCCTATAATTTAAAAAGTTGATGGAATTAAGGAGTTCTGAGATTTACGTGATTGAAAAAAAAGGCTAGAAACGCGAAAAAATCTCGATTTCCACTTTTTTTCAAAAAATCATCTTTTTTGTTAATAGATCGATTTGAAACATTTTTGCTAATTCTTAAAGAGCACATGTGAAATAAAACTACAGGGGTCAAAATGATGAATTTTTTACTTCGTATGCTTACTGTTCGGTGGTTAAGCGGCAAATAGTTTGGTCCAACGCGTCTACCTACCGAGGAGACCCCAAACTTTTTTACTTCAAGGTCACAAACCCCTCCCCTTCCAATTTTCGAAATTGCCAATATGAGAAATTTCCACTGGGGTCTTGGGGACCCTAGTGTGGTAAGCTAGGGTTAAAACGCAACGAATAACAGGATAGTTTTTGGTTTCGTTAGGTTAAGAAAAACATTTTCTACTGACAAATGTAATGTAGTGGCATAAAAATGTGGCGGATTGTAAAAAGGCCTCTTTTACCTCAAAAGACACGAACGAAGAATGACACGATATAGGTTTTCATGTTCTCTGAATAGGCAATTGTATATTCCGTACCTTGAGTTCTTTTATTCTTATATCGACGACCTTCCTTTCATGGACTACAAACACTAATCCGTGCCGCATGTTACCATGTTAAGTCAATGGCATTATACGAAGGCAAAAGCAGCAATACGAAAGGAGGAAGTGGAAAGCAGAAAGTAGGAAAACAGAAACAAAAACCAGAAAGTAGAAAAGACATCCTCGTTTATTGATGGTGAAATCAGCGTTGCCAGATTTCCTGTTTTAGCGGGAGATCTACCGTTTTTTAAAGAAATCTACTACTCTACCGCTTTTTAACAAAATTTCTTAAAACTTCCCACTATTGCTCCTCAGCTGATGCATATATTCAGCGCCAATGGCTCAGTCTCCACCAGAGTCAAGTCGAGTAGATTTATCCAATCGCTGTACTCTAATAGAAGAATGTTTCTATGCATTTTTCTATAAACTCAGGACGATTGGTCAGTTTCAATGCGACCCAGCTCCGGTGGAAAATAAGCTTAAGCCACGGTGGGAGAATGGTACTACATTTTCAGCCTTTTTATCCGAACGTGTTACGTCGCAACTGTAGTGTTTTCAGACTATGAAGTTGGCCATATTGACAGTACATAGTCTGACACGATTTTGAACCGATCTCACTGGAATATTTGTATGTTATTTTAATCAACAAAGTCGGCTTTACAATAAAAAAACCAATATTTCATTAGTTTAAAATATACAATTAGGTAAATATCACTGTTTGTTTATGTATTTTTAACCTTAATGAGATGTACTCAATTTTTACTCGCGGACACGATTTTAGGAATCAACATGAGTTACTCAGATCGCAACAATGATACGGAAGACTATTATGACGAACATTTACTAAAAGAATCTAAAATAACTATTAAGTATGATCAAAAATACAGTAAAATGTGGAAACTACATCCAAAGTTTAAAGATTGGTTGTCTACCAACTCAAAGGGATGTCATTTTGCATTTTGTAAAGCATATGGTGTTGACATCATTATCAAGTCTGGAAAACTATTGGAGCGTTATCTCGCTACGCAGAAACATAAAAATAAATGCATGGTTTTGACCAAACAGCCTACGTTTCCTTCTCTTTCATCGTTAAGCTCTATATTTCAATTAATAACAAAAATAAAGGATGGAGAGATTCGTCTAGCAGCTTTTGTCGCTGAGCACAACTTACCATTCCAACTTACGTATCCATTACCATCTTTAATACAGTCTATTTGTAGTGATTCAGACAAAACTTTTCTTGGAATTTTCATCTTTTGCATTGCCAATCTTCAATGAATTGAATATAATAATGCAATCAAAGGAGTCTTAGATTCATAACTTGCACATTCATGTCAGTACTGTATTGAAAACATTGTTAGAATGTTACCTAGTTTCGGATTATATACGTTTCTACTCTCTGCAGAATATAAATCATAAAGATCCAAAAACTTTTTACCGTTGGAGAAAATGTATTTTGGAGAAAAAGCCATTACTACGTTGAACGATAATACTATACTAGATCCGAAGTTAATTCAGTTTTTCCGATTGCGTTGCTTGGATTTCTATATCGAAGACGCGAGTCAGATTTTGAGGGGGTGCCCTTAAAAGACACTATCAATGAAACTTTGATTTTTTTAAATCCTGCCTATATTCAGCAAACACCCACAATCGTTCATATTGCTTCAAAATTTTTAAATATTATCACTGCCAAAGAACTTCAAACTTTGAATTCAGAATGGCATTTGTTTAGAAATACAAAGCTGAATTTTGATGAACCAAGTACAATACACTTTTGGAAATAAGTGAGTGATTTTAAATATTGTAGCTCCATGCAGATGTTTCCTCTCGTTAAGAAATTCTTTTTTGCGATGCTCACTTTGCCACATACTAATGCAAATGTCGAGAGAGTGTTTTTAGCAATTACCAATTTAAACCGAGAATCGTAATCGTCTTTCAGCCGAAGCTGGCTGTTTACATATCACAAGATTTTTTAGAAAATAGCAATTTTTTGGATTTTTCAATTGGAAATTCGTTAAGAACCCGTATGAATGGCAAAATGTATGTAGATAGGAGAACTAAAGAAGTGACACCTCAATAAAACAAAAAAGAAACAAGTGACAACTAAAACTGCACATGTAAACAACAAAGTTTTTGTAAGGTTATTCTGATAAGTTAGAGTTGGACAAAGTTTATAAACTGACATTAAAATAAAAGCAAATTATAATGAATATTAATAAAAATAAAGATAATGTTTGCTCATTATTTTTCAATTATTATTTTGGATCTCCCGCTTTCGATCCCTCTCTCATGCCGCTTTATTATTTAAGTGACATCTACCGCTTTTTAGTGAAACGGTCTGGCAGCACTGGTTAAGATAAGAAATTATGATCCGAAATACACGGATATTTGAAACGATCATCGGAATATTTATAAATCGAGCTCGATGATCAAAAGTAGTTAGGTATACACAGCAAAGATATTTGGAGATACAGACCAATGATTTGGAGTATCAGGATATTGAAAAGGATGGTCAGGACAATTTGGGTATAATGAGCGACAGTCGGAATAGTCTGGAGTATCTGAATAAACGAAACGATAACCAGAAACATTTGGATATAGAGAACGACAAATGCTAAGTACCTGGATATCAAAACCATTGGTTAGAAGCATCTAATTGTAAGTATCAGGGACTGTGGTTTTGGACACTTGAACATTGGAAGTTTGGATCAAGATAATTTTATATCTTTCGAAATTTCTCTGCTGTTACGAATGATTGCCAAAAACAACCGAAAGGTAGTATTATTCGTAAACTATAAGAATCACTGCCCGGAACATTTCATGGTTACAAAATTTTGACAGCTATCAAATTCCGTCTGACGGAAGCTGGGTTCGAAACCAATGATCCACCAAATTAAACAAAAAATATTTCTCTTATTGTTTTTTCCTTGCGAGGAACATTTGAAGTACAGATAAGGCAATCTAGGGGAAAAAAATGAATAAATTGTGAGAATCATATACATATATATGGTCCAAAGATTTTGACAGCTGTCAGATTAAAGAATACAATTGCCAAACGCGAGCGAGTGGATCAAGGAGGTTTGAATTTATATAGAATTACTATTATTAAAAAATGTATCCAATCCGGAGACTTCAATGTCACAATTAATTCGGATCAACAATAGCAATTCAGTCTTATATGTATGGCTAAATTGTATATAAAGTATTGTTGCCTCAAAACTATCTACAGTGTCTAGCTACAATAATCAGAAATCTGTCTACTACCCCTAATATATTATTTACCTTAATTTCCAATAGCTTTCAGTTTTATTTCTGCTGTGATTTACAAAGTTTTCATTATTACTGGAAAGTATATTATCCTTTAGTAATTACAGTAATAATTCAAGATTTCGACGTATGTTGCGCAATTATACATATCGCGTCAGAATACGCAGAAAATTTATCAGATAAGATTCAAATATAGTGTATTTCATTATGTTGTTTTTGAGAGGGCATACAATCTACACGTATAAATCCTACACGTATTATCCTACATGTTACATATCCTACACGTGCATATCCTGCACGGAGAGAATTTTTCAGTAATTTTTCATGTGAAATTCACTGAAAGAATATCGCGGAAAACAGGGACCGTGGGACATCTTGGCATTCCATCGTTCTTTACCGATAAGGCAGAACATTTTTAATGGCAGCAGAAGCAAATTTTATGGTGTGCACAGTAAATTCTAGAACTGAACATTTTTAGCGTGCTCTACAGTAAAATTTTACTAACATAAGCCATGTTACAATTTATCAAAGTCAAGTTAAAATTCTGACCGTGATCCACGTTGCTCCTCGTGCAAGGACTATATGTACAGTAGAACTTCGATAATTTGAATCTCAAGGGAAACGAAAGGTAGAGGTAAAATAATGCTTCTGGCGAGCTTACCAGCGATTTGAGTTATCGAATGTTTATTTTTCGATTTATAGAGCTTTTGGCCTTCCAAGATCAAGGAAATAAAGAGATTCATAGTTTTATAGAGGTTTTTGACTTATAGAAGTTCGAGTTATCGAAGTCCCACTGTATAATATAACGTCATAGATATTTATATTATAACCTGAATGACAAAGAGACGTTTGTTGGATATTTATTATTTTGTTGTTCTGAAAGGATTTATATCTTTCAACGATTTACAATTATTATAGTTATATCGATTAATAATGAATATCGAAAAATGTACTTCCATAGAGCCAAAAGAGAAAATCCAAAAAGTCGACGATGATTACTGGAAAGATCCTACAAATGTACTGCCGACAACAAGCGAATGATGGGCGCCTCCACTGTTCTACTAGCATTAGTCGAAAATTGCCGAAGATAACAGTAGAAAAATGAATTATCACAGCATTTCACGGTTGAAATTTTATGATTCCACAACAAGATTTATGGAAATCCACTATTTTTTCTTGTTTGGCCTGAATAAGCGAGAAAAGTAATGTACTCCATGGTAAAATTTAGTATAGTAGTTGTGACAATTTGGCTTTTTTAGATGACTTTAAAGAAGGTATAAATTTTACTCGGTATGTTTTCCAGTAACAAAATTTTTACTATTGCACTTCAATAAAAACGAATGTGTTGTGTATTAAATTTTATTGTGTTTTGATGAATTATTTTAAAATAAACACATATTATGTTTGGAAATTCCATGATGTCTCATGATTACTGTGATTTTCATGGTAATTTTTAATGAAAAATTCTCTCCGTGTACACGTTATAAAAATGAGACCCGAACAAACCCTACACGTACAGATCCTATACGACTTAGTTGCCACTTGGACGTATCTTACACGTATGTATCCTACACGTATGTAACCTACACGTATATATTCTACATGTTGTAAGTACGACTTGAACAAATCCTCATAGCATTTTGATGGCGTTACGTCCAAATGTCAACGAAAAAAACTGCGACAAAATATCGAGCATTTATTTCAAAAAAATTAATACACACTTTTTCGCACCGCATTTCATATTCACATTCATATTTTCTACATGGTTACATTAAAATCAAAAGTTTATGTCCATCATGGAACTTGTGTCGCCCACTATTGAACCTGTGTGGTCCATCACAGCACTTAATTTTTGAGTCGGACTCGCTCGATTCACTCGGTCGTCAACGACATTTTATAGTCGAAATTAACGAGACCACTAATTTTGTTAAAATTTCCTTAAACTTGGACTTGAAAAAATCCTTCGTGAAATCGGATATCCAAAAACGAAATTACTAGATATTTTATATTCTGTGGTGCAAATATTTTGTCATCAGATATTTTGACATTGATATTTGGATGTAACACTATCAAAATGCTATGAGGATTTGTTCAGGTCGCACTTACGACATGTAGGATATGTATAGTCTGTCCACGAGTCCAACGTGTTTTTTTGACAGATCGAAAACAATGAAGTTTCCAGCAACTCGCGTAGCTCTGCATACAATTTTTGTTACAAAGTATGTATGTCTATGGTTTTGCACTGAAATATATTTTATGTTTCTATTTGAGTATATATTTCCGTGATTTTATGGAACTCCACGTGTGATTTGCTACGAGTTACATTATTTGCGAAGTGTCAAAAAAACACATTGAACTCGTAGACCGACTATAAGTGTAGAATACATCCAACTGGCATATAAGACGTATAGCATATGCACGTGTAAGATTTGTTCAGGATGCATTTTTATAACGTGTAGGATATGCACTTGTAGGATCATACGTGTAGGACTTGTAATGTGTAAAATATTGACGTGTAGGACATATGCCTCCTCGTCATTTTCACTTAATCTGTTGTATGACGTATTATTTCGTATTAATCACATACTCAGAATGAGGGTATTACAGGTAGCAGCGTCATTGTTGTCGTATTATCGTGAGTCATGCAGTTGCATTGTGGTTTGGTGAGTGAAAATTTACTGTTGAGCATAAAATGGAAGAGGAGTCGGGGATAGAGTCAGGGATTTACTTAACACGTGCGATAAGCCTTATCAATTAATACCAACGTCTACATTACGTCTGTGTGTACTATTATCAAAATGTCACATGATCTTAGTGACGTGACATCTAGTAAGTTTATGGTTAAGCTTATTGTTGAACTGTATGGAAATTTATTCATGACATCATAAACCGACTTAAAAATAAGTACTGCTTAGATCCTGATGGGTCTGTTTTTGTTCGTCTCACCCTGATCTAGGTCTGATCGTCCGATAAATAAGTACTACTTGGATCCTGATGAGTTTGATCTCGTCCTTTTGGTCTAGATCTAGGTCTATTTGTTGTGTATTCTGGACTGAAACAGAACTTATAAATCCTGTTCTCGTACTGCCGAGAAGAATGAAAAAAAATCGAAACAGGACTTATTTTTTGACACGGGAGTATATGAAAATTGGGTATAACTTAGATACAGATTATTGATTCGAAGAAGTTGACTTATGTGCTAAAATCTTTATTTTGTGCGCAGCATGTAATAATATCTTCAAGGAAGATATATGGTCGGTTTAATGATATGTTCTTTAGAAATAATTATTATATGAATCTATTATAAAATTAAAATGTTTAATACAAAATATAGTTTATATCGCATATATATACATTGCAAACTTCGTTGCTGAATGAGGAGCGACTTACTGATATGTTGTGTGAAGTTAGCCTATTGTTCGTGTCTAAATTGAACATCATTAAACTAAATTCTGTATGCATTGATCTGTCTTCTTCAAAGTGATTGCTTAATATTATTCAATTGAATTTGGAGGTCTTCATGCTCTAGAAATAGAATCACAGTCAAGGAATATTTGGTCAACACATATTCGTTATTATCAGGGTCATTGAAAGGTTCCATTGTGTTTCATTTTAATTTAGTGTTATTAATTCAATAAAATTTGTTGCCGATTGACGAATTATTTTTACACTTTCATAGAGCCAGTTACAACTAACACCACTATGAAAATTAAATATACGTGTCATTTTAACATGGAAGATCTTGGTTATATTTAATTCACATAATGTAACTTAAATTTTATGTTTTCGAAACAAAGACGAATTTTAAATTAATTATTATGTTCTAGAAAATAAGTTACCGTCATCCTGATTGTGTATATTTATTCTTTATAGGTCGGACAAATAACTTGTTTCGTATCATCGGACAACAGTTAATATAACTGATTAGTCAGAACATATAAAATTAACTCAACTTGAATTGCGTACGAAAGCAGTCTTTCTAAACTTAGGAGTGGATGTTAATATTTTCGAGCGTTGTGTGAAAGCGCCATTGAGACTTATGCATTTTGAACAATCGATACTATCATAATATTTTTTTTATTAAAGGGAAGAGGACGTGATATAGTATTTCCGAAATATATTTCAACATACGTGTCGCAAGGAAATAATGTAGCAAGGTAAGGAAACATTGAAACAATGACATTATAACCGATGACGCAGCGACAATAAACATCGCTGAAACGTCATATGTTATCAATCGCAGATGTGTTTGCGGAGTGCTTGAGTATTGAAAGTAATGTTATCTCGCCATTTCATGACAACGTAAGACGAATGAATTTTAATTTTGTCATAAAAATGTTTATCGGCAACCGTAAAATTTTCCTTATTATTCGAGAAATTCCCATTACAATAGAAGAACGTGACATTTTCGTGGGGGAAATAAATTAGTATATATAATTTTATGATTACCATGTAAAAAGTATGGTGAATTATATAGGAGATTTCATCCAGTACCAATCTAGGAATTTACTAGTTTTGTGGTACAATGGTTTGGAATATTCCAGAACATATTGAAAGTTCTATCCGTTTTATTTTCTAATTGGTCTATATCTTGAATGGAACGCTGGACTTTAGTTTGATTGAACAATTAATAAATTAAGGAAATAAATTAAAAAATAATTATTGTTGTTCTTTAAAGGAAATATACGTTTTGATGACGTAAGAATCACTGTGCAAGTTCCCTAACCTTTCGTCACATAATGTATGATGATAATTCATAATTCTTGAAAATATTACAATATACTAATTAATTTAAAAATACTTTCCTCGAATTATGTTAGGTTAAGGTTATACTTCAGATATATAATTATTTTAGTATTTATTATATGATAAGTCCATGTGACCAACCGGCTGTTAACCGTGGTGTATGTATTTCGATTTTTTCCCGTTTAATTTTGAGCGTATAAATAGGAATGGGAAATATCTCCTACTTCATTTAGGGTCGATACTATATATAAATATGGTTAATTTTCCAAGGTGCTTTATTCAATATTGAAGTTTGAAAAATTGAGGTTTAGCCTGTATATATATGATTACCCCAATTATAGTTAAATAATATCGTGCTTCAACGATACTATAAATGATGTCCCCTTTAAAGAAGAAGAAAAATGATAAGCTGAGATAAATTGCGTTTATGTTTATGTTTCAGTTATTTGCATTTTATCGTAATAGCTTATAATTAGATTTAATTATTAATTGTAAATAAAACTCGCAGTGCTTTTTTTCTAAATATAAAGCTTATTTATATTAATTGATGTAACCATTCCAGTGGTTATTTTATTAGTGAAATAATTTACTGTTTACTTTTAAATTTTTCACTCGTATTAATAGAAAAATTACGATTATCCTGGGCATATTATACAAATATTATACATATTACACGTGTTGCAAAACACTAGCATGACCTTAACGTAGTTCGGCAGAAAATTTCTGAAGTCAGTGTAGTGTCAGTATTAGTTCTTTTTAATCCTCAAATAAATATAAAAATATAGCAAATCATATTTTATAATATTAATTTAATAATTGCACATAATAAATATCCCCATAAGCAATTCATAATGCTTTCCAACATTTATTACATGGACGACGTTTGACTAGAACTAATTATAAGTAGTATCATTTGTAAATACGTTTGCACTGCTGCTATTTGAACCTAACCTTTTGAAAGCACGTGGTTATTAGCAGTTACTAGCATCAAGTGTATAATCTTGCTGAATAGAAGTTGTTACAAATGAAAAAATGTATAAGCTACGTGTTGGTAGACGTTTCATGAATAAATCACGTCTAACACAAATTGAAAGTGGTATTAAAAATTTGAAAATTTTTTCGCGCAATATGGCGCTGCCACATTTTATTCCTACCGACGGCGTGTAAACAGAGAGCATCCCAATGAAGACAGAGACAAACGTCATATGATTACTTTCGACACGTTATTTCTCCATAACTGTTCGGTAAATAATGTTCAATTTTTTTCAGTAAACGCTAGTGATAGTTTTTAATACATAGGTCAAGTTTATAACTTTTACGTAAAGATTTCCGGCCAAATTCAGCCATTTTTCCTCCACTACCTTAATTTTGCTACTTTTATTAATATCTTATAAACTAGACGGTTGAACACATTTTCATTTGACATAACGGCGCAGGAGCCTGAACCCTTTTGATTGAGTACAAAAAAAATGGGGGGTCAAGCTTGTGAGAATTTCCTGCCAAACTACTACCTTAAATTGCTTATTTAGATTTTAAATACTTTTAATCATTAATAATTTAATGGCTAGCAGCAGTAAACATGTAATTTTATAATTGATAATGCAATTGGAATCACCTTTATCCAGAAAAAATCATTATATACATGTATATAATCAGATCGAAATTTTGTCTGTATCTGATCATCGCTGATCAGATCTAAAATTGTACAAAAAGATTCTACGAAAATGTAAGTTCTTGTATTTCAATAATTAAATAGCAAGTATTTCGCAACTATTCCCTATATCCAGGCTAAAGGAAAGATCCCACTTCTTATCTAACTTTGACTCATCTTGACTACCAAACATTCACAATCCTATCTATCGCTAATAAGCCAGAGTGCATCACTTCCTTGCAACACGAGGTATCCTTATCCTACCTAAAGCCAAAGTGTGACACTTCCTTTAAACAAAACCTTTGCAACCCTACGAATTCAACCATCCATTTCTCACCCCTCTAGCCTGCGGATTTTTAGTATAAATACAAGGGAGCAGAATGCTCATTATGCTCAGTTCGACTGTTAACTTCAATCTCTACTCCCGGAACTCTCTCGGAAGAAAATTTGCAACGAGAGTTCCTGATTGATCGATGATTTATTTTCCTCGTAGTAGCTTCAGCAAGAGTAATGTCTTTGCAATTGTTCCGCGACTAAAGTTTAAGAGTTTTGGGGTAGTACTGAGCATGAAAAGCATGGAGCTCCCTTGTATTTATATTCAAAATCCACAGGCTAGAAGGATAGGGATTTTGGTAGGTGTAAAATTTTGTGTAATAGGACTTTGATTAGGATTGTTCAAGATGAATCGGCGGATGCACTTTGGTTATTTGTTTGCGGGGATATAGCCTGGGTATAATTTTAGTTGCGCAATTTGCTTGCTGTTTCTGATAGAGGAGTGTGTTTCACAAGCATGTGCCATAACAGTATGGACGACACAAACATACAAACGTTCTCAGGAAAAGAATTGACTGACATAATACCTACTTTCGATCAAAATATAACAGCAGACTCATTTATTAGAGTATGTAATTATTATGGTTTGGTTTTAGCCAACTTATGCGTAGCGTGAAGCCTTGCTCGGGATTCGGATTTCGAAATAAATTCGAAAGAGTATCTTCCTCTGAAGAAAGCCACAACAGTTGATTGAAGTCAGATCAAGAGATTTAGAGTAGTAGTGACGTGACAATGAATAGACAGCGACTTGTTTCGTCCGTTGACGATTACGAACAACGAGTGTTTATAAAGTTTGGTATTTTGCTACAATGGAATGCATCCGAAATTCATCGCTTGCTTAGAAATTCAATTAACTCAAGTGCTTACCCAGTCCGTACAGTGCGTCCTTCGACACAATCATTTTACAACAGATGTGCATGAAGAAAGAGGTAGTCCCCATCACGTTTGCCCAGATTTTGATGAAAGGATCACGTGACTTAAAAGTTCTTTAAATTAATCGACAACGTAGAGCTTACGGAGTCTCTCAGAACAAACTGGAATTCCTAAGGAATCTTGCAGAAGAATTGGATCGTATTGAAAATTCTCAATCCGTTTTAATTCATTTTCAGTTGTTGCGAAGTTGTTTTTCTACACAGTTTATATCGGCCATAACTTTTTCACGGTTTAGATTAAGTAATATATATTTTAATTTCTATGTTGGTCGAGATTTAGTAATCTTTTCATCACATACCTACAGCAATGTAGCGTATACAAAATTCGATACAGTTTACTGACTATAGCAATAAGAATGATTCTTTCGTTAAATTTGAAAAGAATCCATTTTACAAGAGTATCTGTTTACATATCTGTTATAAATATCATGCATCATATCAGAAATGGTTATAGATGAAACTTTCAGTAACTTTACTAGTAACGCATGGTCCATTCACGGCATGGTTTAGTCTATTCTGCCATACTGAATTTATATTGTACTATTGTATTCTATTTTGTTCTATACATCTTTAACCCTTCAAACATGAAGTCCATATATGAAGGCAACTTTCTGTCCTGCCGGCCGGGATCCATATACACTGCTGGCCAAAAGCTTCCCCTCCCCTCAATCTCAGACACGCGAAATGTTATTACAACAAAACTTCGTATATAAGTAGGTCATATACAAAGAATGCTGAACTCACCAGGACAGCTCTCAATGCATAGGCATATGAGCACCCTTAGTACCGCGTGTAGCCACCGGCAACTTGAAGTACAGCGGTTACACGGTGGGGGAGGGAGTGGGTCACGTGCTGGATGGCAGCTTGAGGGATTCCCATTCATGCTGCATTGACTCGTCGCCAGAGCTCTGCAGTATTAGCCGGGGGGTGCGGATAATGCCAAAGACGCCGACCGATCATGTTCCATACATGTTCGATCGGGTTAAGATCTGACGAACGAGCCGGCCATGGAAGCACTGGAATATGTTCCCGGGTGAGGAAGGCTTGTATCGTCCTTGCAGCATGTGGACGAGCTTTGTCTTGCTGAAATGTGGTACCTGGGAATCGTCGAATCAGACGTACTACCTCGGGCTGCAGAACCTCGGTGATGTACCGAGCGCTTGTCAGCGTACCCTGGACGTGTAGTAGATGGGACCGTCCTTCGTACGCAATAGCCCCCCAAACCATAACGCTTATCTGAGGGTGCCGGTGACGGGGTTGAATTCACGCTTCCTGTAAACGTTCTCCCCGTCTCCGACGAACCAACATCCGTGCGACCCCAGCCCCCAGACAGAATCGTCACTCGTCGGAGAAGATGATTTGCTGCCACTCCGTCCTCCGGTCCTGCCGTGCCCAGCACCATTCGAGTCGTTCACGACGGTGTCTGGCGGTCAGAGGTAGTCGCTGGAGAGTACGCCACGCTATCAACCCTGCCGCTTGTAAACGGCGATGTACCGTTCGCGCGGACACTCTCTTAGTTATCGCCGGGTGCCATTTCTGTGCGAGAGCTGCAGCAGAAGATACACGACTCGAAGTCGGGGCGCGGATCAACTGCCTATCTTCTTACTCAGATGTCACACGAGGGCAACCAGAGCGTGGCTGCGAAGAGGTACGACCCTCTTCTACCCAGGCCTGATGTGCAGCTCGCGCAGTAAAAGAATCACGCGTCGTACGACAGCCTCCCGTAAGCCGACGATGTAACCCCTCTCAAACTCCGTCAACTGGTGTTACGGTACTCTTTGACGACGTCCTGACATCGTGCACACGATACACCAGCAATATGTAAGAGTTGAACACGCGAGCGAACCGTTTAAATAATATACAGACTACTGAAGGTCACTTTCTCCCTTCGCGCTATCCACGACGCAATTAGAAATGCGTAGCTATCTATGACGCAGATCGACGTCAATTACTCTTCCTTACTTATATACGCAATATCACAGGGATATTGCAACTGTTTTCTGTTTAAGGGGGGGGGGGGGGGGGCCGTTTGGCCAACAGTGTATTTATCCCATTGTAATGCTTTAAAAAATAATGTCTTTATACACCAGTCGAGTCGCGAGCACATGTTATATTCCAATAAACCGGAAAGAAGTATTGGTCCCTGATATACAGAGTTACTCAGAACTAACGAATCAACAGAAGTTCGTTTCTATACTTGATTTATATGATAGAACAAAATTCAGTTAGCGCATTATACCTGAAAAAACCAGAATATCCAGTTTACTGTTCATTGGCGAACATCAAAACCTATGTACAATTGAGAGAGGGAGAAAGTGTGCGTCATCATTTTGGAAATCACTTTTGCACCTCTCTGTACAACGCAAAGGGTCGTCCTGAGAAGGTTTAAAAAAAAATGAGCACAACGCAGCACAATTCTTACATTTTCCAAATTTTTTAATTTGCGAAATTGCAAATATTTCCATCATTTTCTACGTCACGACGAATTTTTTTCAAAGCAGTCTGCTCGGAAACGGCAACAGGTATCGAATTGAGGTTTGCAACACAACGATGCATGAACTTAGTACAACTTATCATAGTTTCATTTATTGGAAAAAAATGGCGGTGCTTCAGTTTTTTATTTCGGTTTTTTTCCTAGAAACGGCCACTGGTATCAAGTTACAGTTGGCAGCAAAACGATGCGTGGGTTGAGCATAACTTAGCACAACTTCTATATTTTGGAAAAAACAGAATGGCCTTCACCAAAAATCATAAAAAATGTCCTTCATCTTTTGAGACAGAGAGTTATATTTTGCAACACAACTCAGCACAATCGTTGTTTTTTTTAATTCGAAGAGGGCGGTGATAACTTCACACACATTTGTACCTGAAATTGTCGTTTTCAGTGTTCAAATACTTGTGCCCAGCCAACAATTGAGAATCGGGCCAGTCTAGGTTCAATACTTGCAAGTTCTGGCCAAACTTTGGTATACAAGTCTCGACCCGATATTAGAATGGTAACAGCGTTTTTGACGCAGCTAATACTTCTTGCCACTGCTGGCCCAGGATTGCTAGCCATATTCGGATCAGGATTACCTGGTATAATTGGGCAATGCATGGGCTAGAATCGACCAATAATATTGGTTCGATAGACGAAAAATAAGAATTTAAGGTAGTTCACCTAGCATCATAATCATAGTATTCGTATTTCTGTGAATACCCTGTACACCGTTCATTACAAACATATTTCCTGCGTAGGGTATTATCTTTGAGACAAGCGGAACGATAGAGATCCATCATTTTCTCAATTTCATATTATATATTGTTTAAATAATGCAGTAAATAAATGATTGAAAAATTCCAAGATTTTTAATTAAAAAATCTTCGTAATAATGTTCTCCTAGAAATTTCATCCACTTTTACCACCTAGAAGCTGAGATATCTCGAAAGAAATATAGCTATTTTAACATGCGAGGTATATCTATATAGTGCAATTTTTGTTACTTTCATTCTGTATATCTCGCAGACTAGATGGTAAATAATTTTGAAACTTCACACATGTATTCAAGAAGCATATAATAATAGATAGACAAAGTTTCAACGATTTCCTAAGAAAATCGATACCTCGCGATAACTACCTTAACTTAGAAACATTTGCTTTTTGTTAAATGCTTAACCAGCTTTTTAATCAAGACTTTTGCGACACCTTTCTTTGCCATTTTAACGTTTTTAACAATTTAAAGTTTTCCTTCCGATGATAGATTTAAACCTGGGACCCCTTGGATTGGCAATCGACCTTCTTGAGCACTAGGCTATTTGAAACATAAGTGTTCACCGTATTAGGTTTCAGATAGTTGAGGTACAAGTTTTCCTTAAAGCCCTTATTCTCACAAAACTTTTTAATGAATTTAATTTTTCACAAGATACAATCTTTAACACATGCACACAATGGTAAGTGTATGTGCCAATTAAATAAGAATTATTAATAGAGTGCAATAAGATACAAGTAAATATTATGGCTGTTTAACTTAATCCTTGGCTCGAACCAACATTGGCCCAAGATCTCACTGAAGTTTGGTTAAATACAAAAAACTTCTGAAGGTCAAGCTTGGACCCAGACTTCCACCAAGATTGGTCCAAAATCTTGCCGAGATTTAATTTATTGACGCGAACTCCATCTCAGCCTGATGTTGGGCCAAGATTTTGCCAAGAATTTTACCAATCTTGGTCCACCATTGGAAACTCAGAATTGGCAGCTAGGATTGGTCCAAGCTTGGACCGTTTTTCAATCGTGGCTTAGCATTGATGATTGTTTCTTGGGTACGTATGTATATGAACCCATGATTTACATCGCTATATCTCGAAATATACTATGTATATCACACATTTCCCAAAATATTTATTAAATGTAATGCTTGGGCTTTCAGAATATTGCAGCAAAAAATATGAAACATCTTTCAACTTGTTTAGATAGCGCAGAAACAAACGGTTTAAGTAGTGATCAGGTTTGGAAACTTTAAACATTTCGTTCAGCGAGCGAAAGTTCGTAAAAAATTTTTAAATTATTCCTGCAAGTACTTCGAAGATCCCTCTATCCAACGGTTCTAATCAGACGTCAATTGTACAAATAGTTTTATTGTTATATGTATAAACAAAAATAGAGCAGAGTATTATTTTCGCAACGAGTGAAAATATAAATTTGCGCTTTGGCTTAAAATTTTTTATATAATTAAATTATAATTTGGTCATATAGTACAAAACATTCGTAGTTTTCAAATACATTTTCATTCATAATTTTTTGACTCCTCATTTGAAAGTTATCCGTAGTTGAAATGAGAGTTTTGCCGCCGTGAGGTTCTCGGCCGCTAGGACAATCCGCTACGTGAGGCCCCCGTACGTGAAAGGTTAATGCGCACCTAGCCTAACAATCGTTTGATTGAAAATTGACCCAGTGCATCATACTTCTAATGATTGACACGCATTTGAAAATTATGTGAGACAACTCTGTTGTATTTTCTTTTCCTATATATGGAGAGAATTATGTAGGAAAACTTTCAATAAAATTTGTGTAATCTGGGAATATACTGACTGAATATACTTTTTTGTAATTCAAGTTCTACACAACGCCACGTATGATACGTTAAGAGTTTTATTGTTTTCCATTTGTCAGAATAATACATTTTGCGCCAGAACCACATGTGATATAATTCAATATTTATTAGTGTAATATTTCATTTATCTTCAATATTAATAGAATACGTTAGTAGCTTACGTATTTAATATCGCAAATTGTGCGCGTACGCGTGGACGTCCACGCGAATGATTGTGATCAAAATTCTAGATAAAAAACTGAATCGATTGAATTAAAATTTGTAAGAAAAATCAAGATCTAGATGCTGATGAGATACTATTATATGTATGTAAATATCAAGCACTACCTGCTTCAAAATGGGACAAGCGCGATATTTATTCTTATTGCGAAGACGAGTCCATAAAATGCGACCACGTGGTGATATACAATTTTGCCTTATGACAAACATTTCCAACCTATACATTTATAAAATTATTCTCCGTTTTACTTTTTGTTCTTATTTATGTATAAGGGTGAGGACAGAACGATGGAAAAATGAGAATTAGGTTGGTGAAGCGTTTCATTTTTGAATTCTAAAATTAGATAAAGTTTAGAATTCTTGATTATCAACGAGAAAAAGAAAGCCATCGTTATTTGAACAGTTGAGTTAATTATAAAGGGTTTGGAAAGAAATGAAAAGAATGTCGAGAAATGATTTGATGACGCGTTGGTACAAACAGTGACTGGTTCAGTTGCGTCATGATTCAGAAGCTAAAGAAGTATAACGTAGATTTTACTGCGTGACGATTTAGAAGTGGGTTGCTCACTACGTTCATGAAACCAGTTATAACCGGTATTTAGACTGAACGCGGCTGCAGATCTTCCGATTGGCTTGTGTGGTTTGGGCCATTATATCCATGTAGGTGTACGGATCATCTAACTGTGTTGCGACGTAGGCCATCGATCCGCTTCTATCCAGTTTTGTACTACGCTTAGGTCATGCTTCGGCAACTCTTGCGCTTCATGCTTATATATAGGTAATCTCTTATAAAACTTTATCCATAATTCTTCTTATCATTTCATATTAGTATATCTTTTGACTAGATCCAATTATACTAATATTACACGGATATCAATGTTCGAAAGTCATTTGGATTTATTTTTTCAAAATAGAAGCATATATATAATTAAATCTATTCTTTTCTTTATGGTTTTACATTACGCTTTATTATTCAACTAAGGAACTTATTATAACCAATAATACTCAATCAACTATTCATAAAAATTAGTGTTTTATTTTTTCTTAAGAATTTTCTCAATCGCAGTCATTCATAGTATTTATTCATAACCTCCTGAAACGTGTTCCACATATTCTGAAGTATTATATGTTTTAGATATTACGCATATCTTGAAGTACTTTCGGGAAATACAATTGAATGACATATTAGTTTAACGAATTCTTACTTCTTAATTGAGAGCCTAAATACATGATATGAATAACGAGTACAAAGTCTAGGAAATTCTTTACGTTTGTTAGGACTTGAGTAAGAGAGTTTTAACGCTACATCAAAATGTTGGTAGGAAGTTTGTAGTGTCCTGTCATAATTATACCCTCTTTGTAACTCCACTTTAACGTATGTGTGCGCCTTGTATTTCTTGGCATAAAAAGAAATTCACTTATTTATTACTCGTTCGGTTTTCTGTTTATAATAGAATTTGTATTAGTATTTTTGATGTATTTGAAGGTCTCGTTCACTTTGGCGTTGACAAATTAAAGTTAAAGATGATGACGGCAGAATTGTAATGCAAGGAAAAGATTAAACTCTCTAAGCACGCTCACGATTTTTGCGCTGGATTTTGTAGTTGTACTATAGACGTCAGATGATCATATCATATAGTACGAAATGCAAGGCATATGTGTTGCGGCATTACCTTTTTTTGCGAATACTCGGAAATAATCCAGCATCTATATTATTTTTCCTATGAGATAAATTTCTAGATAATTGAGAATAAATTTTCCTACATATTTCTAAATCCCATAGCATTCGTTCGTCGTGTACAATTTCTCGTTACATATATTTCAAAATTTTCTAAGACGATTTTCTATCGATCGTGGCTAGTAATTTTTAACGATCAATTAAGTCCTTGGATTGGTTAATTATAGATTTGTATTAAGCTGTCGGAAACTCGACCGACGATATGGGAGTTAGGCATCATATTGTTCCCCACTCCCTGTCGGTCAGTCATTGCGCCCCTTGTTGTAGGAGGATCACATCTCACGGAAGTAGCTTTAACAGATTAATCATAGGAGAATCATTACTAAATTACAGCTTGCTATCATACAATCCGACGCGCAATAAAGTCTTCCTTCGACCTTCGCATATATATTCCTGATGTTTCATTTCACTTCACTGAGTTATTTCGACTCGGCTTCGGAAAATTTCAAGAATTGATATAATGAATGCTTAACACAATAAGCTTAATGCTATATGCTGTAATTGGTATTATACATCTATATTGTGCTCCTCTGATAGTAGTAGGAATCTTTTACTTCGGGGCATTGGTATGACATGGCCTTTGTTTCGTCATTGTTTAGCAATACATACGGGTTTTCTGGTATGGTTATGGAGTTATTAAGAGGAATGGGATGTAGTTCAAAGTACTTGTATGTGTCACTGATTAGAGGCATGTGTATCTTAAACAGTACGGTGTTGTTGCTAATCTTGACCTGTGTTATGGCTAGCTGATAGTAATTGAGTATGGACCTAAGCGTAGGTATTTGCATTTCCTGATTGTCTCTATTGTAATGCTTTATGACTTGTTCAAATAACTTGGGTTTAATGGCTGAACTATGTAACGTGTGCGATTTTCCGAATGATATGGAAAGCTCTAATTCTTTCAATTTTTCTTTAATCGTTTCTATTTCCATGTGTAATGCTTCTACTATTACTATGCTTTCTAGTTCTGCTTCATATGCTTGAATAATATCTTTACTATCTATTCGTTCTAATGCCTGCTCAGTGCTTTTTGGTTTGCATACAATCTTTCTATAGCAGTGGTGTGACTTCTTGTTATTTCCTGCAATATTGTCTTTTGTTGGGCAAGACCTGTATTTAAGCGTAACTCATTTCTCTTAAGTAGTTCGATTTCTTCGTGTATGGTCTCTTTTTGTCCTCGCTATCCATGGTACCAAATAACCATTTAGCTGCTTTGCCTATTGCATTAACGGCTCCTCTGTTGATACGAGGTTCTTCCTCGAGATTGTGCAGGAGTTCATTTACGTCGTCGATTTTCCTTATCAATTGTTTCATTCCTCTGTAGTAAATCTTATATTGGCTCTCGTTGTTTTCTCTTCTGTGAATGACTTTTAGCTGTCTTTCTATGTCATTCATAGCTTCCTTATAAATTTCCAGGTTGACGCCGTATTGAAATGTATGCTTTC